>JAPDEI010000022.1:0-550096 GCA_027569055.1 Aspergillus baeticus
TAAACCACCAAGATATCTTGAGTTTCTGACAATTGTATGTGGTTGAATTGCTTCATGGTTGATATCGTACATGGTGGTGATTTCGGGCGGCAGGTCGGACTGGGCGTCAGGTGATCACCGATTTTACTGATTGTGCCACCGCTTTCCCTCTTCGTTTCGCTCCCCTGTCGTTCTTGCTGGAAGCTCGCTTGAGCTCCTTTTGGTTAATTGTCAGGAAGACGCTCCCTTAATTTTTATTGCTGCTGTAGCTTCAGACGCCCGCACCAGACCAATTGTCTGATTCAATTCTGCTTTACTTGTTCGACTGAAAGCGCCATGGCTGCAGACATCAGTCACGCCGCGTCTCTAATCATATCCACAGGTCGCACCCGTGATCCGGCTTACAACCAGTTCTCCTTCATTCCCTTCCTCCGCAAGAGTTATGGCTTTGGCCTCGCCAGTGACGTCCCCGTCTGCAAGGCCTACAGCGAAGGCCATTGCCCATTGGGCCCTGCTTGCCCCGACCGGCATCCCACTCCCTCACGGGTAACCACTTCCACCACTACTGCCTCTGGGTTGGCACCGTCTACCACGCACGGATCTCTCGTCTGCAAGCACTTCCTAAAGGGCTTGTGCAAAAAGGGTCTGAAGTGCGAATACCTCCATGAGTACAACCTCCGACGCATGCCGGAATGCCAGTCATTTTCGCGGTCTGGATATTGCCCGAACGGGGACGACTGTTTGTATCAGCATGTGCGCGAACAGGCCCGACTACCTCCGTGCGAACACTACGATCGAGGATTTTGCCAGCTCGGCCCTATTTGTGCAAAGCGACATGTCCGTCGGCGTCTATGCCAGTTCTATCTGGCTGGATTCTGTCCGGAAGGCTCATCGTGTGTGGACGCTCATCCTCGATGGTCGGAGAATCTACCCAAACCGACCGTCAGAGTTGAGAAGACGGAAGAGGAGCTCGAATACGAAAGGAATTTAATACGCGAAGAGCAGGAGAGGGAAAGAGAGAGGGAACGCGAATGGAGGAACGAACGTGGTCGCGGAGGTTTCATGTCGCGCGGTCGATATCGTGGCAGAGGACGTGGTTAGACGACAAAGTTGATATCTGGACATTTCCTGCACATCGATTGATTATCCAGTGTCGAACAGCCGACCGACGACCACAGCCGGTTGACCGACAGCTCAGCTCAGCTTGCTCACAGATATCCTCCTGTTCAAGCAACTCCCACGAGTCCAGCCTGACAGCTGAATCAGCTTATGTAACATCGAATTTTCAGGCACATACGAGCCTGGACTCTCTGATGCGTTATTACAAAGAAGCTCAGAAACGGGCCTCCATTCCAGCCACTGCTCGAGCTGGTCCGAGCTTAAAGTATGGGGATCGAGTTTATAGACTCCGAAGCCTGATTACATGCATCCGGCAGACTACTTGCTGTGCTTCTAGATAGATATACAAAACTACTATGGCACAGACTTCAAGACCTATCGCAATTGAGCCATTACCGAATCTACTGCCGTAACCTCAGTAGAAAATAATAATATTTGGTAGGCCTCTTTACAGTGAGAGCGCTGGGTATATCCCTATTGAAAGATTGACCGTGGCATGATCGCAAATTGCTTCATTAAGAGCGATAAACCCGTAATTCCGCGCATGATTTACAACATCTTAGCAAGCATCAGGCATAGCTCCCGCTGCAGCATTTGTCAAGTCTCAGTCATACTGGACTAATTGAGGGGACAGACCCACGCTCGGATTACCTTGGCCAATGAAAAGCGGCGTACCGCATCTGTAATCGATGACAAAAATTTAGAGCTCCCATCTTAAATCCACTTTGAAGTCGGTACCACCTCGAAAAGCCCCGCCTTGTCGAGCTGCTATAAAATGCTCTCTGCCCCTCAACTACACCAATTCTTCTGAAACTCATACTCTTACAATCCGCTTTCTCCTCATCCTCATATCGAGACTCAAACCGTCGCAATGGCCCCTAAGGTTGCTATCGTCTTCGTATGTACTACCTCAGCACGACCCCACGCATCTGCCTATCACATCATCTAACGTCATGACTATTACAGTACTCCCTCTACGGCCACGTTGAGAAGCTGGCCCAGGCCGAGCTCAAGGGTATTCAGGCTGCCGGTGGTACCGCCGACATCTTCCAGTAAGCTATATCCTAAATAACCGATCCGCAATTGAACGCCTAGCTTACAATGGACCCGCAGGATTGAGGAGACCCTGTCTGAGGAGGTCCTCGCCAAGATGCACGCTCCCCCCAAGTCATCCATCCCTGTTCTTGAGAAGCCCGACCAGCTCCTCGAGTACGATGCCGTCCTTTTCGGTATCCCCACCCGTTACGGTAACTTCCCTGCCCAGTGGAAGGCCTTCTGGGACCGCACTGGTGGTATCTGGGCCACTGGTGGCTTCTACGGTAAGTACGCTGGTCTCTTCATCTCCACCGGTACCCTCGGTGGCGGTCAGGAGTCCACTGCTATCGCCGCCATGAGCACCCTAACCCACCACGGTTTTATCTACACCCCTCTTGGCTACAAGACTGCCTTCCCTCTCCTCGCCAACCTCAACGAGGTCCACGGTGGTTCTCCCTGGGGTGCTGGTACTTTCGCTGTAAGCTACCATAATCTTACTTGGTTCTACAAGTGAACCATGGCTAACATCACCTCAATAGGGCGCCGATGGCTCTCGCCAGCCCACTGAGCTTGAACTCCAGCTTGCTGAGACCCAGGGCAAGTCTTTCTACGAGCACGTTGCCCGTGTCAACTTCGCGTGACTGCATGGCAGTGCAGAGGACAAGTCTAAAGAGCTGCCGGCTGGGGCTGCTTCACAACAGAAGGATGTGTCAGCGGCAGCCAAGTCCGAGAAGCAGGGTGCCAAAGAAGCAAAATCAGAGAATATCGAGGGCGGCCCTTGCGGGCTTCCCAAGAAGTGCAACATTCTCTGATCGGTTCGGCTTTATACCCATGCTTGTTTCTTGACTTAGGCGGCTGCCTCGTATATTCTTCTATTGGGCAGACTTGATGATTTATGATTTGGGAATCTATATAGCCCAATAATAATAGAAAAAATCTAATAATTTTCCTTTATCATTTCGCATGCACGATGGAATCATGCTGTAGTCATAATATATTTGTATAGTTGCCATCCATATCGTACACAGATAACCTCAGCTCTATAAAAATTTCCCTTTCGAAAATCTGGACCCAAAATCTGCCGCTTTATTCATCATCTCTCTCCGCTGCGCGTGGGATATCCTCCCTCCAAGCGCCATATCCTTCTCCTTATCAAACGCCCTCTTACTCGGATCATCCTCTTCCTCCTTCTCCTTGCGCTTCCTCTCCTCAATCACCGATGCACCCTCCTTCCTCACCTGCTCATTATATATCTGCACTTTCTCCCTCATAGCCTGCGCCTTCCTCTCCTCCGCCTCGCTCCTAGCCCCAGCACCGCCACCACCTTTCCCAGAAGCGGCCGAAAAAACAATCCCCATCGCCTCATTCTGTAACCGCCGCATCTTCTCCTCCGGCGTCTCTGTCCACGAGCTATCGACCCCACCACCCCCGGAAGCAGCGCCACCAACTCGCGGCCCACTCTGGAACTTGCGATTCCGTATCTTTGTCGGGTCGGCCCGTGACGATCGTGAGTCCCCTGTTGGCGGCACGAGCATCCACGCGTCTCGTTGCGGGGCGGGCTTTTCGGCTTGTTTTTCTGCTGATGGGTTTATGCTGGTTTGGGGTGTAGGTAGCGAAGCTGGAGCGGAGCCTGCGGGAGGTGGAAGATTGGGACCGAATTCATCGTCGTCATCGGAGGAGTCGGAGTCGGAGTCGGAGTTGACCTCAGAGTTGTCGCTCTGCTTCGAGGATTCGGTGGGTGGTGGGAGGGATGGGCCGATTACTTTGCGCCGTTTGTCGGGGCCGAGGCTTATTAAGCTGGGTTGGGGCGAGGGGCCAGCAGCAACATTATGTTTCCTTTTTGTAGGGTTGTCCATTATGTAAATTTTGAGGTTGCTCTGATGATGCTGTGGAGCAGGTTGGAGGTATAAATCTAAAAGAGATGATGGCTTTTTTGCAAACTAGACAAACACCTGTAAGAAGCTCCTGAAGAATCATCTGATAGCGGGAGGCGAGGGGCGGTCGTTTAGGCGGCCTAAAATATACGGCAGAATATGGTGGGCATTACGACATGAACAAGCGCCGACGACTGCTTGCTGACCTGACCTGACCTCTTCAGCCCTCCACATTTCCTTCCCAATCCCCAAATACATACTGCATATTCCTCCTTGAGCTGCCAAACATGGCATCTCGTACAATTATTCTCAGATTTGAAAGCCGAAACGGCCAATTTCGGGTGAATGTCAGCCCGCAAGATCAGTTTCCTTCTCTCCAAGCAAAGGTATAGCAGCGATATCTTCACTTCCGCCTCATTCGGGCTTTGATTGCTAGATGAGGGTAGGGAAATGCTGACTAATGAGCTTTAGATTTTGGAGCACCTTCCTTCAGATGTCGAACCTTCCTCAATTAATCTCTCCAACAAGCCTATTGGTGCCAATGGCGACGAGCGGCTTTTGAATACCCTCGAGGGCGTCTCTTTTGAGCAGGTCGGATTAAAGTTAGATCATGGCCTCACTATGGGCGAGTGCAGCAGCTGACGTTGGAAATTCAGACATGGAGATAAACTCTACCTTGGTTATCAACTCAAGCGGGATCTCCAGGACGGTACCAGTAATGGAGCCACTGCCGACACGGCCGCAAGACGTTTAAACGGAGCCCCTGTATCGCAAGCGAGCGTACCGATACCTCAGTCACGACCCAGTATTACCGGGGGCAAGAATCCGTGGGAAGCTGTTAGACAGTCAGCCCTCGACAACCGGCTGGACAGGAAAGATGGAAAGATCCAGCGTGGCCGGGATATGAAGATGTGCAAGCACAGTGCTAAAGGCATGTGCGACTATTGCATGCCACTCGAACCGTACGATCCGAAATACTTGGCAGAGAAGAAGATCAAGCACCTTTCGTTTCATTCCCATTTGCGCAAAATCAACGCTGCCACGAACAAACCAGAACTTAAGAGCTCATTTATGCCACCACTAAACGAGCCTTACTATCGGGTAAAGCCTGATTGCCCGTCTGGTCACCCGCCATGGCCGGAAGGAATCTGTACCAAATGCCAGCCGAGTGCAATTAGTTTGCAGCCCCAAGAATACCGCATGGTTGACCACGTGGAATTTGCTTCGCCAGATCTTATAAACTCGTTACTCGACTTTTGGCGCAAGTGCGGAACGCAGCGTTTAGGCTTCCTTTATGGTACTTATGAAGAGTATGCGGAAGTGCCATTAGGGATTAAGGCGGTGGTACAGGCGATTTACGAGCCACCTCAGGTGAATGAAGTTGATGGAGTCACCCTGCATGAATGGGAGAACGAGAAGGAGATAGACGAAGTTGCACGCCTTTGCGGTCTGGAAAAGGTCGGTGTTGTTTTTACCGACTTGCTTGATGCTGGTCAAGGTGATGGATCCGTCATTTGCAAACGGCATATCGACTCATACTACCTCTCGTCTTTGGAGATTGCCTTTGCAGCAAGGTTACAGGCCGGATATCCAAAGGCAACACAATGGAGCCGCACAGGCCATTTCGGGTCCAACTTCGTGACTTGTGTTCTTAGTGGTGATGAAGAGGGCGCAATATCCGTGAGCTCCTACCAGGCTACGGTTGCAGCCGTGGAGATGATCAGAGCGGAGATAGTCGAGCCATCGGCAGAACCATCTGTGATGCTGGTGCAGTCGGAAGAGGATTCCGACAGCAAATCGCGGTATATCCCAGAGGTCTTCTATCGTAAAATCAACGAGTACGGTGTATCTGCGCAGGTAAACGCGAAGCCAAGCTTTCCTGTCGAATACCTTCTGGTTACTCTGACCCACGGTTTCCCCACGGTACCCAACCCGGTCTTCGTTGACAGCACATTTCCAATTGAGAATCGCGAGGTTATCGGTGAGAGCCAGGAACTTCGTTCGCTCGCTCGCAAACTTGTCTCCCACGGAGATCCCGACAAGGCAATCCGAGCGGTGTCCGACTTCCATCTTCTGTGTTTCCTTCGCACGTTGTCTACTTTTAACAAGGTAAGTCGACTAAGCTAACATAGATCGTTCCTCGTTTGGCTACATATACTCACTTTAATTCCTCGGAATAATAGGATGAAGAAGCCCTCCTCTGCCGCGTAGCAACAACGCATAGCGCCTCAGATGGCCTGCAGCTCATCAACACCCCGGGCTGGGCAACATTGGTCACTATTCTTCAGGAAACCGGTGAGAGGCCCCCTAAGCGTCCCTGGCTGGAAACGCCACGTCCTGTGCCCCAGCCCCATTCTGGATCCCGTTTCCCTCTCTCGGGCCCTTCGTCTCCCAAATCTGAAAGTGAACAACTTGCTAAGAGGTTTAAGGGAGCTAGTCTGAGATGACTGGCCTTCTTCTCGAGTCGCCCAAGCCATTCGACCCGCCCTTTCGTGTCCTGTCGTCTGTGCTAGATCCACTAGCCTGAGTCAACGAAGCTTTTGCGCTTGTACCTACTCGACTGGACGCACTTGCTCGTTCAGTTTGCTGGTTCCCAACCCATATACCTACGGCGCTTGCGAATGTTAATCGCCTTCACTTGTCATGTTACAGAGCCCTTATTTTTACTCAGCTCTGTTTTTCCGTAGTCTAAAAGACTTTGGGGTGATTGAAGTTATACATATTAGCCTTAGTACATAAGCAGTACGAATGAGGAATGTGACTCGAGAACATAATAGTAACGTTCATATATTCATAAAATTCAAGAAAGGAAATTACCAACTTGCATATCGTGTCTCACATAGTCATAAAATACAATTTCGAGAAAAAAATATAACCAGGGTCAAAAGAAGCGAATCCAAAATAGTCCACAAGCAAAAACCAATACGATCATTCAAACATGAGGGAGATAGTCACTTATTCCGCCGACACCATCTCTCTCAATCTCTTCTCGAGAACTCTCCTCCCCTCCGTCGTCCTCCAAACCTCATGCGGAGCATCCTTTACAATATCCCAACTCCTCAAGTTCTCCGTAATCCCTGTGAGATCCTCCTGCTTACTCGCCCACTTCTTATCTCCATCAACCTTGACACCCGAGCTCACAACGGAAAGTGGCGTATCCGCCATCTGGACGTGCCTCGCAGCTTGGATTTCCGATCTCGTCATGGATCCCGCAACAAGGTTCTCTTGTAGCTTTGCTCGGATATATTTACCCGTTTGATAGGCGCTACGGCCGAAAACGCGGTCTTCGCGTGTGCGGCCACGGAAGATGGCACCGAAGATGCGGTCGAGGCCTAGTGGGGATAAGATACCTCGGAGCCAGAGGGCAAAGCCACGGCCTGGGCGTGCAATACCATCGAGGTAGTCTTCGTGGAGCGGGTCGATAAGGAAGATGCCTTCCACCTCGAGGAGGTGGCGGCTTGCGAAGATGCGGCTGTAGATGCCGCCTACGCCTGCGGAGACGAGAACCCACGGGCCTTCTTCATCGGCGAGGGCAAGGGCTTCGGATAAGGCGTCTGAGGCCATTCCTGCGGAGAACGGGGAGGGTGCATTGTCGGACCAGGCCATGCCAGGACGGTCCCAGTAACAGTAGCGGGATATGGCGCCCTTCTGGTGGAGTTCATCAATGAAGGGTTGAAGAGTGTGTTCGACAGGGCCATCACCACCTTCTATGAGGACGGTTGGGTAGTCATTCTTGCTGGTGGTGTTTCCAACGCAGTTGAGGTGGACTTGGTAGTTTCGGGCGCTGACGTAGTACTTCTGACCAGGGGCCTCGAGGCTGGCATCGCGCGCGCGGAGGATCAATGTGATCATGAACAGAATGGAAATTATGGCGATGATCGCCATAAAAAAGGTTTCGGCGAACACGGCGAGCCATTCCCGTAGGGAACGGCGGGTCTCCTCGCGACCTGTGAGGCGTTCCTCCTCTTCGCGCTTACCCCATGCGACATATCTATTTTGAATGATGTTGTAGATTGCGATTATGGTTGCCCAAACCACGGTGGCTATCCCGACCCAGCCCTCTTCGACCCGGATGCGTGGAACGGCGACGGTTATGATCATATCAATGAAGAGGAAGATGGCGAGTACGACACCCCATATTGTCATGGGCTTTGAAGGAACAGAGAAGAAGATCAGCCCGAAGAGGAGGTAGCCGACTGTTAATGTCGTGTAAGCAAAAGCGAAGAAGCCGGATCCCCGAGTGTGCAGTGCTGGTGCACTGACGAAGAGGGAGACTAGGAGGAATGTCCACCAGACAAAGCTGACGGCGAGGAAGGCTGAGGAGAGGCCTCGTAGAGCTCGGACGCTCCAGAGATTGTAGGGAGAAACCTACAACAAGTTATTAGCTATGTCTCGACAGAAGAACTAGGGACGTACGGCAGGATCATCAGGACTCAAATAGCCGTCATTCTCGCGTGGAAGAAGGCGAGTCCTCTCATCTGGCGGATGCTGCTCATGGTTCTCACTCTCGCCTCCTCGGTTATCGTTCCTGTGCCTTTGAAAGAGACTGACCATGATGTCTGTTTCTTTCTATATGCTCAGATTTTAGAATCAAAAACCACATCCCCCGACCTGAGTTATAAGAAGCAAGAATCTCGAATGACGATGTTGACGTCATTGTATGCAGCTCCATGGCGATCGATCCACGAACCATGGAAGCTCGTCCTCTCCTGGTCGGGTTTGTTAAGCGCTGGTGCCTTCGGGAAGCGGGATATCTTCGTCGACCCACCACCTGTCATTGTGGAATATTCAAGGATTGCGGGTCATGACTCCAGTCCATCTCAAATCAAGCGTTGTTGGGAACAGGTGGGGTTGAACGAGCTAAGGTGAAGCTTTCCACCACCTCCCAACCTTAACTCCGCTTGCGCTCTCGATCCATAGCTAGCTGTCTTCGACACATCCTCTTGGAATTGAGAAGAAGATGAGCGACCTGCAAAAATCTTTCGCCAAGTCGAAATTTGCCAAATTACCCCCGGAACCCCCGCCTATTCCTGAATACTCCCCAAGCGACGATGTCCACGATGACGGCGATTCGAATTCAAATTCATCAACAGAGACAGTGACTCCGTCGCCTACGAAGCAATTATTTGCTAGACCTGGAAGAGCCAGAGGGTATGTGCACTCTTCATGTCTTTTTGTCAGCCCTGTAGATTGAAACTAATGCGGGATACAAGCAAAATAGATCAACAGCCACGCTAGATTGGACCGACTTCTTTACGCAGGAACTATACCTCCCGCATCAGGTCGACCACCTCAAGATAGTCCACCATGTATACCTTACTCCCCCGCTGCAATCGGGCCCCCTATTCGTCATGCATCACGGCGCTGGCTCATCTGGTCTCTCTTTCGCAACATGCGCCGCGGAAATCCGCAAGATACTCCCTGATGCTGGATTCCTTTCTGTAGATGCCCGAAACCATGGTAGTACATCGGTAACACGGACTGATGAAGATGGCGACGACGCTGGCGGGAAGGTTGAACTTGATTTGAGTTTGGAGACCCTCAACCAAGATCTCCTTTTCGTTATTCGAGAAACGCAGTCAAAGATGGGTTGGGAGGCGCTGCCAGATATTGTTCTTGTTGGGCACAGCCTGGGAGGTGCAGTAATCACGGATGTAGCCAAAAAAGGCGAGTTAGGTGCAAAACTGCTGGCTTATGCCGTTTTAGATGTTGTCGAGGGTGAGTATGAATCCATAATCTTCATAATGGTATTGACCCAATTCTAGGATCTGCTATGGACGCTCTCCAAAGTATGGAGACATACCTTTCTACACGTCCATCTCGATTCCCTTCTTTAGCGTCGGGAATAGAATGGCAGTATGTTTTTCACAATCTTACCCTTTACGGCTCTAACAATAGACACCGCAGCACACGCTCGCGCACAATCCGCAACAGAACGTCAGCACGCGCCTCAGTCCCGTCGCTCCTTTATCACGAAGACAACCCTGTCGACGCATCCAAACCCTGGGTCTGGAGGACGAATCTCGCTGAAACAAAGCCATTCTGGGAGGACTGGTTTGTTGGGCTGAGCCGAAAATTCCTCGAAGCTCGGGGAGGGAAACTGCTTCTTCTGGCTGGAACAGATAGGTTGGATAAGGAGTTGATGATTGGGCAGATGCAGGGTGCGTGTCCTCCAACCCTCAAGTCTTTTTCAGGTTTCTTTCCATGAAGTCAATTCACTAACGACGTCATTACGAGCAGGGAAATACCAACTCCAAGTCTTCCCGGACGCAGGCCACTTTATACAAGAGGATCAGCCCTCACGGACGGCGCAGATATTAGTTGATTTCTATAAACGCAACGACCGCAGCGCGCTGATTCTACCGCCTAAGGTCGCCGACATCCAGGCTTTCGCTGCAATGAAGAAAGAACCAGGTCCTAGTGGCCCTACTGTTAAACCTGAGGGTGGGGGTACAGGGTCTCTGAAGAGGTCGTGATCGAATATAATGTCACATCTGGGGATTTATAGAGATGCGTAATGATACAAGGTACGAAAGGAGCTAAACTTTATGAGAATGGTCCGCTTACGAGAGATACGTTACGCTACTCCATGCCTTAATGAATACATATATACATATATATGTCTTTCTCAGATTTACGATGTCTTTGCATTAACCGTATAGCTTGTGATGATAGTAGTACATATCCAACCTCCCCCGTAACACCAATGCCATCCTTAGTCCAGCCAGGACGCCGAGCCGATAGAGATAAGGTATTTGTCCATCCGACGCGTAAGTCTACGCGTGCGTAGATGCGTTCAAGTTTAGTAGATAGATGTGATGATGTAAAGGTCGTCAATCAGGGTAGATAGGCGCCACCGGCAATGATGAGGTTCATGTTCGTGAACTTGACTTTGTACACGGTGCTCTTCTTCGTCGGGAAAGCGCTGATTTGATCAGGTGTCACCACGACATCTTTGCCCTTCTTTTTGCCAATTCCTGGGCCGACGGCGCTAGATGTTTGCGTGGTGGTAGCTGTGGTGGCCGTCCCGTCGATCTTAGTTCCTGTACCGCCCTCGCCGACGACGCGGCCCTGTGACGAATCCTGGGAGGGGCCGGTGACGTCCCAGACCCGGACTGTACCGTCTGCGCCACCGGAGACGAGAACGTTGGATTCGACGCTCCAGCTAAGTGACCAAATGCCGCCCTTTCCGTGGCCGCGCATGCGCTTGAGAAGTCGACCGGGACCGAGGTCCCAGAGGAGGATGGAGCCGTGGTCGTCTGCGGATGCGAGGGTTTTGCCGTCGCGGCTGCAGGCGAGGGCTGTGACGTTTCCTGTGTGGCCTGTAAATAGGCGGACGGCGTTACCGGTGGTTACAGACCACATACGGACTGTGTGGTCGGAGCTACCGGTGAAGACGTAGGCGGAGTTAGGATGGAAGCACACGCAGTCAACGTCTTGGTCGTGGCCGACGAAGATGCGTTGTTGCCGGATGTGATCAGTCACCCAGAGACGGGCGGTTTTGTCGTGACCGCCGGATACGAAGTAGTGGCCGAAGGGCCCCCACTGGAGGTCCCAGACAGGTTGGTCGTGGCCCTTGTATACGACCATGCATTGCCAGAGGTCCAGGGACCAGAGTCTGATTGTTTTATCTGCGGAGGAGGACAGCAGCCAGCGGGCGTTTGTTGGTGCCACGGCACCGTCGGTGCTAGTAGCTGATGGTGCGAATGCAACTGCGTAGATCGGCCCGGAGTGTCCTATTAAGCGGCGCGAGTTGGAGGGGTGGTCATCAGGATTATCGTATTGTGAGGTGATCTTCTTGCCGTCTAAGCTCCAAACTCGGATGTATGATTCTTGCATGCCAGCTGCAACAAGCATATTATCATCTGAGAAGTCTAGACAGTTAACCCTGCATAGAGTCAGCGGATTGGACCCCGATTCTTGAGTGGTAGACTAACCCATCAAAAGTGTTGTGAAAAGTAAACATGCAAACACTAACGGCAGGACCGACACCTCCTGTTCTTGACTCAATGCGGAAACGATCGCGATTTTCCTTGACCTTCTGAACCTCCATAGCAACGTCTCGCGCGGTAGACGGAGGGTACGGAATATCTGCACGGGTGGGAGCTTCGTCGTCGTCCTCCTTCTTGATAATCTGGTCGAATTCCTGAACTAGTGTGTTTTGACCAGGGCCGGGTGGGTTCTTCACGTCTTCATCTGCCAATTCCGCACGAACATCACCCTCAAGAGCCTGCTCCATAGGAAGCCTCCCTAGCTTGAGTCGAGTCAGGGCACCAGCCATTGCAGGGTTATCTCCCGTGTACGCAGAGCCGGGGTGGTGCCCGGGAATACCCTCATCTTCCGTGGGAAAACTCTGGCCCATACCAGCTTGGGCAAGCATTGCTGCAAAGCTAAACCGGTCATCGACGGCCCGTTCCTTGGTAATAATGGTGCAGAAACTGCTGAGGATGGCGGACATGACGGATCCTCCTTCCTTCTGTTTGCTTTCAAGGAACTGCATCAAGCTTGAAAATGCAGGGTTGCTGAGCACCAAGCGATATTTGTTGCCACGGTAAACTTTTGCAATCGCATTATCCTGGACATGCTCCGGGAGACTGATAGGCTCTAAAGCGCGCACATCTTCGGTGTGTTCGGGCAAAAAAAGATTCTTGTTGACATCAAAGAACTGGCGCGCCTCTGGGGCATAGAAAGAGGTCACCATATTCAAAAACGAATAGACAAATAGCGGCCATAAGACGCGCCTGAGCTCAGGCTAGAACTAGATTAGCACCCGCGAGAGCAATACGCGCGTAGAAGGCGTACCTTGTACAAGTCCAGATTGTCTTCAACCCAGACCTTGATCAAATCTAACGTAGCGCATTAGCTCCACTCACGTAGAGGCTTAGGGGCAAAATTTGCCCGGCACCCTACCGAATCCCATCCTATACTTAGGACGCGCATCCTCTCCTAAGGGAGGTAAAGGGCGACCGTCAATCTCCTGATTTGCGGACTCCATACGAAGCATAGCTTCCGTGCGACTGTAGCCCTTCTTGGCTAGATAGTCGATAACCTACAGACATATCAGAGAGATGGACAAACGACAGGGAACAGCGGACAGAGTATGCGGAACGCATGAACTCAATCCCGTGATGCGGAGTTTAAGCCAAGCTGCAAACACTTACAATCTGGTTGAGGTTCTGCTGAGACATTGCGCCACTAGGCGGCGGCGGGGGAGGACCCGGTGTAGGCGCTCCAACAGGCGTCGTAGCCATCTGCTGCTGAGGAGGCATTGAACCGCCAGCTCCGGAACCCATGCTCCCACCTCGGGGAGCAGGGCTCGGGGCCCCGCCAGGCGCAGACATGTTCTCTTGTCCTAACGCGCTCTCAATCTGCTTATTCCGTGAGAGTAAATGGAATTCAAGTTGTAAGCACTCGAAGTCGATAAGTCGACGCGCGACGACGGAGAAGTGAGGGAATGGGATGAGTTCTATTCATGCATCTTTTTGATTTGATAGAAGTTAAGGATGTCGCCCTGGGATTAGGTAAGCATTCAGCCCAGTTCTCCCCACAGCTTCCACGTGACGCCGTCATTTGAGACTGGGGAAGCAATGCTTCACTATAAATCCCTAGCACTTCCTGCATGTACCACGAGAAAGAAAACATAATGCCGGAGGAAAACCACTCTAACACACCGGTCAAGGTCTTTACTTCCGCGGACCGCATTCGCCAATTGAACGAAATCGACAAGGTACGATCACTGCAAACTGAATCCTCAACGGCACAATCCAACACTGATTCAAGGATCCTGTCACTAACCTCCAATGTCTGTATTGATAGGATGTTGCAAAGTTGATTCACTCTGCCGGCCTCGCAATTCAAGCCCTCACAAATGCACGCTCCGGCGATTCATCCACTGCCGACACATCTCTCGATTCACACAAAGCTCGATTTAAAGAAGCTACGTCACAGTACTTTTCGCTGCTTTCCTCCATTGATGTCCGGTTACGTCGTCAGGTCTATGCCTTAGAAGAAGTTTCTATACTTGCTCCGGATTCCTCTTCTCGGAGCGGCGATCTTGCGGGTGCCGGTGCGGGCGCCGCGAGTGCTTCGAACCCACTGGATGTGAGCTGGCTGAACAGTAGGAAGGATACTGTTGGCAAGGAAAAGGAGGCAGAGCTGTGGGCTGCTGCTAGAGAGTTTGTTCAAACTATGGAGCAGGTATCGTCTGGAGGTAAGGATAGAGTGAAAGCAGAAGGTGGTCAGGAGAATATGGAGGTAGATTGATCTCTCATCGGCATGAGCATCAGCTACGTTCGACCCTCGAGAGGGGTATCAGATTTGGCGTTCTTTGCATTTCTCACCAGCGAGCTATTTTACGGTTTATCCTCTGTTTTGGCCTGGCCGCATTGTGTCCGATACAGGAGGAAGCATTTATGATACCCGCACTCCAATCCATTGCAATCCTTCTTACAAGTAGCGCGTTATGTTCATTCTGTTGTTTCTACGACCTGGCTTGACTCTTCATTAACTCCAAATGTACAGTAATAGACTGGATGGCGTCTCTAAAATCACAAAGATGCCGTTGACACTGATCGAAAATCGCTCCCACCACTGGGATTAAGATGCAACCTACCGCTGCAGCGACCGAATCATCTCTTGCTGGGTAGCTCTGTCTCTGTTTGTCTCCGACAGCGGAGCGACGCCTATATAGCCGTAAGTAATTGGGGTAGCAACTCTACATGCAAAGCGCACGACTTACTTCGCAGCTCGCCAACCACATCCTTAGCTTTGCCAAAGTAGACCTCCTCTGTAAGACCGGATATTAGCAAACCCATCCTCGTATTATAACAGAGCCCCAAATTACGTACGTAGCAAGTTCCTCATCTTCAACTCCATATCTTCCACCAAACGTCCAACATTTGCAACGTGGCTGACATCCGACTCAACGGGCAAATCCAATTCAATCTGCCGGGTCATATTCCCGCTGAGATCCATCTCACCGAGAACTTCGGTTTCGTTGGCAAGATGAAGGATCACTGTGCTGGTGAGTTTGTAGTGGGCTGCTCGTCCTCGGTCGGTTGCCTCGAATACGTGGATGCTGTCCCATTCGCCGGACTGCTTTCCGCTGGGGGATGTCCCTGTGTTGTATTTGCGGATTAGTATCCCAGAAGTTATAGCTCCCATCCACTCACTGTGTAGAGTAGCTTACCCTTCTTCAAAAGAATGACCCCCGCGAACCCATCGTCCAAATCCCAGAAGTACACACTCCCCACGCCGCCCTCATAGTAGAGCTCTCGGTAGACATCAAACGCTTCGTTGGCAGCAACCTCTAGCTTCCGGACCCTTTCACTCGGAACTGTTCCATCATCAAGAGGGGGATCGAACTCGTTGCTCCAGGGGGACCTATAGCTATCGCCGTCGCGGTTATAATCGCAGAGAAGGTAATCGCGCTTCGTCTTGGGACATCGACGGATCTCGAGCGGCTGGTCGACGGAGGAGAGCAGATCTTCGGTAAGATCAGGGACAATGGAGGTAATAGCCTGCAGATTTTGCTTTGTATCGCGGGGGTTCAGGCGTCGAAGCAGGTCGCTGCAGCAGCAGGCATTACCGTCAGTCAGCGGGAGAGCTACACGCGGGGTTGAATGGTGGTACGAGTCCCTCACTCCTTGTTCTTAGGAAGGAATAAGGAGACGGGGAGGTTGGAATGCCTGGAATGGATGGAAATACTCACAGCGCACTGTCGAATTGAGCGTCCGCCATGGTTAAGAAGTTTCTGTAGAATAATGTAGCTGTGTTCTGATGCTGTTTACTTGCTCGGTTTCAATATGTCCCTGAAAGGCGGCCAGAAGGTGCGTGGGCGCAGCAGGCTAAGATGTGGAATTAAATTCTCCACTATCAACCAGCCCCAAAGAGGATGATGGTTTTACTCTGTACAAAAGTTTGAGGCGAAAAGTAGTAATGCCGAAGCTGAATATACAATTGAAGTCCCCAAAACACTGGAAAGTGGCAGTTTAGCATTAGTCATCAGTCATCATCAATAACGGTTCTCCTTCTCTTCTGGGATAGCCTCTGCGTCCGATTTGGCGTGAGAAAAGTGTCTGGATTAGGGAGGTCAAGATCATCGGCAGCGGTGACAATCTGGCTGACTCGGCGCGGAGGCTGGAAAGGTTTCGGTCGCTGAGGGTCTGTGAGCGCCGAAAACAGCTTGCTTGGGGATGGCGGCTCAGCATCCGAATCACTCTCCGCAAGGTCTTCAGGCTCGAGCACACGCTCAGGTCTGGTAGTCTTTGGTCTTTGTTTGAGCAGCATTCGATTATATCCACTAGTTGACGGTATTAAGGAGACGGGAGATTCTCCATATAGAAATTCTGATTCTCGAGCTAGTACCTCTTTATACCGCTCCTCGCAGTCTGACGTGACTCGGTTCATCCGTTGCAAGGCGCCAATGACACGGCGTGTTAGAGAACCATGTCTCACTAGCTTGATTGGACGCTGGACCAGCTGTAGATGAGGGAAAGCATCGCTTCGTGGATAGCGGATAAACTCTGGACTTGTTCCTCCTATATTCTGATAATGACGCTCAAGCTCGTTTTGCTGAGCTGGTGTGAGTAAAACATCCTCAAGGCCTGGGACAGCCACGGGCTCTGGCGTCGGTTCCCGGGGTTTATGTTTTGCTTTCGCCTTCGGTTTCGTTTCTGTTGTTTCTCCTAGGCGCGAAGCTCTCGTGAAGCCTGTCTCGACATTGTCCGGCATATGAAATTGCTTTGGAGGCTTTTTCGGGAGTCGTCCTTTCCTTTTTTTCGGCTCTGGTAAGTCACTAGCTGCATTCTCCTCAGGAACGTCAACTTGGCGTTTGTCAGGGGTCGGTTTTATTCCAGCAGGAAGTATTCGTGGGGAAATATCGTCATGGAATGCAAATTGAGTGCCACTTGCAATCAGTTCCTGCATTCTTTCGTAGTTGTCCCTCGCCTTGAGATAATTCTCCTCCTCCTTGCCTTGCATCAGAAGCAGGACAATACTCCCCGCTCGCTTTCGACCAGTTCGTCCCATTCGTTGAAGCATGCGGATTGGAGAAGCGGAAGCATCATAACACACAATGAGGTCAACTTCTCCGATATCCAAACCTTCTTCGCCGATAGAAGTCGCGACAATTGTGTTATAGGTTCCTTTCTTGAATTTTTGTATAATGTCAAGTTGTGTCTTCTGGCCCATTCCCTCAGAGCCTTTGGCGCTGCTCTGTCCGACAAAAACATGTGGTCGAATCATCGGTTCGTGTCTTTTCAAGACCCTCGTTACTTCTTCAGCGCTGTCACGGAAATGCACAAAAATCATCACCCGAGTAGCTGACTGTTCGCCAGCATCCAGGAAGTGATTCAGAACAACCTGCTTCAGGTATCCCAACTTTGGGTGTCCAATAAACTCGGGATTCTTAGACCACGGTCCAAGGTAGTTCAGCAGCTTCACGAAATGCTCGTCTTGCGTGATATGGCGGTGGTATTTGCCCTTCTTCTGTCCATCGGAGCTTGACTGGAAGTGTGTGAGGTGACGATACAGTGGAGTTACCCCGTGGTACTTGAGTAAGTCAATACCATGTGCCATGCTCGCCAGAACCGTAAATATTGCCATGACTTTCCCTTTCAATCCCAGATTTGCGTTTCTCCCAGCTTCGGACGCCATCCATTGCTGTCGAGCCTTGGTCAGACCGAATGGCGTCAGCGACATAGCATCCCTGCCCCAATAGGCATTCAATTGGCGAAGTTGGTCGACGAGGGGATTCAAGGTGCTTGACAGGAGTTCCATGCACAAGATCATCTCGTCAGAGTTTTGGAAAGTTTGAACGTCCGTGTGCCTCGCATGTACGTACTCTCGAATATCAAGAGACTGTTCAGTACGGATTTCCACTTTCGAGATCTCGAGGCCATCGATAACAGCTTGCACAGATTCAACAGTAGACCCTGGTGTTGCTGTCAAGGCGAGGACTCGAAAACTCTGGTTGAATCGCCGAAGGAATTTGACAACCTCTACATAGGCATACCGACCCGTGGCACGGTGAGCTTCATCCACGACGAGCAACACGATCCGCTTTGGGTCAGCTATCCCGGACTTGAGATCATTAGTAAGTGTTTGTGGAGTCATGAAGAAGACGCGTTTACTCCTCCATTCTTCTGCACGTAGGCCGGGAGGGGTTTCCCCTGTGAGCATCGTGGTTTCAGATCGTGGTATACCTGCTATCTGATAACATGCAGATATTTGCTGAGATACCAGGGGCTTTGTTGGAGCAACAAATACAATCTGAGCGTCTCGGGTCCAGCGTAGCCAATTAAGCATGATGGTGGCGGCGATGAATGTTTTACCCAATCCAGTAGGTAGTGCTACAAGCGTGTTATGAAACAGGCCTTTCTGGGCGATGTTGAACTGGTAGTCACGGGTCTTTCCTAGATTTGTGGGGAAAACCCATGTTTCTAGGGAATCCTGATTCAACTTGTGGTGGGTAGGAGGCTCGATTTTGTCTGGAGGAGAGAATACCTGCTCCCCGCGTGTGGGTTGGGTTGCTGGGTTCCGTGATGTCAGATCAAACAAAGTCGTTTGACGAACGCCTAACGGGAGGTTTCGAGACTGTGAAGTGGTCCAAGGTACTTGCGGAACCGGTTTCGCTGGGGGCGATAGGGACAGGTCCGAATCGAAAGCATCGTCTGGGATGTCATCGAAAAGGTCGGTTGATTCAGAGGCTAAAGACGAAGAAGCATTTGAGTCTTTACGAGCTGTAGGTCCCATAGGCCTCGAAGCCTCTTCTTCAAATGACTGTAGTGAGGCTTCGATTGCAGCCCTCAGGTCTTTGTCACTCCCATCTCCTTCGTCCTGGAGTTGCGGCCCCTCGTAGTTCAAAGGCTCGGCGAGCATATTCGTTGTCGCCTGAACAACACTAGGTTTGGGGTCAGGCTTCTTCCAACGCGGGCCCCGTATAAGTTCAGGAGGTGAAGCCGGTTGTGTTAATTGCGTGACAAAAATGTTCTCTTGAATGCTGGTCTGCTTTGGAGCAAACACCTTGTACTTGGACCTGTGTTGATCCTGGACGAAGAAAGGGTCCTCCCCAGCTGACGAGGGCTCATTAAGCTCGTCCTCACCATGAGAGTCGAAGTCGGACCCATAGTCATCGCTGTTGTCGCCATCCGCGATAGACTTGCGACGCGCGTTTCCTGCTGTTTTTGGAGCGCTCAAACGACATCGTTTGGCTGATCTCAGCGAGTCGTCATCATGAACCACAAAGTCTTCCAGGCCATCATAGTCAGATACTCCGTCGTCTATATCCGACATGTCAGGTTGAACGGTTCCACTGGGGTTTGCGTCGAGTGACAAGAATCGTCGTGACCGCGACGCGAGACAGCGCGAAATCAGGTGACATAATTATGTTGGCCTCAGGCGATGAAACCCGAGACCTCCACATCGAAGTATTGTATTCCCGTCTGACCAATCGGACGGCCACATTGGGCCGAGATATTGGTGGATTCTGAAGGGTCAACCTGAATCCAATGACAATCCATAAATGCCTAGCCCTGGACCCCGGATTCCCCGTCTCGACTTTGCCTAGGGATCTTCTGGCCCAAACAAGAATGAGGGCTTCACAGCAGCCACCGACACATCACATTGCGCCTCGCCCCTAATCACGATCAGCCTATTGCCGCCACCTCCTGGCAGAATTGTTGAAGCAGAAGAGCAAATTTAAATTGAAAGGGCCGTCTAGATGATCTCGATCCGGCAACGCGTGTGGCCCGAACCAGGGAATTGATCGGTGCCACGGCGACGAGCAGTGAAACTCAGCTAATAGAAGGCCGCCATGCGCGACAAGCCCGACGGGGGTTTCAATAATAGCACCAGAGAAAGCGCCTGGAGCTTTCTGATTCACGGTCAAATTGCCGACGCCTGCTTCTCGTGTTGCACCAGCAGCTAATTCCAGCCTGCGCTTGGTCCTGTTTTGCTTTTTCGCCCTCGTTTGTCTTGTTATCTTTGTTTCGTTCGCTTCCTTTTCTTCTCGTTCTTTCCCTTCTTTTCGACCGTCTCTCGTTTGGTTTCTCTTCCAACTTCTTTCCAATTCCCAATTCGACTAATACCAACGTCTGTCGTTTCTGACTCGTCACGATGAAGCTCTCTCTTGTTGTTATTTCCTCTGTCCTCGCCCTGGTCGCTGCCCAGGATTCGTCCAGCACCACCAGCAGCCCTCCTGCCACCACTAGCTTGTCTGCTGCTCAACAATGTGTTCTCCGATGTATGGAATCAATTCTTATCGCAAAGCTTTGGTGTTACACTAACCATAATACAAGGCGATGCCGACGACGTTTGCTGTAAGGCCGAGTGTGTTGGGGTTCCTTGCCCAAGCGATGACCAGGCCAACGACACCAACGACTGCGTTTCAGCTTGCGACCAGGGCAACGGCTCTGAGACCGCCATTCTCTCCTACGCCAACTGCCAGGCCAGCTGCTACAGCACTCACTTCTTCCCTGCTACTGCCACTGGTGGTGCTGGCGCCTCGAGCACCAGCTCTAACACTTCTGCTACCACGACAGGGAGCTCTTCCGATGACTCCAACGACTCTAACTCGGATTCCAACTCTGGTATGTACCTCCGCACTCATCTCTTGTTTCGCGCATGTTCGCTCACAGTCACAGACTCTGAGTCCTCTTCTTCCTCTTCCGATTCTCCTAGCTCAACCTCCGATGCCGAGAACCCAGAGGACACCAATGCTGCGTCTGCCGCCCAGATCAAGCTCGGCGCTTCCGCCGCTGGTCTGGCTGGTTTCCTTCTGGTTGCCTGGGCTCTGTAAGCGGTGGAAACCAGCGAATGAGAGCGCGCTCATGATGTGAAACTCCGAGCGTGTCTGTACGAGGGTTATGGCGTCAAGCGAGGCATAGTTGGGATGGATTGCACGGAACATAATCTAATGGTTGTCTACATAGTCTTTATATTCTCCACTGTTCTAATAATCATTCGATTTGCGGATACCGTACTGATAATTAATCATTTTGTCATGGAAATGCTAAATTCGAATACTGCGAGTAACTGAGTACAACTGACTGGCCACTACTCCAACTCTTTGACCAGCGCTACTGCAAGTCTGCTATCTCATCTAACTCGGTACAGTAAAACCTGTCTATACCGAATTCGGATATAGCGAATTCCTTGTTGTAGCGAATTGACCACCGTGTCACTTTTAAAATTACACTAATATTCGTTAATCCTCGCCTATAGCGAAATTCGTATAAATTTTCTGCTTGCTCATATAATATTTGTTATAGAGGAATTTTTTTTTATTAATTCTAAAGCTATTTAGAGCTCTATTTCTGGTGAATTCTTTAAAAATGGCCAAGCGCAAGGTGATCCTGATTACTCAGAAGGCTGCCCTCCGCGCCTGATGTTGGGATAGGCCTTTAGATAGCCTTAAGGAGCTTTAAACTTGGTTCTTTAACCAATATGACCATATATTAAGTCCTTTAAGCATTTCTGAGATCCTTTCTAAGCAATATATTCATTTAGACGCCCTTCTAACTGACCCTGCCTTGATTCCGCGCTACCAATGTGATCTAAAGAAATAACGCCGTGAGAGCTGGCCGGAGCTTGAAGAGGCCCTATTTGAATGGCTTATTCGCGCTGAAAGAAGGATTATAATTACTATAGAAACTATATAGTAGAAAGTATTATTCTTCTGGAATAATATCCCCATGTATGCAGGGCAACCGCAGCCTTTGTTTAGCAATGGCTGGCTCTATGGGTTTCAAGCAAGGCGCTTAGTATATTAGCGAGGGCTTTAAGGTAAAGAAGGCAGCGTTCCGGTGGAGGCAGATAAGTGGATGGAGGAAATAAGGTTTTAAATACAGGGCTACGTAATAAAGGACATCTTTAATACTGACGAGACGGGCCTTTATTATAAGATAACGCCTTAATGAAGCCTTACTACATAGCAAATACCTGGTTGAAAGAAGGAGAAGGCCTGTATATTAGTCCTTTTTTACTATAATAGTAATGGCTCTAAGCGCTTAGAGCCCTGGGTTATAAATATATTAAAAACTCCGCACGCCTTTACGCGCGAAAGGATTAATATAAGGAACTTTAATATTGTCTGGAGGAATAATAAGAAGGCCTGGATAAATGCAAAGATCTTTACTAAATTCCTTAAGTGGTTTGATAACAGGATAGCTGGTAGAGATGTTATGTTATTACTTGATAATTTCTCTGCTCATGAAGCTGCTGAGGCCTCTATACAAGCGAGTAGCTTTAAGCTTTAAAACATACTGCTTATCTGGCTCCCAGTAAACTTAACTAGTTAATATTAGCTGCTTAATCAAGGGATTATACAGAACTTTAAAGTTTACTATTAAAAGTGCTGGATTAGATACATGCTGGAGGAATATAACGCTGGTAGAGACCCTCTGGATACAATAAATGTCCTTAAGGCAGTTCGCTGGCTTATATACAGCTGGCAAAATAAGGTCCTATCTTAAATAATTGCGAATTGCTTCATTAAGGTGCTTGAAAAGGCCCCTGCTTACGCCGCGCAGGTTAGCAGTGATATAATGACCGAGCTTGAGGCCTTACTGGCTTATCTAAAGATTAATACACTAATAAAGGACCAGATAAGCATCCAGGCCTTCTTGAATCCCGCCAACGAAGCTGTTGAGGACTCTTTAGAGACCTTAGATGAGCAAATCCTTGCTTAATATGAGCCAGAGCCTGAGGATCAGGATAATATTTATATGCAAGAAGCGCCTCCACCACCGATTTCTATACAGGAAGCTTTTTAATTGCTTGAAAAGCTTCAGTTATTCAAGGAACAGCAAGCAGATGGCTCTAAGGCCTTTCTTCATGCTTTGGCCCGCCACGAGCATGTCCTGCGCGGCCGTACGACGGCTTTGAAGACTCAGAGCGATATTAGACGATTTTTTGGAGCAGTTTGAAGTTATTTTATGCTTAATTAATGTATATACAGTCAATTTCATGTTGTTGTGCTTCAAAAGTTGCGGAGATATATATATTTTGACTATAGCGAATTACCCGCTATTACGAAATACTAAGTGTCGCTAAATTAATTCGCTATAGACAGGTTTTACTGTAAGTCCAGCTTGCCTCGCCGATCCCCGTTAGTTGTACTATCACCATCTGATCTTCGGAGCGACTGACCCGTCGGACCCATAAAAAGTGGCCACCTTACCAGACCCTTTCTTGACTAAACTAGTGGAGCAATGCTGACCCCTCCTCTTCAAGTTCTTCGAAGCAAAAGAGGGGATTTTGCAATCATTCGTCCAAGAGAATGGAAGCCCCCGCGAATTAGGAAAAGCCCAATCTCGCCACCCTCGAGAAATCCGTAACTCCAATGCTACGTAGCTAACCCCGACGCGTCTTCCACCGAAATCAAAAACAATTTCACGCGTCATGGCACCATTCCAACCTCAGTTTCGCTCTCGGCCCAAGTCACAACCTCCAATACCCGCTCTTAACCCCGTCTCAGCTGATCATCGGAGACTAAACGCAATCATCCTCGACATACAGGGCCGCCGCGGAGACCTCTTGGATAGAGTCGAGGCCGTGTCTCAGAATATCGAAATTTCGATCAGTTTCTCTTAGACATAAAAAAAAAAAAGCTTAAACAGGCGACGAGTTGGTACGACGTAATTAGACGTTGTCGTGTATTGGCAGTGGCCGCTGCTTTGTGGTATTGGAAGGCCACACACTGGGGGAATTCCGACGACGAAGACGACAACCAAGAATATAGCGACGCGGGAATTGAAGAAGAAGAGGAGGAACAAACAGAATCAAGAGGGAATTCGAGCTCGAGCGACCCGACGCGACAGCACGTTCCACAACCAGCGCCGGTACCACCATCACAACAGTTACGCCAACCCGCATACCGTGCCCCTCGACGCGTCTACGCCCGAGCTTCAGAGAGCCCAACTCCAGTTGCACCGAGGTTAGCAAGAACAACGGAGGAAACTATCAAGAAGAAGCGAACATGGAGTCTGACGCCTACGTGCGAGGAAATGCCCAGGGTGCAAGTGCAAAGGAGTACGCGGAGACGTCTCCAGCTACGCTGATCGCGTCCATCGAGGCCTTCGTGGTGAATTGCATGAAAGATTACGATCCCAGCCATAATCCTGCACACATTCGACGCGTCGTTGCGCTCGCGCTGCGGATTCTGCGCGCTGAGAAGGAGGATGCGGAGGCCGAGACGCAGACCAAGTACGACGACCTCACCGTCCACCTTGCCGCGCTGCTTCACGATATTAGTGACCGGAAATACCTGCCCAATGACTCAGACTCGTCGATCCCTGCAGATAAGCTTGTTGAACATGTTCTTCTCCAGCACGGTGCGGATGCGACGCTCGCCCAGCGAGTCCAGACCATCGTCTCGCATGTCTCGTATACGACTGAGAAAAAGGATCCCGAGCGTGTACGAAAACTAATTGAAGAGGAAGGGTACGTTGAGCTTGCGATTGTGCAGGATGCAGATCGGCTTGATGCGCTGGGGGCTGTGGGAATCGGGCGGTGTTTTACGTTTCTAGGCGCTAAGGGACGGGATATGCTCAAGGAAGGGGAGGCATGGGATATGGAGAATTCAATCCGACATTTTGAGGAGAAGTTGGAGAGGCTTGAGGGAATGATGAAGACGAGGACGGGGCGAAAATTTGCGAGGGTGAGGACGGAGAGACTGGTGTCTTTTCGGAGCTGGTGGGAGGAAGAGATGGAGGGTATTAATTAGTCCATAGCCCATAGATTACGTTCTATATATAAGGAAAACCGTGCGAATTTACTGTCTATTGATTCACTGGGGTATGTAACACAATGGTACCAAAAGGCCAAAAGAATGCAGGGCTCGTGCAGCCAGTGTTCGAATAAAACATGTAACTGGAACACCGCTGATATTAAAAGGGTATGAGTCTCAAAAAATGGAGCGGCGAACGTGGATAGATGATAGTTCAACAAGCAAACTCTAACGCCGGACCAGTATGATGTCTAAGGTTTGCGTATTATCGATGTCTTGTCGATAGATGTCATATATTATGCATTCGCTGGAGGGGGATCAAACGCGATCAACGGCAAAGTCCAACACCTCACAATCATCCTCAAAGAACCCGTCCTCACCACTGGCGGGATGCTGCGATAGAGAATGCTTCTTCTTCCTTCTTGTAGTGATGACCACCTCTTCAATGTCGTTGGTGCTATTGCCCAAACTGATCAAGTTCTCAATTCCTCCGCCGAGACCCTGTTGATGTTCATGTACCGTATCATCAGCGTCATCATCACTACCAGTACTGACTCGACGGACGTGCAGCTTAGACATCGGGATGCTCTCTCCGAAAACCCACTGGCCTGTAGCGACTGGTGCTGTAGAGCCAGTTGCCTGACGTATCTCAGAGTAGGTAAACAGGTTGACCCGCTGGTCCGTATGAAAAGGTTGGTAGGGAGTATTGGTCTCAAGTTCAGCCTGCGAAAGTGGCTGGCACTTGAGTTTTGTTGACGCAGACGGTCGTGAGTTCGACGATGGCAAAGCCAGGGACGCGTGGACTGCCAATTCGGGATTGAAGTTGCTGATGCCCATGGGACCGCAAGGACTTGACAGATTGGCAGGTAGCCGGAATTCAAGCTCTTTGAGACCGATCACAGATTGTGGCTGCCTTAACTTGTTCGAGAGAACAGATCGCTTGATCCTATATAATCGGAAATAGCCGTTGGCCACAAGGGCTAAGAATGGCTGACTCTTGTAGATGATCCAAGTGACACGAGACGCAACAGGCTCACGAGTGAACCCAGAAATGTGTAACCGGTTTTCCCCCACATGTCGTAAAGTGTTGACAGTGCCACTGGCGGCAGCCCCCATTGACTTGCTGAGGCCGGCAGCAACCGCCTTGCCACCCATCCCAGCAGCAGCAGGGATAGTAAATCCATTCATGGCGGGAATCGCGGAGCCAGCGGATGGTGCACGGCCTCTAACGGCCTCGAGTATAGGCTGCGTCTTTCCCCCGACAAGCTTGATTGCCGAGGAAAGAGCACTTGTATTAGTCGTGCGCACAGCTAGCTCTTCAGTCGGAAGGTCAGTCGTCGGCTGCTTAGCACGTGAAGACCTAGCTCTGCGGAAAGGGGGCCATTGAAAAGCATTGTGTGGAAGGTCAAAGACATGCACTGTGCCTTTGAGAGTGATGACAGCGAGACGTTCTCCTGAAGGAGGACACCAAATCACATCCACAATGTGCGACTCTGTCAGCCGGGAATACCGTGCGACTTGACGTACACTCGCAGATACCCCCGCCGAGTCCTCGGACAGAAATACCCCAGCACGGCAATATTTGGCTTGCATAAGGTCCCATACGTATTGAACGTCACCCTTTCGGCTGGCGGTCAGGAGCATCAAGCCACTAGGAGAGAAGGAGAGGAAGCTGCAGCCATTGGGTACTTGGAACGTGGCGACAGGGTTAAAAAGAATGACACTCTTTGTATCTCCGCCGTCCTCAAGTCTCTTCAGATCCAGGATCGATACGAGATCACGGTCGGCTGGAGAAGCGGTTTGGGTTTCCTGAGCATGCGTTGGCGGGAAAGCACTGAACCCTTGCGACGGGAAGTCTATAACTTGGGAACGCCGCTGTTGGGTATTCTGCTGCTGGTCCTTGTTCCAGTAGTTGTTCCAGGCTTGCAACCCTTGGTCACTCATCCAGCGCGCACCTCGTACAAACTCTTGTGTAACACCTCTAGCTACCTTGTCGAGAAGGCTCTCGCCCTCACCGACATCGGTTACACAGGTGATCGTCGGTCGTGAGGGTGGACTACGAGTCTCGAGCCCGTAGACCTTTCCTTGGACTAAAGGTGCCGGTACAATTCCATTGATGGATGCTCGGTATGTTGCTGATGGGGGTACTATAGCTAGCCACCTTCCTTTGAGAGCGAGAATCGGGCTATCGGCTCTAGCAGCTCCATGCGGTGAGTCAGTTCGAGATCCATCAGGGTCAGTTGAGCTTGATGAGGTTGAGTATCGTCTCGCCTCCCGTGACTGGATGGCTGTCCAGGTTTTGCCCAGGCATTTATAGCTGCTGATACTATAAATATAGACCTCTCCGCTAATACCAGACGCCAGCGCGAGATAGATGCCGCTCGCAAGAAGCTTCAAGTTTCCGGATGGTGAAGGCGCATAATTCGCTAGCCCAGGCAAATTCTCAAAGCACGGGCTAGGGTTCGTTGCGAACAGAGTCGTGATGTGTTCCCCGGTTCTAAGCGAGTATACCTCGACCCTCGTCTGGTAAAAGCGTGTGTCATCTCTGTTCTGGCGCTTCTCCGTACTGGGATATCGCCCAGTGGCAACAGATAGATCGTTCGTGTCAGAGCCTGTGGATGACGCACGGCCATCATCTTCAGCTGGATTACACGGGCCATGTACGATGACAGCAACATGCGGTCGGGATGCGGAGACGGAGGTGGAGTCGTCGCCCGCTAGTACCTTTGCCTCAACAACCCTTCCATTCAACCCATCTAGTCTTCCAAGCAGACGCGTCTTCTGGTCTTCGATAGCCAGGACCTCCAAAGAACCGTCTGTGCCAACCAAAAGAACACTACTACCTGTCCTGGATGGTTTGAACGACGGGCTGATGATCGTGTCGAATGCACAGAATGAATACTGTCCACCAACGGGTGACCGGGCCTGGCCAGATAGAGACGGGATATCTATCTCTGGTGCTCGGTAGAAATGGGCCTGGGGCAAATGAGGAGGTGGGATCCGGTCACTGAACGGGGTATTGACAGAGTGGCTTTTCTGTCTGTCCACAGACTGCTGCCTGGAGAACCCGCTGCTTGAATAGCCATTTCCGTAACTTAGCGGTCTTGTTCTTGGAGGAGGAGAAGCAGAAGAGGGGTTGCTAAAACCGCCTTTGTCTTGGGTTGTTAAGAAACCGCCAAAGGGTGACCCGCTGGTGAGATCGTCGTCGAAGCCATCGGTGGGAGGGCTTTTCCCATACGGAATAGACTTCGCCCAAGTATTGGTTCGAGAAGCAAAGTCCTGCGCTGGCGAATCCTGGAGTGACTCTAGAGCGTCGAGAACTGGCGAGACGATGTTGATATTGTTGTTCAGGGTCTCCACAGGTGGATCTAGTTCGGGGTAGGACGACGGTTCGGCCTGTGATGGCGGCGATCCTTCTAATCTACAAGTATGGGTTAATCATCATCACATCCAGCAACATGATACACTGAGTTGGTATGGCCTCACAAGTCTTCCACGGGCGCCTTCACAGCCACCTTGGCGCCCTTATTCTTCCCCTTGGACCCGCTCTTGCTCTTTTTCTTGCTCTTTCCCCCAGTATCATTATCTGGCTTCAAGGTATTCGTATCGTCCACGGGGTTATTGTCAACTGGGAACTGGCTCTGCTGGCGAAATAGGTCGTCCGATGCTGCCGGGGGCATTCAAGTGGTGGACTGCCTCGATGAGGCAGGACAAACAGAGTAAGTCAGCCGCCCTCAAGAACCTTTGGCAAGGTCTGAGAACGGGGGTCGACAGTTTGTTCAAAGAGCTATTCGCTGTCCGTTGCGATGATGCTTTCGGGTCGATACGTATGTACCTGACGATCAAAAGGGAGCTGTCAGCTTGACTCATCGAACAACAATAGTGGACTGGTAGCTGTAGGAGTTCTCACAGTATTCCACGGCTGCAGAATAGATTACGACGCCTGGAATGAGGAATGACAACGGAGACAGTAAGTTGGTGATGCGGTCGAGACAACAAGGTATCTCGACGGGGTCAGCGCGTCGATCCAGACGACAGGGACGCTCAGCTTTAACTGGGTAGACCAGAGCTTGGAAAGGGGCGGCGTATGGCAATCGAAAAGTAAATACGTAGTCTGTGAGTTGAACCGAGGGATCAGAGTTCGGAGTCGGAGCAGGAAGATGTAGGAGGTTGGGGAAGAGATACCGACGATAGAGGGGTGATGATGGGGTCGGAGAGGGGCAGGAGAACCGGATCAGGTCAGGAGCATACACATCGGACTGTCTGGGGATGACATCTACCGCTCTGGTAGGCTGACGAGATTCGAGCCTGTAATTTATCCACTACTCTCAATTTCCGGTAATGAACTAATGACGATAACTCATCCTTTGAGGCCAGCCTGCGCCTCCCATCTTTGGTCGGAACGCACGCCAGTGCAAGTTTGTTGTTTGGGGTTCTTATGACGAGTTGGGACGCGGGGTGATAATTAGCCACGACTCCTGTAACATGACGCGGACAAGGACAATACCTTTGTAGTAGCTCCTCATACTTGCATAACCTTGGTAGAACTACGTAAGGGGTTGGATAAGATCTGAGGAACCATCATAACGGTCCTTGATGCTGTGCTACAGTTTGAGATCGGCCCTGTTTGGGCAAGCAGTATACGTCGAGTACAGGAGCAATACAGCCCCTTACGCAGGGCACATGAGGGGTAACCGGTAAGCTTGGCAAGGACCAAACATGACAAACGCACTTGGTGAAGAAGTATTTATATTCCATGGTTCCTGATTATCTCTTCTATGGTTCATGGTCAAGGTGACCGGTTCTAACCGCCACTTGATGAAGACTCAAGGGTAACCCGTGACCTAGATCACGAGTGCAATATCATCAGCTGTGAGATCATTCCAAGGGGTCAACTGCGCAGCGGCGCTTATAATTCCCTTGAATATTTGTCCTTCTTTGGTTAGCTTAGAAGTATAGCATGCTTGCAAGTTACCATATGCCAATAAATCATATCTTAGTATTGCGTCTCTAAGGGATATTATAAAGAGCAGTTCCCACCCGCCAGATACGCCAGGACTGTTGCCTTCAGAAAAATACAGCATTATAAAAGTAATGAGAAGTATTGTTACAGGTAAAACATAAGCCAACAATCCTGGAGCCCATGAGATCACCTTATCCACCGGCGCCGCACGTTCCTGCGCCACAAGACACTTAAGTCTTCTTCTTCGCAGCGGCGTTAGCCTTAGCCGCCTTCTTCTTGTTGCTGTTGATCATAATGATTCCGATGAAAGTTCCAACCACAGCTGAGCCCAGGAGGGTGAGGAAGACGGGGATGCGGATCGCCCAAACACGAGGGAGGAAGAAGGCATGGAGGGGATGGCCAGTGTCGACGAATGGCTGACAATGTTAGCGGAGCCCCAATAAAGTAGCGAGAATGAAGAGGCAAATACCATGAGAAGAGTCCACGCCGTGTAGTATAGGAAGATCACAGTAGCGGCCAAAAGCATGGCGGATCCCACAAGTTGGCCCAGCTAGAGGCGTCAAGTCAGCAAATTGATGTTGGTCATTCTCAGTAACCGATTCAAAGTGAAAATAAGGTCCTCACCATAGTGAAAAATAATCTCAAACCAAACACCAGGTAAAGACGGGTCTTGAAGAGCTTCGTTGTATACGCGACAGAAGAGTCGGCCAGCCTGGCTCCTGACGAATCACGTGATCTATCGCGCTAAGACTTTTGACCTTCGCCGCCTCACTTTCCGTCCGAAAGACCTTCAACAGCTCGAAGTCCCGGGTCAACCACGGATTTCCGCATCGCACTGAGGGCGCAAGGAGAATGACGGATCCTATCATCCTACAGTCGGCCGTTCGAGTGCCAACGCCGCCCCCAGGCACTTCCTACTCCCCCCAACCCTCCGGTTCACGCAAGCGATCACCTCCCTCTCGTTCACCTTCCCCGAACCGGCGACGTTCGCCTCCTGGCGACTCGCAGGAAGCTGATGGCGATGTACCCCGTATTGATACGGAGCGTGCGATTGAGCGTGAGCGCCAGTTGGCCGAGCGACTTCGCCAACATGAGCGACAGGAAGCTGCTCGAAAACCCAAGACAGAGGAGGAAAAGCAGGCCGCGGCCAAAGCAGAATATGAAAAGCTCCTCAACATGCGGTCGGGAGGTACATATATTCCACCGGCGCGACTTCGTGCTCTGCAGGCGCAGATCACAGACAAAACCAGCAAGGAGTACCAGCGGATGGCCTGGGAGGCTTTGAAGAAGTCGATCAACGGACTGATCAACAAGGTCAACGTCTCCAACATCAAATTTATTGTGCCTGAGCTATTCAGCGAGAATTTGGTACGTGGGCGTGGTTTGTTTTGCAGGAGCATCATGAAAGCTCAAGCAGCGAGCTTACCGTTCACACCAATATACGCTGCAATGGCGGCGATTGTCAATACCAAGCTTCCACAGGTGGGAGAGCTGCTTTTGAGCCGGTTAATCATCCAGTTCCGCAAGGCTTTCAAGAGAAACGACAAGGCGGTCTGCATCTCATCCACGACGTTTATCGCTCATCTGTGCAACCAGCAAGTTGTGCACGAAATGCTCGCCGCTCAAATTCTGCTTCTCTTGCTTCATAAACCCACAGACGACAGTGTTGAGATTGCAGTTGGGCTTACGCGGGAAGTCGGTCAGCATTTGGAAGAAATGAGCGGACCTATCGCCTTGGCTGTTTTTGACCAATTCCGGAATATCCTCCATGAAGCCGACATTGACAAGCGCGTACAATACATGATTGAGGTGCTGTTTCAGGTGCGCAAAGATCGATACAAGGATAACCCCGCTGTCAAAGAAGAGCTTGACCTGGTGGAAGAGGAGGATCAAATTACCCATCGGATTGGGCTGGATGATGAAATTGAGACACAAGATAGCTTGAATATTTTCAAGTTTGATGCACAGTGGGAGGAGCATGAGGAAACTTATAAGAAGCTGAAGGCAGAGATTTTAGGAGAAGGAAGCGATGATGAGGACGAGAGTGATGAGGGCGATGAGAGTTCGGAAGAGGAATCCGAAGAGGAGCGACAGATGGACATCAAAGACCAGAGCAATACGGATCTTGTTAACCTGCGTCGTACCATTTACTTGACTATCATGTCTAGTATCGATTTCGAAGAATGTTGTCACAAGCTGATGAAGATTTCGCTGCCAGCTGGACTGGAGCCCGAACTTCCATCAATGATTATCGAATGTTGTTCTCAAGAGCGCACTTACTCGAAATTCTACGGCCTCATCGGTGAGCGGTTCGCAAAGATCAACCGCCTCTGGTCGGATCTCTTCGAGAATTCGTTCGCCAAGTACTACGACACTATTCATCGCTACGAAACCAACAAACTGCGCAACATTGCCCGTTTCTTTGGGCATATGCTAGGTAACGACGCAATCGGCTGGCATGTTCTGTCCATTATCCATCTTAATGAAGAGGAAACGACGTCAAGCAGCCGTATCTTTATCAAGATTCTCTTTCAGGACCTTGCGGAGCACCTGGGTATCCCCAAGCTACGCGAACGCATGGCAGACGAGATTTTGCGGCCCAGCTTCGACGGGCTTTTCCCGCTGGGCAACCCTCGCAACACTCGATTCTCCATCAACTATTTCACCAGTATTGGTTTCGGCGCTTTGACAGAAGAGATACGCGAGCACCTAAAGAACATGCCCAAACCGGCACCCCCTGCCTTGCCCCCAGCCCCCCGATCAGATTCGGAGTCTGTCAGTTCACGCTCGTCTTATTCATCACGCTCCCGTTCTTATTCCCGTTCTCGCTCTCCATATTCCCGCTCGCCTTCGCCGCGCCACGGTCGCCGACGTTCCACTAGTCGAGGTAGATCCTACTCGCGATCCGTGTCAGGTTCTCGTCGCAGCTACACACCAAGCTCCTACACCGCGTCCCGTTCCAGATCACCAGCTCCACGATCCCGCCGGCGCTCCGTCTCATACAGCCGCTCGCCGTCTCGCAGCCCACCCCGCCGAACCGGGCGCGGACGAGCCGACTCCCGCTCCCCACCGCGCCGGAGCGCGAGCCGCAGTCTCTCGCGGTCCGTCAGCCCTCGCCGACAAACCGGCAGAGCCCGTAGCTACTCCAGATCGCCCTCGCGTTCTGTCTCCCCACCACCCCGTCGCACGGCCAGACGCTATTCCTCGGAGTCTCTCTCGCCGCCGCGTAGACCCGTCGAGAGAAGCGTATCCCGCTCCCGCTCGCCACCGCGCCGCCTTCCTCCTGTCCGCCGTGGTCGGGACTACTCTGTTTCTCGATCACGAAGCCCGCCGCGCTACGCAAGGAACCAACGGCGACGAAATTCAAGCTCAATTTCTCGCTCACCGTCTTCGCCTCATCGGAGGGGGGCTCCGTCTCTTACACCACCGCCTCGTCGGTGAAAATAGTCTTTAGTGAACATAGCTGAGGCAGACTGCAAATGAACTGGGAATGGTGGTGTCTTGATTATAACGATGTATTTTATTACCCTATCAATATAACATGATTGAGTCGCCCTTTTATTCATTTTCTATTCTATAAATCATCATAAATCATCCTCGTCCACCTCCCCCGCCTCCCAAACACACCTCCGACAGAGACACGCACCTCCCAGAGCCCCCGCCGCCCACTCCCTCCTGTCCTTAACCCCCAAACCCACATCACAATAATGGTTCAGGATCTCCTCGTCCTTTTTGATCCCTCCGCTACGTCCCATCTCCTCCCTCTCCTCCCACTCCACTTTCCCTATTTTTTCTAAACCATCTCCTCCCCCCTCGTACTCCACCCTCCTCGCCCTCCCCCACTTAACCCTCTCCTCTAAACTCCTAACAACAAAACAAATCTCCCCTCCCCACTCCCACCTCACATTCGGATCGCACGAGTGATTTGCCAGACACCACAGCGGATGCACAGCACACAACTCGGGACCCCCATCCCACGTCGAGAGCCGTCCAGACGCCGTACCCCGGAATTTCGCATACAGCGTGTTGAAAACCCAGGTGTCATACCGCGTCAGGACAACATACGGATCAAGCTCCATCTCCTCGACAAACCGCATCGGCTGCAGTATGTTGAGCTGGAAACTAAATGGCAGCGAACCCTGGCTGATCTCCCCAGGAGAGTCGGGGACAAAGTCGCCCCAGATATATTTGATCTCTGGCAACTCGAGCGGGTGAACATCCTGTGTCGCGGCCATGGCAAGTGCACGGCCAAGGAGCAACAGGTACAGATAATCCGCCTTATCCTTGGGATCAGGAATATCTTTCCCTATCGCCTCGATATTCTCCATGAGGCCGCAGACAGCGCCGTGGTAGATTTCCTGCGCGCGGTTGTGGCACGACTCAGAGCAGAAGATTATATCAGAACAATCGGCGCATGGGACTGCCGGGTTTGGAGCTGAAAGGTCTGGCAAGGGCCCATTGCAAGCATCACAGAGGTCATCGTGCAGGCGGTTTGTGGCTGTTAGTAGCGAGGACTCGTGCAGGATTGTTTCGCCGGGGGCCAGGTCTTCTTTGGCGAAGAGGCCAAGCTGGATGGAGATTTCTTCTTCGGGGCTCGCTTCTCCTGCGGGTGCTGAAGAAGGGTGGAGGACGGGTAATGCCACCGCGCGGACCTCGCACTTTGGCGCGACAGTTTTGAGACGCTCGTTGAGCAAGCCTAGCGTCTCAGGTGACTTGCGGTCTGGCTCGTGAGTGTTCCACGGGTAGAGGATTCGGCGTGCAGATCCTTGTGCTTTCAGCGCGCTGGGGGAGATCTCGCCAGACTGCTCTTCGGGATCGAGACCCTTGGAGGTGTAATGGTATTGCTTTATCAGGGAAATTTGGTCTTCGAGTACTTTTAGTGCACCGACTGATGACTTCTCGCTCTCTTGAGAAGTGGGTAACTCGTCCAACACAGTTAACCCCCGCAAGGCGAATTCGTATGCGTCTCGTAGGCACCCGCAGCGCACGAGACTTCGTACCAGCAGGGCATAGACGGGGCCAATAAGCGTGTTGTATTCGTTATCTGTGATGGGCTCGTAGCCTTCATCTTCATCTTCATCTTCATCTTCCTCCTCTTTGACGTCCTCCCCCTTTCCCTCCTCTCTCCGCTTGTTTTCCACATCCTCAGTAGAAGGCACCTCAACCCTCCGCCGCGCATGAAACTCACATGCATCTGGATCAACCACAGAATCTAACAGCGAAAGCGCACGGTACGCATCCGCAGACGCAAGATCTGGGAGGCTCAGGCGCTCATGAACCAGACCGCGTTCTAGGTGCAGGTGTGGGTTGTGCGGGTCTTGTTGGAGCTGCGACGTGATTGTTGCGCGTTGCGCTAATGCTTCTTGCATTATGTATAAGTCCTTCAGAACGCGGAGTTGCTGGGGTTTCACAAGGTCCTCTATCCCAAAGTGTAGACTGCTCCGCAGATCTATAAAGTGCGCTCAACGCAAGTGAACAGTAACACGCCTCGTCGAGGGGCAACTTTGTGTAAACTTGACAATGAGTTTGCTGCTGACTACAGCCTGGTCTGGATCAGTCTGTAGAGTATTCGCCAACATCCAATATCCGTATAGAGTCTCAGTTGTTCATGAAGCTGGAAAATTTCATGATGGGATGGTGGCGGCTTAGTCATGCTCTATGCAGGTTTATTCAACGAGTTATGCAGATATCTATAGTTATGCGCTCGGTAACCCTATCAGACTGCAAAAGAGTATATTTTGAGATCCAATTCGGTCAAAGGATCTGGCAAGCGACTAGCAGTCTCTCTATCCTTTTAACATTCTGACTCGCTGTTCGAAGACGCGGCGCTGGAGGAAAAAACAGCGAGATGCGATGCTAGGGCTAACCCAACCTTCCTCAACTCTCGAACCAACGTTCAAGTACAATACCGCTCCTATTGGGATAAACCTGTACAGGCGCTCGAAATATCCGCAGGGTGGGTAATTCACGTTATGAGGTGGCTTTGGACCTGCTTGCATTTACACTATTCGTTCAACCCACACGGGTAGTAGCGGGCCTCCATCAATCGGTAAGGAGCGGGCCGCGCAGGAACAAAAGCTTTCTGGCACGAGCTCTGGCCTGGACCTTCATTGGCACTTCTGGGCTGCCAAAGGCAGCAGCTAAGGTGGGTTGGCGAATATGCTTCAGCTCTGGGGCTATCCTGTGGGGATAGAGAACCTGGAGTCGGAGGTGAGGCATCATAGAATTTTTTTTTTTTTTTTTTTTTTTTTTTTTTTTACATAGGTGCTCAATTATCAATCTTTGCGTAACACACGGGTTAACTCTGGATATATAGCTCTGTATGTGAATTTACCTACGTTATGCTTCTCTGTAGCGGAATCTATAAAAGTGGTCGATAGCAGGTGGAATGTCATGACATACCTCTACAGTAAATACCATCCTTTTTTATTCCACAGTTGGAGAAGCCCTTGAACACGGCTTCGAAACTTTAAAAATGCACCTCCATTCTTTAGCCGGATACTCCAGGAGCAGCTCAGAAATCTGGGGTAATGTGGGGAGCCAAGAGGCAAGTATATGCATCGTATCAGGTCTCCCGGCCATATATAACATCCCCATTCTGTCAAACAGATATCCACTTCAGAAACATCCCATCTTTCTAGTCGATACACTATCATGACAATGCCAGTATCACCGACACAGAATGAAGACGAGAAGCCCAGAATTAACCACCAGGAATCCATCCCCAACGACGGAGCTCTCAAGACACCTGCAACAGACCCAAATGCCGATTACTCGGGCTCGAAGAAGAAGACCGATCCAGAGGAGATACGCCTTGTACGCAAAATTGATTTCACCATGATGCCCGTTCTGTGGAGCATGTATTGGTTCAATTATCTCGACCGCAATGCGATTACCGTTGCGAGGCTGAATGATCTGGAGGATGAGTTGAATCTCTCGTCGACGCAGTATCAGACTTGTGTTTCGATCTTATTTGTTGGGTATATCTTGGGCCAGGTTCCGAGTAGTGAGACTTCCTAACCCATTGCTCCTTTTAGAGAAAAAAAAAAAATTTGAAGGGGAAAAGGTGCTAATCAAATAGATATGTTGTTAACACGCGTTCGTCCCTCGCTCTTCATGTCCGGCGCAATGTGCCTGTGGGCCGTCGTAAGCACATTGACTGGAATATGCCACGACTTCAAAGGTCTTGTCCTGACCCGCTTCTTCCTCGGTATAACGGAAGCCCCCTTCTACCCTGGCGCCCTCTACATGCTGTCCATCTTTTACACGAAGAGGGAGATCGCAACCCGCATCTCCATCCTCTTTACCGGCAACATCTGCGGCACAGCGTTTGCCGGCCTTATCGCCATCGGAGTCTTCAAAATGGACGGCGTCGCCGGCCTCTCTGGCTGGAGATGGCTTTTCATCTTGCAGGGCCTCATCACGTTTGTGATCTCTATCATCGGCGCGTTCGTGCTTCCCGATGAGCCTCGGAACACAAAGTGGCTTACCCCCGCGCAGCGAGAGCTCGCACATAGTCGCATGCAGAAGGATACGGTGGAAGTGAGGGAGAACACGGCGGCGTGGACGGGGCTGAAGGAGGCAGCCAAGGACCCTAAACTGTGGGTATTAACCTTCATGCAACACTTCCACATGGCGGCGAGCAATTATAAGAATTTCTTTCCGACGATCGTCGAGACACTTGGGTTTAGCGAAAACGTCACTCTAGCTCTCACTTGTCCACCATATCTGGTTGCGGGGGCCGTTTCAATTGCGTGGGCTTGGAATTCGGGTTCGTTTTCATTCTCTCACTGAATGGGCAATGCTAACAATGAAATGGGACAGGCCGTATCAACGAGCGTACATGGCATATCACTGTTGCAAAAGTCCTTGCTGTGACAGGCTTCATCGTCGCTTGCACGACACTCAACGTGGGCGCCCGGTACTTCTCCATGTGCCTCTTCGCTACCGGCGTGTACTGCTGTAACTCAATCATCTTGGGCTGGGTGGCCTCAACATGCGGGCAGACCAAGGAGAAAAAAGCATCTTCAATCGCAATCGTCAACACCATAGCCGCGATATCTATGATTTATACCGCGGTATGCATTCTACCTCATCTGAGACTGATGTGGCTTGTGTAGCTCACTGTTGTCCTAGTATTTATGGCCCGACTCTGACGCTCCCCGCTATCCGATCGCAATGGGAACGAGTGCAGCCTTTTCGGGTATCTCAGCTGTCCTTGCGTGGGTACTCAAAGGCATGCTTGTAAAGGAGAACCGGAAGATTCGGAGGTCAGATGACGAACAGACGATGTTTTATGCGTACTGACGGGACGGGATCGGATATGTTATGAGGTTCGATTATAGGCCTACACGAATTCACTGATATGGTGTCAGTCAGGAAGTAAGCGCTAAGAACAATTGGAATAATTGGGAGTCTGTAGGACGGATAAACGAGAATTCTCTGAGAACCACCAGGACCCTTCTCCAAACATCCAATCAACTCTACCCTTTGTAAACAGCCTCCAAGTTGTTAGAGTAAGCCAGAAATACCGCTCAATCCCCAAATGACCGTTAACGAAAGCCAATTTTGCCGCTCGGTTGCTCTTGGTCACGAAAGTCTCTACAGAAGGCCAAGAAGAGCTGAGAAAGAAGTCCGAGTTGTTATTGTAGCAGGCACAGCAGCAATTCGGTCGCAAACTGGAGCGTGGTCATGCCTTCCCCATGTAGAACCCGTCCCTCCTTCCTGCTGCTGTAGCCAGGAAGCTTGGTTACGTTGCTATGGCAATGCACGCACTCGACATTGTCAACTAAGTCTTCTTATCCATTCTATTATTCAACGTCTTGTCAATCACTTCTAAAACTGCTGAACATTTCTCAATCAGTAACTCGTCTCATTGAGGCCCCGGGGGTTCTTGCACTTACAAAGCTTCTTCAAGCCTGTGCCAAGCATCTAGCGTGCCATCGGATTGCGATTGACCTACAGGGACCCCGTCGTGCATCGCCACTCATTCTGTCCTGTCCAGCTGAATGGCGTCCACGAAACGGAAGAGCTTCTCCGAAGCACAGGGCAATACATACAGATCTACGACGACTCACTGGTCACTGCACCTAGTGGTGATAGCTCAAGGGCCGTTGATATGGGAATGATGGAGCACGAGCACCTCATTGTTGCGGTGACGCCAGATCCTCTTGACCCCCAGGATGCAGCAATGTACATCCACCCATAGCTAGTTCAGGGTTACGACCCGCAAAAAGGGAGAATTCTGTTTACGGCTTGCACACTACCTCTGCAGAGCTGCCTCCTGACTTTTGAGGGCTATTATATTACTATGGGGGCGCCCGGTGCTCTTACCCACCGTTTTTCTCATCCCTTTTGCATATCGTCCGCGACATTGGCGGTACAATCACTCACACAGGGAAAGAGTATTGAAACAGCTCCTCACTCAGATCCAGGTGGCCTTTACTGAGGATGGTCTAGGCACAGCTCAAGAAGCATTGGCATGTATCATTCCGGCGCTGATGGTTCAGGGGAAGGCTGCCAGAAGCGCCAAGCCCTTAAATTTTGCAGTTTCTAGTTTTCTACAATAGAGAGACCGATACAACAATCCTCACGCCATAGAGCAACGAAGAATGAAGTCCATCTACTATCTACATACACCTTTCTATCAATTGGTAAAGCTAGTCTAAAGTACGAATCCACAACCCGCTCGGAACTTAGGGCTCAGCGCGACGCTCCAATAAAACACCACAGACACAAATCTCGACCCAGCGACCCTCAGTCATTCAAGCTCAAGAAAGGCCATTGGGCCAATATGGATTAGTGGCACGCGGCCGGCGCACGGAGTGGCACGCCACTGACGTCGTGAGATGAAGATCATCCATGGGTCTATGATGCAATATTAAAGGGACAACGTCAACAACTGATATAGTCCATTTCCGCAGATAAACATAGTCCCTCTTTCTCCTCAGAAACTACCTCGCGAGAAGCAATTGAAGCTATTCTATATACCTATAGGTGTGGCCTGTGGCTGAAGAAGGGAGTTACATGCAGGGGCAATTATATTTCTCCGACGATGCAATCACAATCTGTATTTTGTATCTATTTTTGCCCCCCTCATCGCTTCGCTTCTTCTGGGCCGATCTTGGTTGACGTCACTCACATCATCTACAACCCCCGCCATAATCTGTCAATAAAAAAGCTTCCCCTGATCGACTTCTTCGAGAAAGGGGAAAGGCGAAACGCCTGCTATAATAAAAAAGAAAACAGGGTAAACTGGGGAAGGAGGAAACTCACGTTGCAATTCTCGTCTAGTACAATTCTGGCATGTTCGCCTGGAACTACCCCACCCTGTTGGTCGCGGACTGTCGCTGCGAATTGGGCGAGCATGTGTCTCTGTTTGGAACAAGCTGTTAACTTACACACTGACTGACACTCATTCATTGACAATGGTATTGAAAAGAGAGAAAGGACCTACAGTCACGAACGCATCGCTCATCCCGCCCTGTCGCTGAACGTCGTTCTCGCTCATGATCCGGTAGCTGTCGTGCATGCACTTTGCACTCTTGAGACCGCCAAAACTCGGGCCAACAGTGTTGACCGGGTTGTTGGGATCGAGGATATTGATACCGCGGCGGGCGTCGTCCTGGGCGCGTTGGTCAGGCGAGAAGATTTTGATCGTGTCGTCGATACCAGATGCTGCGATGATCGGCTCGTACGGGTGGCCTGTAACGAGATAATACGTTAGAGGATGATTACCAGGAAGGCATCATTTATGCAACACGGAACTAACCTTGGACCACGTTTACAGCTTCGTCATCGCCCTTGAGGATGTTGACTAGCTTACAGGTGTCGCGCTCCCAGATGAACAGGTGGCCCGAGTCACTCCCGCTGACTACGTACTCGTCGTCCAGGCCGAAGAAATTGCAGTCTTTGATGGTTTTGACGTTGCAGTGCCCGCGATAGACCCGCGTGTGCGACGAAACCGGAACATCCCTCTCGACTTCCTCTTCTCGTGCGCTCCTCTCGAAGCCGTAACTGCGGAATAAGCGCTCTGCGACGTCTGATTCAGAGCTGTCATCTACCTCCTCGTCGTCGTCGTCGTCGTCGTCATCGTCATCCTCATTCTCATCCGCATCCTCCTCCGAGTCCTCGGTATCGTCGGTCTCATCAGTCTCGTCCGTACCACCAGAGTTCATAACTGATGCACCGTTATAGTCCTCGTCTGAGCTTGGGGACTGAGTACTCAGGTTGGGTGTCCACAATTCCGCAAATACCGGATGGCGCTGGTGGCTTGGGTCTTGGTTGATGGTGAAGCTGATATCGTGGATAGCCTCTTCCTCAATGTTGGTCTCTGCATCGTCCTGAGATCTTTCTACCTCCATATCCCCGTCTTCATCCGGGCCATCCTCAACAGTCGCAACGAGGCCTCCGAAGGCGCGATTGACATACTCGAAGTTCACACCGGTCCCGACTTCCATCAAAATTCCACGTCCAACCTCCAGGAGCCAGAAGCGCGTTAATGTGGAAGGATCGCTGGCTCTAGGGTTCGTTCCGTTGGAGCCTCCATTAAGGGTTCCATTCACAGCACCATTAAGCCCCTCATTAGGGCGCCCATCGGCTCCATTTGACATGTCGATCTTCAAAGCCTCCGAGAAAGCCGTCACTGCTGCACGCTGAGTGGGAAAGAGTATACGGGTCGAATCGTGCTCAAACCTCGAACTATCGACATTCACCACCGGCACATCACCTGCAAGATCGCTCAAATAAGGGAGTAAAATCGTCTCAATTGCGCCGTCCAATGCATTCTGCGGCAAGGGAAATCGGTCGCGATTGCGACGGCTGGCAGAGCTACACTTGAAGCCGGAGAGGAGGGCGCTCCGGCCACCTTCGATGAATAATATTATTGCCTTAAGGAAATCATATCCGAATTGCTCTTTTTCAAGGATCACGTTATCCTCTCCCGGCGCGGGTCCGATTCGCTCAAATCTTTCTAGGGCATCGTCGACTCCGAAGTCCTGTGTGTCGCCACCAAGAGCCTTAGCAAGCGTCCCGGCGGCTTGCACGAATCTATAAGCCGACTCCCGATGCCGCCGAAGGGTTTGCTGGAAGCGCACGATGTCCGGAGTTGGATTGATTGGGTATCCCCATGTTCGCATAACTTCCTCCATCAGAGGCAAATAGGTCAATGCGATCATGAGGACAGAAGAGAAAGCATCTCGGAAAGCCATAGCTGCCCCAGCTTCACGAACAGATGGATCTAGCGAAAACATGGCTTTTCGGAGTCTAACGAGGCCCTTAGCTATACGCAAGCTCAACCTCTGCGCCTCATTCAGCACAGAGTATCTCGCGCGTTCCATCATCTCCGCCGAAGTCGCACCTAATGCAGTAGAACCCTCGTGTAACAAGGAAGGAAACGAGATGTTCTCTGTTTCCCCATTGCCGTATCGGACACGCAGGGCTAGATCTCCGTTATCTTGGGCTGTTGTTTCATTTCGACGAGATATGCGTCTACCGACACTAGATTGGGAGGACAATGAAGTTGCAGTTTGGCGCTTACGCTTCCTAGCCGTGGAGGTCCGCCTCTTACGTGAGCCAGATTTGCCGCGGAAAGAGGTTCGGGTTTCTTGGGCGTCTAATGCGTCGGGACCCCGGATCAGGTCGAAACTGTATATGTGGTCGCCGGACCAGCTCACGATCATCTCATTGGGGTTGGCATTACTGATTTTACACGCCGTGATGTGGCCTTTATAACGCGACTTGGTCCGCTCCTTGCCGTTTGGCGCAAATCTCCGCACACACCGTGTTGCCTTGCCCATCAACTCTTCGCCATGGGCTTCTCCAGAGGCGGTTAGCGCGCCAGGATCACCTCGTTCGACAGAGGTGTCTCGCCCTAGCATACGCCTGTCATGAAGGAAGCAGTGTAAGTGAGCACCACCCAAGGCAATGTAATGCGGCTGACTTGGGGAGCAAGATATAGTGTTTAGATCAAGCCGGTGCCGCTTGTACGAGATCAGCGGAGGAGGCACATTGGAATCATCATGTCCTTGGCCCGTACGGTTAGTCATGTATAACAGCCCACCTCGGGGTTTAGGGTATGCAGAGGAAGGCAAACGCAGATCCCACTGACGAACTTCGCCATCCTCGGAACAGGTCAGGAAGAGATGGGGGGACGATTCTGTCACGATACGCTTCACTCGATCCGCATGGCTCCGATATATTCGCGCATTGGTGTTTCCTACGCCGAGAGATCGAGCATTGCCGAAGAATTGGTTCAATGATTGACTTCTCGCCTGAGAGGGAAAGCCCAAGGGCTCGCTCTGCGCGGCACTCCGGCTGGAATGTTCGATGTCGAAAACCCGTACTTGAGAATCACCCGCGGCTGTGACAAGTGTCCGGTCATTGGAATGCGGCATAAAAGCGACAGAGAATATATTTCCGGTGTGACCCGTGAAAACGCTAGTGTTAAGGGCAAAAGGCGCGGTTGAGGAGTCTGGCTGATATGAATAAATATTGAGATGAAAGTCATCCGAGCCCGACGCAAGAAGCCGACCAGATCGTGACCAGCTACGAAAGATCAGTTTCCCAAATCGATGGGCACTACAATACAAAAGGGGGTGGGAGAAATATGTGAGTGGATCACCCACAAAGCACATACCTCAAAGCGTTCACACAACCAGTATGGCCTCCGAGTTCGTTAACGATGTCCAGATCCCCGACCCATTCCTTTGAACCATAGAGGCCGCGAATATTAACCGCAGTCGAAACCCCGCCAGCTTCCCGACGCCAGATGCGGTCGTACAGAGACTTCGTCATTTTTTCTGTTAGGCGGTGGGGTTGAGGAAAGACTGCTTTCTAGGCTGTACGGGCTTGAAACATTGCGTGCAGCGCGGACTGCGCCCACCGGTACGCCAAATAGATGTCAGGACGATAAGGTGGCGAGGTGGGACAATATTACGGAGACATCAATAGAAAAGCGCAAAGCGAAGAAGGCATGGGCAAGCCACAAGAGAAGCTGAGGAAAAGAAGGCAGAGTAGTAGGAACAACGCAGCCCGAACAATATCGATGGTGGTGGCCCTTGCTAACGGAGCCAAAAGTGGTAGCGGCGGGGGAAGGAGTGAGATTAGGGGTAGGTCACAGTGTGATTTCCCAGTGTGCAGAGGCGGCTTGATTGCTTAGTCGGCTGGGGAGCGTTACGAAGAAGGGAGGCGAAATGCCAGCAAAAAGGAAAGATGAGTGCGCGCGCGAGTGAGGAACGAGCGACTGAGAGACGAAATGTTGGACGGGGAGATCCACCAAATCCAGAGCTGCTCAATGCTTGGACAATCAGCCAGGTTAGTACCAGGTTGGACCAGGCGGAAAGGCTAACGTGACCACAGGTGGGAGGCTCGATATCAAGAGAGCGACAACCAGACCACCGAAAGGACGGTCCGATAGCGCGCAGCTGGCTACAGTGGATGAAAAGAGCGACCAGTCGAGCATCATGACTGATGGAACGGTCGTGGGTGCCCGTACTTTGGGGCCGGCCGAAGATTGGACCATGATGTCACACCTACTGCTCATAACCTGCTTCCCAGTCTTTCTCGCCGGTTCCATCGTGGTCTGGACGGCGAAAGTCACCCTCCATCATGAAGAAGAGGGGTAAGCGAAGGCAAGGCCTGGCAGAGGTGTGTCTGAAGTTTTGCGATTTTTGCACCCCAAATAATGATGGCCCAGCTGTGCTGCGAGGTCCAGTTTCTCAAGCGCCCATGACGCAGTTGACAGCACGCCAACCCCAGAGACTGGTGCTTAGTCAGGTAATGGCTCCATTCCCAGGCCCACTCGGTAATTTAGGGGTTGTAAAGAGAAGCCATGATTAGCTTGTCATGCGCCATACTCTACAGATTAATTCGAATAAATGCTGTGTTGACTCGGAAATATTTACCAGGGCGGCCTTCTTATTTTTGCGAAACCTGGGAGTTAACAGGCCATCGATTCGCAGCTGAAAAGTCTTCTGAAGACCTTTGTTCGCACTCAAAGCCTGAATTCCCCCGCTTCTGCTTTGATTCTTCTCGACACTAACGACTATTATTGTCTGCAGATTCCGCTAAAACTAGTCTCGACCAGTTGCACAAAAGTTCGACAACTGGCAGCATTTCCCTTGCTCCAACCCGGAAATGCACTTCATGCTCTTTCCCACTTCAGTGGGCGAACGACCTTTGCGCGCTCCGCTCTGTTCTTCCAACACGGTACGCCTCGACCACATATTACCCACCCGCGCGACGAGCGGATGAGTTTGCACCAGAACCTGCCGTGTGTTCAGGCACAAAGCGTGCTGTTATCCTGTCCCTGAGTCCATGGCAACCAGAGTCCGAATTTCATTGACTTCGGTAACTTGAAACATGTGACATCCGCGACCGGCCGTTCGCATCCACGGAAGCGATAAATCTAGAGACCGCGCGTCATGGCCGCACAAGGATCTGATATTGGGATAAAATGGAGCAGTGCCCGGCTCGCGTGGATTCGTTCAGAATTGCATTGCAGGGTTTAAGAGGCGTAGAGCCAGCAATCAATACATGACAGGCGAGATCACCATGCCATGAAGCGAGGCGGGAGTTGATTCGAGAATCCGCGTTGAGAGCCTAAAGGGGAAGGATATTCTGCAAAAACAGGTTTTTGCCCTCTGGTCATAACGTCTGCCCAGTAAGGTGCGAGCAAAGTCTTTGGGGTGGTACCGCAAAGGAAAAGAACAAGAAAACAGGGTCCTTCTTGTTGTTTCTAACCGAAGGAGCCGATATCGAAAGACTGACATCGCTGGTGGATGATCATCTCCAAACACCAGTTCTTGGGGCTGCACTTGTAGGATTCTCGCGTGGTTGTGCCTCGATCAAATGCTGGGCCAGCTGACTAACCCGTCTCGTCTCGGATTGCACGATGTTTGCCTCGAATCTGCGAATGGAGCTCAGCTCCTCAACCATCAAAGAAAGGAGGTCGTCTAGATTTTTGGCTATTCGAAGTAAAGCAGCGTCGTCGAGCGTTTCCACTTCTCCGTAGCCTAGTATATCAAGGCTCTGGAGCCGTCTTGACGCCAACTCCAATCTCATCATCAAAGCCTTGATATCATCCTTCCACCTGCTGTCAATAGGGTCAATGAATATCACGGAATCCTGTACCCCTACGTGTGATAACCGAGCCTCTTTGATCTCGTCGACTTTTCGAAACCAATCCTCAAACTCTAGAATGGCCATTGTATACCGTCCTCCGCGACCGTCGGCCATGTCATACACTTCCTGAACCACTTGTGATAGGAGCCGCACCTGTTCAGTAAATCCCTGCTGTCCATTATGCCCACGCGAGTTCTTAAACCAAAAATACAAGGCCTGTCCGTTGACCTTTCTTTGTGACTCTTTCTCCTCATGCAGGATTGCTCTGTAATCCTTTGCGACCGAGTCATATTTAACCCGTAGCTGTGTCTCGGCAGCGCTTTCCCATTGCATGCTTTGCTGCCATGAAGATTTGTGTAGAAGGCTCAGCTGCAGAAGTTCCGTCTGCAACGCCGCAATCTCCGGCCAGGACGAAGGGATCAAGGACGAAGACGAGTCGGGAGCCGCTAGGTTAGAAGGCGTCGGCATCGGCGGCTTCGGTGTCTTCTTCAGGCTATAATTCTGCTGGTAAGTATTAAATTGGCTTCTCAGCTTTGGCGTTACCGCCGCGGACTGTGTTTGAGGAGTTTTGGGAGTGCTCGGCGTGACAACCTGGCTCCGGTGTCGCGTATGCCCTTTCGGTGGCGTTGGAGTTCCCATGTTCGCAGTCGGCAGCTGCCTTAGGGAAGATGATCGAGTCGGTCGAGGCGGAGGAGGCATGTCCGCCTTCTTCGGCGACGGTGGCCGTCCAAATTGCTGCTTCTTGAGGATGTCATCCTGCTCGGCTGGGGAAGTTGGCCATCGTCCAACTACCGTTCTTGTGCTAGTAGGAATTCCGCCAGGCTTGGCAGATGACGGAGCTCTTAATTGACTCGGTCGGACGAGGCTTTGACGGCGACCTTGGAGAGTAGAAGGTGTGGGTTTTGAGGTGGTTTCATCGCTCGGTTGCGTGGCAGCGGAGGAAGGCTTCAATTTCGCGACCGTGCGTCCGGCGGGGGCAGGCTTGAGTACAGGCGTTAGCAACTTAGCAGAGATCCGGAGGTTTGATTAGACGCGACGAAGAAAAGACCCTTAAGACATTGACGGAAATTCCAAGGTTAGGCCCGATCTTACCTGCTTGCGGGGATCGCGTGTTGGAACCGAACGCGTGGGGATTGGCATGATTTCATTAAATTGACCGCGAGAAGATATTGCTCCGGCGTCGGTAAGTCGAAAAGGAAAGGAATAGACAAGGAAGCAAGAGTCCCTCCGAATCCCCTTCGGTTGGTGAAATCGAGTTCGAGGACTGGTGGAAGCTGCGGACCTGCGGTCAACAATCAAAGCTTGGCACAATCAGATGCATCAAGGTGCATCGGGCGATCAAGGGAAACATGTCCATCTATAAAAATCTTTGAATTTGATCGAGCAAGACCGGATGTTCTATAACGATCTTTTCTACGCCCCCAGGTTACAATACCTCTAGTTTAAAGGTTCGTAATAGAATGGTTCTCGTTGATTATATATTCCTCATCAACCCGACAGACCCCCCAATAACTGTCACTCGGTATGGCAAAATTATGGTTTAAGGATGAGAAAAGACTCAACCCAAAACACATTATTAGATGTTAAGCAATATTGACTTTATAGTCACCGGATTGAGATAACGTTTTTCCAGTTATGATCTTATAACCCTATTCTATAGTATGTAGCGAATACAGGTGGATGTATGCAACCCCTGTAAACGAGGAGACCGATTTCAAATTTCGTTTAACCACGCTGAGCGTATGGAGGTCGCTTGAATCACAAGCTACCTCGTCGTGGAAAGGCTACACCGTTAACAGCCGCGTAATCGGTAAACCAGCTTACTTTTTCGCCGGCACCTTGGTTGACCAGAGCTGATGGAAGATCCCTCCCCTCTTCAGCGTCAAAGATTTGCTTCATGATATCCTTCTTCCCACCTCCAGTAGCAACGAAGGCGACGCTCACAGCATGGGTGACGACAGGCAGCGTGAGAGTTATGCGTTTTGGTGGCGGCTTTGGGGAGTCGCTGATAGCGGACACCCATGCGTCCTTCTCCCGTAGTAGTTCGTGACCGGGGAACAAACTGCATGTGTGACCATCTGGTCCACAACCGAGGAGGATAAGGTCAAAGACGGGTAGCTTCACGCTGTCCTTTGCTGCGAAAGAGCGCATCAATTCCTCCTGGTACAAGTCCGCGAGCTCCTGAGGGTCCTCGTAGTTGACATGGTTCTCATCAATCGGATGTACTTTAGGGGAACCTAGTTCCGAAGGAATTTTGTTGAGAAGCTCATCCTTCAAGAGGCGATAGTTGCTGTCCTCGTGGTCGAGAGGGACGGCTCGCTCGTCGGCAAAGAAGATCTCCCACTTGGAAAACTGAGCTGTATCTTCTGGAGATTCGTCACCGGGGGCGAGGAGTGCTTTGGCAAGAACAGCAGGTAGAGAACCTCCGGAGACTGCGACGCGAAACGTGCCATGGCGGCCTAGAGCCGAGTTCTGATTGCGGAGGACATACGGCCGTAATTGCTTGGCCAGAGCATCGGTGTCTGGAAAGCTGTAGAGGTTGGCAGGCATGTTGAAAGTGTCGATTTCCGCAAGTACTTTCTGGAGCGGGTTACTGAATGAGGGATTAAACGGCTTGAGCGCAAGGGAAGGTAGAAGACGAGAATCAAGTCTGCAGCTCGAATGATGAGGGGCCGCCGTGTCTCGGTCAACAGCTTCAAGTGGGGTGGCGGGGCAGGAGAAACGCTGGGATTATGCCCGTTCTTGCCAGAAGCGAAGAACGTTAAAATCTGGGAATGTAACGATGATGGGAGCCTGTCAAAACTTGACCTGTAGAGCTGTCAGCACGAAGGAAGAAATCTGTAAGACAAGTAGTAATCTGTTGTATTTTCTTGAGAAATTATTGCGCGGGCGCAGTCGCGATCAATTTGTCTGTCGTCACAGCACTCCCATTCTGGTCCTCTGTCGTCCACCTCCGAATGACGTCGATCCCGCTAACTATTCGTGAGGGGAAGCAACAATCGCGCTGCGCAGCATCTATCATCACGGCTGGTGGACTGAGTATCTGGCGATAAGGGTAATAGGCCATCCATGCTCACGCAATAACTGATAAGGACCCAGCTTCGCCGGTCTTGAATCGTGTCTCCTCTTAGGAGGGCGAGAGGTTTTGTACAAGGCAAGGCCTAGATCAATTTTCTCCTCAGGCAACTGGGGAGGGCATCTGTGATGATGTCAGAGGCTCATCCCCAGCTTGGTTCTCCTGCGGATCAGAGGATTGAGCGTGGCGATTACCGAATCACGAAACAATACTGAGCGGGCTTGAAGCAGCGGTAGCACCGGCGTGAGAAGCTACGAACGTTTCGGTCCACGTACATTACCACTACTATCAATGACGGACCGCACGTTTATGCACCATTACAGCATTCTGCAGGCGCCGCGAGGCAGTTAAACTACTTCGGGATTAACCTGCTGTGCCTGGAAGTTCCTTCTCGGGGCTGCCCCGAGTTACTGCAGGACGAGACAGCGATTGTCGGAGATGATGGGGAGAGCAACACCAAAATGCGCTCCGGGCATTGATATGCGGGGTCCATGCACCAGTACCAGCCATTCTGTCTCTTGTTACAGTGTCCACGGGTCCATTGAAAGATACCATTGACGCAGTTGAAGAGAGGGGATCCCCGCAATCTCAGCGGGGAGATTCATGAATCTTGGTGCGCAATCATAAATTGCGTTATCAGAAGACAATCAGTATTGATCGGCACAGGAACCCGTTCTTTGATAGAGCTGATTTCACGTGCAAACTAACGATGTCATCATTGGCAAAAGCTGTTATCGGTATGAAGAGATTGGCCGATATGGCACCGAAGGATGTCCGCAAGATCGGTCGATTGCGGATGGAACAGCCGGCTGGCGAGATCGAAAATACCTCAATCTTTAGGCTGCAATCCCGACTAGAATATGCTTTCTGACCTGAGGAGCGCAGGAGAGAGTGCTTTGACAACCGATGTGTCCGCGCGTATTTGGGTTCCGGCAACCCCGCATCTCATCAAATGCAGACACAACAAGTCAGGCCATCGCACCAACATGAGATCAGTATGCTTGCCTGGGGTGCATGAATCAAAAGCCACGAAAGATTTGGCCGGGAAGCATACCCCGCCAATCAAACAGGACAGCAGACCCCTCGAATGCGTATATATATATAGATGATAGGAGAACATCCTTCAGTGATTTGGTCATTAGAGAAAGAGCTTGGAAAGGCTTCAGGCTGCGGGCAGTGGTCCGCAAATAAGAACCAGGTGGGCGAGCGTTGCGCACGACAGCGGGATTTTGAAACGCCCGAGGTGGATCCTTATGTCCGCTCCCAAGCATCAGCGGAGCACAGCCGTCAAGTCTGATGATTGCCTAAGACGGCATAATGCAGTGACTGAGCAATCATGATTACCAGGGCTTATGTCAGGTCTCTTAGGCCATCATGAGTGAGGTAAGACGGATGATGGCGTGGCTATTACCAGAGACCACAGCCACCGGTCATGCAGGACGTGTGCGTAAACCAGTCAGCCCGATATGATGGTGAGGCCATCAATTAATTAAAGGCCTCATCCAATGCCACAGCGAGCGGATCGTGACGCGGAAAGCAAATGCTATTCCTTATACGCAAGCTGACTCGCCCATCGTAAAAGAACCATGGGAAGCAAAGTATGGGGCCGTCGGAATCGCTTCTAAGGGACGGACTGAGTATACTGAGACGAAGATATAACCATGGATACGCGTTTCCCCAGAGGAGCGAGATGAAGATTGGGCTTGAGTATCAATGTACCTATGCAGATGGGCGATCACTTGCTGAAGAGTAGTCATGACGACACGACCGCGACAACAAGCCTATGATGGGAAGACTCTCCTCTGGAACAGTCGGCATGCACAATTATCTCACTCTAACAAGCATGATTAATTCTTGCGTTGATGCGCATCTCTCAACAAGCCCTTAGTCAACTATGAGGAGGTTGTGATCACAATGACAATATCCAGCTTAAGCTTGACAACTTCCAAGAACATCTCGTTAGCATCCCAGGGAAAGATAAGCAACTACCTACATCTTACTTGATTTACACGCAAGAACCAGAGATTATTCTCCATAGGGATCATTTTCCAGTACACATCCATGGTTGAGAGTAAGAACCATTCGGGGTCGAACCATGGTTTGCGTCTTCCCTAAGTAACCCTCAAGGTTGGCTCTCTGACTCCGAGACTTCAGACTCTTTTCGCTTCTTTGTTCGTAATATATTTGTTTTTATTAATAAAATTTTATTTTTTATTTTTGAACAAGTAGACTAATTCCTTGAGCATCCTTGGGCTGAGCCAGGGTGGGGACCAAAACAGGGAGGAAAAAAAAAAAAAAAGGAAGCCTGAGGGTAAGTGGGTCGATCTGACCCTGAAACTTTCCTGGTCTATAGCCTTAGCACTAGTACATATACACAGCTTCGCCCTGCCCGATCCTCCTCCTCGACCACGTTGATCCTCACCACGACTCGGGCACTGCCTTTCGTCCTCACACTTTAGACGGACTTTCACGCACCCAACAGCCGATATAACCCTCCTCATCGGCACCGTCTCCCGTTCTCGCGTTTCATCCAACCTCAACACTCTTCTCGCCTCCCACCACCATACATCCCACCATGAGCTCCTCCTCCGTCCAAGTACCCCGGCCACCCTCTGGCACAGGCAAAGACATGGGCACACACACCCCCGCAGGTTCAACGCCCGGCTCCTTCAGTTTCGACATCGTCCGCTGCTCCCGGTGCCAGCGCTCCATGAGCCTCGAGAACGAGTCCACACCCGGCATTGTCCGCTTCGGCATGAACTCGTACTACTGCAGCCGCTGCGCCTCGATGGTAGGATTTGGCCGTTGAAGTCACCCGATACCGTTTACCTACTCGATACAAGTACATCTCACCAAAACTCTACATCTCTGCGGGAAACGAACCTGCACGGACTCTCCGCTCGTCGCCACAGCGGTTTCTGGGAAATAGCAATACTGGCCCCTCATGCCTAGAAGGTCCTGCGATGGTCCTTCTCCAACCACACCACACCACATGACACCGGACCTCCACATTACTCCATACCATACTACACCATTCACTATGACGATGTTTTCGGGACATTTTCACTGTGCTGGCGCAGATTGGCCTTCAGAAGGCCGGATGGCGATAGCGATCGCAATGGCTGGTCCAGTCACTATATTCAACACTCTATTCCGCGCACACGCGAATGGGACGATGATGCGATGGGTCGTTCAGTAATCAGAGGCCCGGAATCAAGCTCATCATCGGTATACGGCAAGCTGATCCGGTGGCTTCATTGCTTCGATCGCATCACACTTCCACTACAACTGCACGCTTACAAGATCGAAATCTTGCTTGGCTATGATTCAACGAAACGCTTTGGGATTTTGCATCGCTTGGGAGTTTTACTGTTCCTTTCGCTCGCTCCTATTATAGACTTATTATTTGTATGTTTTAATTTTGGGCCTATATTTACTTGAACCTTCTCCGACATACTTTTGGTCTTTTTTATTTCCAGTTTCGCAGTTCGCAGCACAATACCCACGCCTCCATGAAACTATTAGCGAGTTTTCCGTGGAGTTTTCAACTCCATATGATTTATGTTTGTTTCTACCTAGCGTTTCAAGACCAAATAACATCCCCAATAGTGGGATAGACCACATACATAATGGAAAGATTGTCATTGTATCCACTGCAAAGTTTCAATTACCCCATACTAAGGGACGAGCCAGTACGCTTTTGAGGTTTGAACATGGCAGATTTGGAGATTTGCCCATTAGGGTATGCAAGCTGCCTATCACAATACCAAATAGCCTTAACCCCAGAGATCAGAGTCTGGGATCCTCGCTGGCAAGGCGCACATGCCCACGATCAACACGGGACCGTGCCACCGTGCCATGAACACCGTCGATCGCTCTTCAATGGCACGGGCTGCGCAGGTGAACCGGTGTGCTGGTTCTGCTTGCTTACATGATCTCTGTACCTGACATGATCGTGAACTCTCCTCCGGACATTGCTGGAAATGTTGCAAACTTGCAACAAATAGCCTAGTTTCTCCTCGATCAAACCACGCCGGGACAATCGACGACCATAATCCCCTTCAAGCGAAGCGCTGACTCCCCCTCGGTTGATTCCACCCCTTTTCAAAATTGGTTGAGAAAAGTCTTCATGCACCCCGCAGTGGAGAGGAGTGCTTGGTCCATTTTTCTCCGTGTGACTCAAATCTGGGGGCGCGAAAATGTCCTAGCACATGTTGCCCCAGACACTACCTCTTAAGTTATGATAATTGGAGCTAGTTTGCTGGGTCTGCGTTGTGCCATTTCAGGTTCAGCGTGGGATTTGCCGGGAGAGGTTAAAGAGATCTGCGATTTGTTTTTGAATGGGCCAAATAGGGATTAACTTGGTCGGGAGGTTTGGTCTCTGCCTGGTCGGAATAATTGCAAGATGAAACGAGATTATTGCTTTGCTGTGTCTGCCATCTTCTGTATTGAACTTGCCCTCGTTCCACCTTGCCTCGTATCGCGCCGGCCGATTTACCCCTTGCTGGCAAGTGGTAATAATGGTGTCCGTACTCCGTATTATGTCCTGGATATCCTCGGGGTGGAGCGCGAGATTGCAGGGCGAGCTGAAAACTGTGCCTGAAATTTCAATGGACCGGCCGGGTTTGTGGACTGACAGGGTGGTTCGTGCTTGGGCTGGGCCAGGTCAGCCACAGCAACTGGCCGTCTCGGAGAACTCCGTAACAACGTGCCTGTCTGGCCCTGCGTCGATGATCGAGGATGACCTTGCTTGAGTCAGCTTGACGGTCACTGGACAGGGCGGCCATCACAGCCACGAAAAAGAAAAGAAAGACAACAGCACTGCGGCAGAGCCCCCTTTTCTTTCTCTGCGCAGTGTGTTGAGATTTTGGAATTTCGGCACAATGGAGTGTCCGCTGATCAGTGGGGTCGGCGATGCTGAGCTGGAGCCTAGAACAGCTTCGTTTTCAGATCGTTTCACTTTGTTCGCCACAGGGAGCAACAACATTCAACGTGAGCAGACATTCCATTATGGAAAGGGCAAGGCGATATTCTCAAAGGGGAGCTGAACGATTGCGAGGGATCTTGCCCAGATGCCCAGATGCCCAGGTGTCCAGTACATAGTGTTCAATAATAGACTCTATCAAGACCGCATTATGGTGAATTATCTTTCTAGGTGTAACGTGGATGCTGTCAACCATGTGATGAATTCTCGGGGCTGCGACTGAATAATAATGCCTCAACAACTTCTTTCGGCCTCGCTCGGCGTCTCCTGACACAGAGTACAAACTTCGGTCTCAGCCTCTCTCCTACCCGACCGGTAGCTCACGACTCGAATGACTGGGCCCAAACATGCATCCTCTTCCGAGTGTTCAGTTAAGTTCGCTGTCTGGCATCCTTGCAGTCAGGGATAACCTTCGAGATCATTCCGGGACTCGTGGCCCTGCGCCACAATCCTGATAGTACTCAGCGAGACACAGCCTCAGCCTTGTCACGCTCCGGAAATGGAATGGTGCCGCCTCACATTGCCCCAGAGAGGCTCGACCATTCCGTCTGTGCCGGTCTGTCCGGTCTGTCCGCGTCAGTTCGATAGTCTCAACACAAGGCTCATGTGAGAATCAAGGGTTGAAACCTGGACTTGGTCGTCCACGCGACGCGACCGGCACGACTCATGACTGACCTCGTATTTTGAAGAACGGCCCTCATTTCTTGAAGCTCCGAAGTTCTTATGTCGAACCTGGAAGTCCCCATCGTGCGCTCGGAGTATATTTCGGCCTGTCCGTGGAGGCCGGCGGAAGATGCACGCTCAATCGCTGGCTCCGACGCTGTTGCGAGGGGCAATAATGTACGCACCCGCCCACATTGGGGCAGGCTGGCGATAAAACTCAGATATTGGCGAAGCTGCTGGACTGGGTTACAAGACCCCTCATATGCAAACCCCAGCCAGGGATCATCCTGGCAACATCGGACCGGTCCTGAATTCAAAACAGGGGCCTCGCGGACTCTCACCAGTGCCTCGAGAGGGCGGCCATGTTTCGCAGATGACCTGAACGGCACATCGAGGCGCTTGTTCGCCCTGTGGAATTCCTGGTACCACCTCGTCTGTCAAGACGAACGATCGATTTCTTGTTATGAATTTGTGAGTGTCATCGGACATGATACATCACAAGTTGTCCCACATCAATCTATTTTTTGAATCGATCGAAAAGCAAGACTCCTCGACTGTGATGCCCAATCAAGTCTTGGACTTGCATCATCTCGAAGATTTGATTTTCACGTTCAGCTCACTGTTTGAAGGGAGTTTGCGTCTGACTGGGTCTCTTGTTTCGGATGCTTTCGAACTCCGACTAGATCGTTCATCCCTCGCTTGATTTGACATTGCCTCATTCTTGATGCAGGAATGTTCTTCTTTTCACCTCCCGCACAGGGAGTATATGCAAGGACGGAAGCCCACCACTCACATTAGCTTCTACTACTGTAACTTCAGCATCCTCTCCTACCGAACGGGTCCTGAGCTCAATCTGGCGGTGTAACTTCTTCAACGCCAAGATTAATCCTGGGGAATGACGGTTATCTGGAGAAGGACGAAGTTTGTGCGAGGGCCGCTGTAGACGACTGGGATGCGTCAATGTGATTGTTGTATGGCCCCGGACCTGGATCTGGATTTGAATCTGATAGAGTCCGGCGTATCTCTCACATGTAGGATAAGATTTGGCATCCTGTTCCGCGTTCTAAAAAGAAAGGCGAGGCAAGAAGAGAGAAAGTACACCACTCTGATACAAGCTGTGGTCAGAGAGGGGAAGAAAAAGAAAATCCAGGCGCTCTGCCTGTTGCCTCTAGTTTTGCTCCTGCTTTCCTCATCCTCTCTTCCTTCCTTCCTCTTCATCCTCCTCAACCACAGTTGATCATGCACGACATATCAGGCTCGTCCCGATTCCCTCGATTCAAGATCCTAGTCGAGTTGACACATCTTCATCCTCTCGCACTGCTCAGGACTGCGCCCTGCTATTCGTCAGCGCCCTCTCTTGCCCTTTGCCATCCGCCCCTCGATGATGAATCCGCGCTGTCACCCTCTTGACATCTTCTTTTCTTCTGATCCTCTGCTGCTTCATCCGTTTCTCTGACGCGTCATTGGGTCAACCCAAAACTGCCGATCTTGCTACCGTTACTGTTACCTGTCCGCCCTCGAGCCTCTGTATCTTGAAGCTGCTGAACTGCCTCGATGCAGAAGGGGGACCGTTGGATTCCGAGGCTCACGTCATTGCTCAATCCTTCTTTCTCGAGAACCTTTTTACTCAGTCTTCCTAGCCCCTGTCGCCTGTCTATGAGCTACCGTTTCTACACCGCATAGAACAAGCTCTCCGGCCCGGCGTTTGCGAAACATTGCCAATATCAAATCATCCAAAGGTAGGATAGCAGCGCTAGGCGTGTTGTCAAAAGTCAACGACCTAGGATTTGTCTATTCCTGTTTTCCCTGAATAAACGTGGCCGACCGGTTTACCGGAGCTCCTTGTCTTGTTTCACCTCTTCTCCGGGGTTGTGATATCAAGTGCCTGATCGGACGGCAAATCCGTGGTACTCTGATTCGAACATCTGCGATTATCGCATTGAGCCATTCTAGAATTACACACTACGAGGACAGCAGTGTGACGGGAAGTAATGTCCTTCACCCGTGAACGAGGCCGACCGACTAGGCCTCGAGGTTCCGAGGAAGAATTCGTGCTATTCCTGCAAGGGGTGAGTGTCTCTTGCTTTCCCGTGGAGACTTCACAGGAAAATATGTCTTACTGATAAGGCAGATCCCACCTCGCTGTCGGTGGCAAGAACTCAAGGATTTGGTCCGCCAGACTGCATTGCACATTCGCCAAGCCGTCGTCTACGATGACCAGCATGGATTTCCCACAGGAGTGGGACAAATTATTGTGAAGAATGAGGAGGAGGCATGGCGGACATACCGTACGTGGCTCCCTCCCTTGTTCGCCCGAGGTAAAGACTGACTGCAAGGCGGATTTCCAGACAGGCTATCCGCAAATGGTTGGGAAGGACAAAGTCTGGTCGTGACTCTTGCTCGGACCAGCTCTCCTACTCAACCCATTGCAGGACCTACAAAGAGCCCGCAGTGTGTTATACCACCTGGATATGCGGCAGGATATTCAACTCCTCCAAAGATCTACCAGAACATGGCCATCCCATCTTCCCCAATTTCTGCAGAGTATGCCGGTTCCTACATCTTTTTTAAGATATCAAACATTGATTTTTGACTGTCAAGGTCCGTTCTTTCATCAAGCCCAACCTACCACAACCCGGAGTTTATCCCTGTGATCGGCCCGATGGCTGTCTCGCATCAACCGTTTGTACAAATCTATGTGGATTCCTTGTGTCAAGCGGTCCCAGCTCTGCCCAACTCACCTGATCTCCAACCGTCCTTCTACGACCCAATGGGCATCGGTTTCATTCCCACATATGCCGTGTCCCATCAAATGCACCCACCCAGCATAGCAAACAACATCAACTCAAACCATTTAAACTTATCCGGCCCGCGAAAAGACCTGTACAACTACAGTAACCACTTAGCACCGAGATACCCACGCCAGAATTCCCGCCGCACGATCTTGGTGCAAAACCTCGACCCGACAACGACCCCTCACGAGCTGCACGCCTTCCTACAGCGGGATATCGCAATCGAGAATTGTGAAGTACTGCATGCGGGCAACTGCTTCAACGCGCAAGTCACTCGACACAGAGCATCTGCCCGAGTTACAACACGCTCCGCCGATGAGGCCAGACGTGCTGTGGCCTTGTACAACAACGCGATTTTCAAGGGCTTCAGGCTACGTGTGAAGATTGACAGAAGTATCACACCCACAGCGCCATATATAATATCCCCTGTGCATTGCACCACTATTCAGAGTGACTTGACCGTGTGCGGGACAAGTCATATAGAGCCCACCCCACCAACAAGTGAAGGCTCGAGCTCTGACTCTGATGAGTTCAGTCAGATTCATAAGGACTTGGAATGCGAAGAGGGTCTTCCCCCTCCCAGTCCGAAGCCAAAACCTATAGATAGATGCCAGCCGTTGGTTGTCAATGGGTCTGGGATCGGAACCCGAGCTGCCGTGGCTGTCTAATGCATCTGTTTGCGATCCTACTATGACAGTAAATGTTCGCCCCAGTTTTGGAGGACCAGTTATGGAGGACCAGTTATGGAGGACCAGCTGATTTTTTGTTGATTTAGTACATGTGGTGTTTCTGCTATTTATTTGCGTGGGATGTTATATACTCAGTTTTGATGGGCTAGCTATGGCATGAAGTAGGCGAATATAGCCATGGAAAGGTTTACTCCTCCCACTTTGACCTCCCACTCTGGCTTTCCTTGCTTCATTTCATGTTGCTGGCTAGGCCATGATGTAGTAGTAAGTTTATGCAGGGATATCCTCCGAGCTAGAATACATTTCTCCTCTATACACAACACAAGTAGCAGCTCGTAATTCGCGAAGATTACAGAGCGACCTGTAACCCGATACAAAAGTGCAACCAGACATCGAAGTTACGACGAGTGCTTGAAAGTTGATCGCCTCACTTAGGTGTCTATCCCGCTCGTCGAAGTGCACACAACAGAATTAGTTTGGGCTCAAGCACTCCGTCTCTGTCGCCTGCAAAGAAAGTATCTCTATTCCATTGGATTGCCTTGCATTATAGAATGTAGATCAGGTATCGCCATTTATCCGCAGGTCAGAGGGCGGAAGGCGCCTCGCGAGGGGATCAGTGAGGCGGCTCGCGCGCCTTGCGAGGCGCGGAGATATTTCTCAATAAGCTAGGTAGGTGGGAGACGGATCTGGAAGAACCTAGGAGAAAGGATGCGGGATGAGTTACAGCTGACTCAAGTTCTACTTAGTCTTGTCTTGGTTCTTGGGCGAGGAGGGGCGAGATGATGTATATCCACCCATGGTTGGTCCGTTCAAGCCGTTGAATAGCTAAATCCATGCTATTACAGGACAGTGCCTCGGAGTCTCCGTGGCACGAGGTCTTGTCAGCTCGAATATCGAGATGGGGGATGTAGATAGCTTCTGTGTGTATGTATGGTCGTTGCCTCATCATACCCTCGGGCACTGGTGTCTCAGCTATTTCTCTAGATGTTGAAAGCGAACACGGTGATATGATGTACTTTCATGGCCAAATAGTCACTTCATCTCTGTGACCCGGCCTAGGATCCTGAAAGGACGCGCGGGAACCCTCGAAGGCGGGATCTGTAGTCTCGTCTCATACATGTGCCTAGACACTCCCTCTCCCGAGCTCTCAAAACTTGATTTCATACCGCAGAGAACTTGAATGATGGCACTGTAATTCATTCTAAGGCAGCCAATTATATCATATCATTCATCAGTCATCTCACCTAGTACATAAGTTCAGTACCTAACAGACAGAATACATCATGATGTATCCACACATTCGTAAATCGTTCGTTGCTTTCCGACTCTTCGTTTCCCTCCGCTGTTGGCTCCGGGCAATAGACCGGTGCAATATATTCCACCACCCTTCTCTCCCAATCAGACCAGTCGCTGTTATGTATCATAGACTCATCTCATCAGTACCCGGGTACAATCAATCCCTCAATGCATCTGGAATCGCAAAAAAAAAAAAAAAAAAAAGGAACAAGTACGACGCCATGCATGAGAACCAACATCGAAACGGATAACTGAAGGATCAGATAAGACATGGCATAAGAGGTTCGGAAATAAGGATAAGATAATACAATATGTGTAAAGATGACGGATTAGGTGGCTTCGAAACTTCAACTGAGGGGGGGGCATTCATGCGTGCACTATTTAGCATGGTCAATCAGTTCGGCGTAGAGTGGTTCGGGGATCTTGCGGACGATCAGGACAGTCAGGGCGATGATTTCTTTCGCGTTGAGGGGTGGGAACGATCGTAGAATTTTGTTTGGACTTTCCGTGACACCTGAAGTTAGTGGATTGATAGATCAATTGAAGGTGGAGCCAAAAATCAAAAACAAAGGGATTCATCAACGCAAGTCATTTGGAATATGGGGAGTAGATGTGACTGGTCGACTCAATTTTGGACCCTGGTTTGGTGCCGTGATGACTTCGCCCGGCTGGCTGGGAAACAAGATGACCGAGGAAAAGAAAACATGGAAGACAATGTGACATACCTTGGGCTATTGAGGAGGGTATCTCGCATTTGAATTAGTTGCGCCACGATACAGAGAATGTTTAGGTGTGGGCCGTAAGCGAAGAGGAAGTCCCAGAGATGGAGGACTTCGGGAAGCGGAGGTGTGCAGGCGCAGAGCGTCAGGACGGAAGGAAATGCATATAGTTTCGCTTGGAGTCCCTTGGAGAACAGGTATGCTGCGAGTTTTGGCTCGACGATCTCGAGGCAACGATCGACGAGGACGAGACCTCGATGGACGCCGTCCATGGCGCCGCGGATATAGCCAGGGCACTCGCGGGTGATGAAGCTGTGGAAGAGCGCGAAGGCTTCAACTTCGCTCCGTGCTGCGTAAAGAAAAGGTGCACAAAGTACGTTCATACCCTGGACGTAAACTGCGGTCTCACTAGTAATTCCCGGGCTGATCGGAGCTGCGCTGCTGTTGCTGCTTATGAGACTGCTGGGGGTCACGTCGTCTGCAGACGGCTCTTCTTCTGCGATGCTCGGCGGCGTATTGATGAGCATTTCCATTTCCCGCCGGCGAGACGAGGGCCGAGACTTTGGCTTGTTCTTGTTCTTCGCGTCGTGGATTTTCCATGCGACAGCATTCAGCAAACGGATGAGACTGGCTTCTGTGACTCGGCGTTTGAAAAGCGGATCTGTAGCGAGTGTGCGAAAGGTATCATTGCGAATTTTGGCATATGCGGGGGAGCGGCCGCGATGGATGAGGGCGAGGTAGTGATCGGTAGGAAGGGGAGGGATATCGAGGAGGATCAGCCATAAATAGACTCTATATGTTGACTGGACGTAAGGAGTTAGTCGATAGCAAGACAAAGGGAGAACAGGCGGTTTTGGTATAAGAGGAGGAAACAGACCATGCCATCGCCGTCTGCTTCAACTCGAGTAGACAGAACCAGATATCTCAGCTCCTGAAGCGCCTCCTGAAGATTGCCATGCTGTGGCCCGTCTCGCAACAGCGTCTCCAGAAGAGATCGTTTGACACCGAAACCAGAGCCTGTTTTCCTCCCTGGTCGCCGTGAAGTCGGTATCGCTGGAACTTCGCGCGATGAGGCATCACTGTTCGACCGTGCGCGCCGATGGGCTCGTAGCCGGACAGGTGAGTCTAGCTGAGCTGGTTTCGAGAGCTCCTCGGGTCCTGCGGAGGAGCGGACGGACGAGGCCTGAGATAGAGCAGGACCAGAAGAGAGATTGTGATGAGATTGGATCTTACGCAGGCCTCGCATTGTTCGAGGTGACGGTGATCCGGCGAGGGCAGCTAAATTCAGCTGAGCCTGGGTGGGTGGTTGGGAGCTCATGGCGATCGACTCGGAGTCGCTTTGCAGGAAAGATCAAATCGGTCGCGGATTGCGGTGGGAAACACACCATCCTCCGATCAACCAGCACCGGAGAGATGGTCCATGAATGAATAATTCGGAAGCTGTGACCTCGAGCAGGAGATCAATGAATGAGGTTCCAGTTCCAGTTCCAGCTGCCAGGATATTTCGGTGGCGGGCCTTTTTCGCCAATGACAAGGAATGCGGAGACTCGCTGATTCCCACGCGACGGCGCGGTTCCTTTGCAGCACACTAGCACGATTGAGGCGTTTGTTGCCAGGGCGCTGCTAATCTAAGAATTTAATTTCCATAGTTTCTCAAACTATCAAATGTTAGTATGCTCAATTTCCAGGAACCACATGGAGTATTTCATATTGACACAGCTGCCAGAGCCCTCAGAGGTTATTTACCATAAACATTAACATCAGTCATCCAGGAGCGCCCAGTCTAACAAAAAGCAAATCATAAAGTAAAACAAACAACCCGCAGCGCCTCAAATCAAGTATCCCGTTTGCCCTGTCCATTCTCCGCTCCACCCATCACCGTGTTGACAAACTCCTGGTATCGGAGCACTTCCCCTCTCTTCCCGCTTCCCTGAGTCTTGCCGCCTTTCCCTCCAAACGCTCTGCGACCGGTAAACCCATTGAGAACCTCATTGACCTCGCGCTCGGTCAACAGGCGCTCTCCATCTTCTGGAGCGGTGTTTAAAAGAGCATCTCGTAGTTCCTCTACATCGACTTGGCCACTATCGTCTTCGTCAAACGCGGATAAAGCATTAATCAGTTCCTGTCGCGAAGAGAGTGGCGAGAGCAGTTGCGAAAGGGTATTCAAGAAAGTAGGGAAGTTGATCGTCGCGGGGTCCCCCGACGGGAAGAATTGGAATAGGGTTGAGGGATCCTGGCCTAGTTGAGCATTCAAGTCAGTAATCACCCCGTGGTAACAGACTTGAAAAGATGGTAAAAGCGATAGAGGGTTTGAGTTCACCCACCAATGTTTGCAAGCACATCCGCTACGTCATCCTTATCAACAAACCCATCATTATCCCGGTCCAGGACTTGGAAAGCCTCGCGTATCTCTCGTAGTTGTGCCGGAGCCAACCGTGCCGCTGCGTCAGAAGTGCCAGCCATCATGCTGGTGGTTTTCGCCTCCAGGCTGGAAGGAGAAGAGTCGAGCGCGCTCCTGCCTCTACTTGGGGATGAAGGAGGATCTCTGGTAAATCGCGGCTGGGGGATCGGGTCTCTATTTCGGGAGGCGACATCATCTTCCACGGTGTACGACTGGTTCAGTTTACTAGGGGATACGACTGGAGTATATCCCCGACCAGGCGAGCTCCCTGGTGTAACCGGGCGTCCTTGAGGAGGAGAACTGGGTGTAGATGGGCGTCGGAACGGTGACGCACGGGGTGAGTTAAAGGATAGCGGGGAGGGTCGAAACGGAGCATTGCTGGAGGGCATCTAGAGGAATTTAGTGGGTGCAAAGCTTGTAGAGTCGGAGTAATTCACCATGATGGAGGACTGGCAATGTATGAGTTATGTTCCAGTGGGAGACAAGGTGTTGAGAGTAAAGCGAGTGAAGTTATACATACTTCCTGTCTGGGAAACCCGCCAAACAAAACAAACTCTGGGATTCGGCGGCTCAGTCGGTCCGGCCTGAGCACGTGCGGGGCGTTTCTACAGGACTATTGCACACGAACAACTCTTTATATGAGAGGAACTAGAGTAGGCATGGCGAGATTAGATATTGTATACGTGATTGGTACACTATGAAATACCAAAACTCAAGGACTGTGGTCAACCGGTTCTCCGACTGAGAACATGCATCTTCCCCGCTGTGGAGATCGGACCGGGTTGAGTCCCCTTTCCTTTTCCCCCTGAGTGTGACCTCCGACACAAGACAAAGCTTCAATCCGACGATCGCGCGCCGTAAATCTTGCTATCTTCCTGACATCTGTCACCCGCACGAACTAACATATGCTCTGATCATCAATTTTTCTCTCGATTGGCGCATTGGTCGAACTATGCCGCTTCTACTCTTCGCCGGCGCCTTTGAGCTCTCCCGCCTCAATTAGTGTCGCCTACACTGAACCCCAAATTCCCCTCCTCCGCAGAGCCCTTTCTTCTTCCACCAGCGAATATGAGTGTCACACTACCCATTCGGACGTCTGGCGATGCATCCTCGAGTCCACCAAAGTCCAATGGACTCCCCCACTTATCGCCTGCTCCGTCAATCTCCCAAAAGCCGTCCCCAAGAAGCTCCCAAACATCGGCTCGCCGTTCAGGGGACCAACACGCCTCTTTACCAAAGTTGAAACGCCGGCGATGCAAGTCACAGTATCCCCGAGACTCTCCCGAACGCCATGTTGAGTTCATTCTCGTCGCCTCGTTCCATATTGATCGCGGCCCAATCATGGAGCACCAGTATCCGGGCGCCATTAGTAGTGATGAGAGCATGCTGGCGGAGCTGATGCTACCGGATCAGACGCACGTGCGAAGCCAGGATTGGACCATGTTCTTTTTGCATAAGGATAGTGGCGCGGAAGGGGAAGAAGAGGAACAAGCTGGAGCCAAGAAGAAGAAAAGGAAGAGGAAGGATGTCTCAGCAGACGCAGCCTCAGACAATGGGGAGGGGGATGATAGCTTGGACGATGAGTCTGAGGAGTCAACAGAAGAGGAGCAAAGCAGCGATGAGGAAGACGGCGGCGAAGGCCCTCCGTTGATGTATGTCCTCAACTTGGTCAATACAAAACAAGATAATACGGTCAAACGGTATGTTCCCGTTACACTTGTCTGATGTACAGAATGACTTACGCGAAACTAGAGGTGCTGTGGTCAAGGCCATGGCGATTTGCACTCGACATTCTTTTCTTCATATATACAAAGTATGCTGACCCGAGCATATGTTGTGGACGAGCGTTCAGCTAACGGGGAAAGCCCATTCTTCTTTTAGCCCTGGAGGACTATTTCAAGTCACCATATCCTGAAACCCTTGAAAATCTCTATAATGCCGTTAATGCCATGGACTTGTCCCTGATGCCCAGGCTGAACCTCCTTGAACGTCAGATTCTACAGGCTAGCAACAGCAAGGACATGTTCATCGAGAAGTTCGAGCAAATGATTGAACAGCGAAGGGTAGAGGACGACGAGCTCACCGAAACCGACGAGGACAACCCTCCATCACCTAAGAAACATTCATCGTCCCTGCGTTATGTTCTTCCAAGAGATACGCATGAGTTCGAGTCCAAGATTATCTATCATGACATCCCGATACCCGTCAAAGTACCAACAGTGATCTGGCCCGAGATTGTTGGTGACTTTTCGCTCGTCAAACTTATCCAGATTTTCTCCACACCACATGCCGCAGCACCACAACCGTTCCCCCTCCATTCTCACTTGACCACTAGTGGGGCGTACACACATCCGATTATCGTTCTCGTCAATGCTATGTTAACGCAAAAACGAGTGGTATTTCTCGGGCATAATCGCCCGTCAGGAGAAGTTGCAGAGGCGGTACTAGCTGCCTGCGCGTTAGCATCAGGCGGCATCTTGCGAGGATTCACTCGTCACGCCTTTCCCTACACAGACTTGACGAAAATTGATGACTTACTGCGAGTGCCGGGATTCATTGCCGGAGTAACGAACCCTACGTTTGCCAACCACCCTGAATGGTGGGATGTGCTCTGCGATCTGCCTACTGGCCGGATGAAGATCAGCAACCACATCGAGCCGGCACCTGTCACCGACGGCCTCCTGTACTTCCAGCAACAGAGTCCAGTGAGCGTGGTTGGTCCCAACTCGGACCCTACTGGAGATAACTTGTTCATGGAAGACGTACTACGCAGTATTGCGAACCGGTACGGTGAGAACGCAATCAGAGCCAAATGGAGGGCGTACATTACCAAATTTACACGTGTCGCTGCTGCCTTCGAGGAGACGGTCTACGGTGCATCAAATATCTATATTATTGGGCCCAATGAAGAGCTCGCACCAGAGAGCCCTAGCGGCCTACAATCAGACCCAACTGACCCAACTACTCTCCGCGGTCACGGCTACGTCTGGCCTGACGAAGCCTCCAAACAAAGGGAGCTAATGGCTTCGGTCTCCAGAATAGAAGGCTGGCGCACTACCCGATCCTACTACTCTTTCATACAAGACATCGCAGCAATGTATTATCCCGCGCGCCCCATCCTCAAACCTGACCTCCATCACCACCACGATCGCCTACGCACCCTAAAGCTTCTCCCTGCCGACGCAGGTGCCATCTACCTCTCCTTCTCCCACGCCATCAAAGACGACGCCGGTATTTGCCAGCTTCTCACCGTCACCCCCGAGAGTCAGGCAGGCCTGTTCTATCTCGCCATGGGGCTTCTCCACCCGAATCAGACGGTCCGCGAGGCAACCGCTGATCTCCTTGAGCGCATTGCGCTCCACCCTGCTGGCCGGCACTTCTGGACGCAGCTCAACAGATTCGCGAAGACAGCGTACTTCCGCATTAAGCGGGAGAGAGACGCGCGAGATGCGGGGTCTTTGAAGTCAGCTAGTGATAGCTTTGGTCCGCCGCAGAGTCTGGTGGGGGTTGCTATGAGTGGCGTGCAATCTCATGGGAGTTGATCTCTCTTTCCCACGTTGCACCTGTGCATCCCTCATCCTTCAGATATGGTAAACGATATTCTCGTTTGAGCGATGACTGTTTCTGATTTTCTTTCTTCCTTTCCTCACTATTCTTATTCGATGTCTATTTCTTGCCTTGTTCTATATGGTCGACCTATATACACCTGCGACTTAAAGTTGGATATACCTCACTACTAGCAAGTTAGAATAGCTATATGTATCTACTAGCCGGACGGTTAGAACGGGAAAGAGGAATGAAATGAACGTTGATGATAACCTTGTTCAATATATGCAAGCATTTAGAGTATGTGGCTATTCACTCTAGGACTACCGTTCGAATAGATCCCGACTCTTCATCAGGAAGCAGCGTATGTGACGTGCCATCAAAGTTTACGAACTATTCACGCAGAGAACTGTGGCATACATATTCCCATACTGAATTACATCTAACCAGTATATCCGGTGGTTCAGCTATTAAGTCACAATCACAGTCCAAACAAGTCGCTGTCGTCATCCATACATGAATTCAAATTGACAACGCTTAACCAACAATAGAAAAGTAAGTAAGAGGAATAAAAAGTAGAGGGCGGGGGAAGATCTAAAAGCGCTGGCTAGTTTTGAAAATAAATGAAAAGAGTCAAGGAAAGTCGAGAACGGTCGGCGAGATAAACTCGGCGACGGTGACTATATGCTTAGCAACATCCCCACAGCGGCTGCTAGAGAGAAGCAAAGAGGTAGAGATACGGATAGAGGGACTGAGGCATCAGTTTGCGGCGCGTTATCCCCGCTACTACTCGTCTCCCCGACCGTGATGTTAACATTCGCAAAGTCCGACCCGCACCGCCGATTCACTGTTTTCGCCGATGGCAAATACGAGTTTGCCAGCGGCTGCCCGTCAACCTGCGCCCATTGACTGAACACATCAAGGGTAGCCTGGAGACAAGCATTGCAAGTCGGGTACGGCGAGGTGTCGATAACACTCCCGTAGGGGACAAGGTAGACATCGTAGTCCACTGGGTTCGACTTATTCGTGACGGCGTCAACGAAGCAGTAGTTCGCCGTATCAGGACTCTGGAGGCATGTTGCTCGGTAGATGGGCTCGTAGATGATCATGTTGACATAGGCGTTTGTGACGAGCGGGTTGCCATCTGCGTAATCAAGGCCGCATTTGTTATCGTCGAGGAGCTCTGCGGCAAGGCCGGACATAGTGTCTGTACATGGCGACACATCGGCGGCACAGGCAATGTCGAGGATGTGTGAGGTAGAGGCGGCAGAGTTGAGAATGTGGAAGAAGCCCGTGGAGTCGCGCAGAAGCGTGGAGATGGCATGGCAATCTGTGAAGGACGAGGAGTTGAGCGTCTCCTTTATGAAGTCGGCGCAGGTGTCTGTGGTGAAGTTGTTGGAAAGGCTGGTGTCGAATGTAGTGGGGAAAGTTGACCCAGATGCTGATGAAGAGGAGGCTCTGGGCACTAGGAATGCGCTATCCTCATCTTCGTCATGCTCATAGATGATCGCGACAGGAGCATTGATATTCACGGACACGGGTGGAGCATCCGTAACGGGCACTATGTCGACGATCCCTTGGTCTGGACCTTGTCCCGACTCGAGCGCAGAATCTGCTAGTTTATCCTGAGCAAAGACCCCTGGGAGGGCCAGAGTGGTGAGGAGGAGAGGCCATGAGAATCTGAGGCGACTGATGGGTGTTTGGTGGCGCATTCTGGTTAGAGCGTGGAATCGTTACGGTCGGCTTCGGTGGTAGATGGCTGGCGACATGAACGGGGTGACTCGGAGGCGGAAAGAATTACAATTATAAGAAGGATGTCAACGATTATAGAAACAAGGACGCAAGAGACCAGGCAAACGAGGGTAAAAGAGCGTAAAGTCGGCCCTGGATGTTATGGATAAGACATGATATGGTAAAACGACTCCGGAGAGCAAGTAGTAGAGCGAGTGGACGGACTGGAAAGGTCCAAATCACATGAAGATGTGATGCAAAAGAACGAATGACCAACAGCAAGGGGATGAAGAAGGTATCGAAGAAGAGAAAGAGAGTTGCAGGATAGGGGCGTGGAGGAAACGAAGAGGCTGCTACTTAGTGGCCTTGATCGAAGCGTCTGGACTCCCGGCCTCGCGACAGCCACGTTCTCCCCCCAAGTCAACGCTCCAATAGCACGAGAAATGGCGCTGCTATTTAGGGCTGACAAGCATCCAACTTGCGTGCACGACAGCCATCTCATTCAACATGCCGGCGAGTCAGATCAAGGGACGAGCTGAAACGAACCACCGCAATCTCACGCCCCCTGCTACTGTTTACCGTTGGCTGTTGTGACTATTGACAGAAACCATGACTAGCTCGACTAATTAGTTTCTTCAATCTAATCAGAGGCTCGAACTCGAGTGCCTGGTTCTTGACGAGCACCGGTCGAGGCGAGAAGAAGCGGCGGGAACTGCCAATCAGAGCGTGGAGATTCGCCCTCCACAATTCTCACTCTCCAAGTCTATCGCAGTCAGCAGCGATGAATCTTCCTTCAACTACGCAAGACACCAGACGGCCATAGACTCTTCGCTCTCTAGAACCTCTCCGTTCAACCATGTCTGCCGATCTCGTCCCTGAGACAAGGGTCCTTGCCATTGCCAGTCATGTATGCGAACTCCCCCACTTTGCTCACCCCCACCACTTATCAGAATCTGAACTGACAGTCCCCAGGTCGTTTATGGGTACGTCACTCCGAACCCATATATATATAGCGTTGCCAAACTGACATAAACAGCCATGTCGGTAACAAAATGGCGACTCTAGTCATGCAATCTATGGGCTGTGATGTCGCCGCCCTGAATACTGTTCATTTTAGTCAGTCCCCCAGCCATTAATATGTATATCACCCTCCTCTAACATAATCCCCAGGCAATCATACCGGCTACCGCCAATTCAAAGGTACTCGAACCACGGCTGAGGAAATCAGCAATCTCTATGAGGGCCTGTGCCAGAACAACCTCACAGACTTCGATGTTATGCTCTCCGGGTACGCTCCCAGCGCCGCAGCCGTCGAGGCCGTGGGAGTAATCGGGCAAGATCTCCAGCGTAAAGCCGCAGATCGACCGGGCTCTTTCTTCTGGGGTGCGTCTTCCTGCCTCAGTCTCTTGAGGTTGTGGAATAAGCAAGCTAACCGAACCCGATATGTCAGTCCTCGACCCGGTAATGGGCGACCAAGGCCGCCTCTACGTCAACGACGACGTAGTTCCTGCATACAAGAACATAATCCAACACGCCGACCTGATCCTTCCTAATCAATTTGAGGCCGAGTATTCCCCCCCCTTTTTTTTTCTCTTCGCACCCTTACCCACCTCCCCCTTTCCCTTCCCTTGGAAATAACTAACAGAACTTCAGAGTCCTATCCGGCATAAAAATAACTTCCCTCTCCACCCTAGCAGCCGCAATAACAACCCTGCACAGCAAATACTCCATCCCCCACGTAATAATCACCTCTGTGCAACTCTCCAAACTGTGCCCCTCAGAAACAAACCCCTCGCCCTCCTCCTCACCAACAACGCAGAACCTGCTAACCGTGATCGGTTCCACGACCCTCAGCACCGGCGAGCCCCGCCTTTTCCGGATCGAGGTCCCCGCGCTCGACTGCTTCTTCAGCGGAACAGGCGATATGTTCGCCGCACTCACCGTTGCGAGACTGCGCGAGGCGGTGTTCAATGACCCTGATGCTGGGTTACGGGATACGAAGTCTTGGGTCTCGAGCGATGACGTGCAAGCTACGGAGCTGCCACTTGCCAAGGCTACTGAGAAGGTGCTTGCTAGCATGCATAATGTTCTTGAGAAGACGATTGAGGCGAGGGATAAGCAGCTGGCGGCTACGGCTGCGCAGGCTGGGAATGTGGCTGGAGGGGGTGAGGCGGAGGTCAAGAAGGAGCACCTTAGGAGGACGAAAGCGGCGGAGGTGCGGTTGGTGAGGAATGTGCGATTTTTGAGGGAACCCACGGTCGACTTTAAGGCGAGGGAGTGGGAGGAGGGTCTTTAATACCCTAAGAGGACATTCGAAACGAGTGCATATATACAGCGGGGACAGGGGGTAAATCATATTTCATTATAGAGGCATATTTATAAAGCATCATCATTATTATCATTGTTTTATTTCTATATCATTTCATGAGTGAAGGCGGGAATATTCGTCTAGATATGTTCATTTCCCATGAGACCATTCTTGATACCAACCAGATTTTGTCCGTCAATCTAGCTTAGTTAGAACCTGTACTTCCGAATCCGCCAGCTCCGCGAACACTATCTGCCAATTCCTCAACCACCGCGACCTCGGGGGTATATATCTATACACAGCGTCAGCACACTCTCGGGATCCTTTGCGGATACGAAGGTTGTATTTGGCGGGCGTACCCTCTCTAGGACCAGCTGTGCAACACGATCGCCCTCCTGGACCTTGAAATCCACGTCGGAAAAGTTGAATAGTAAGACCTTCACCTCGCCCCTGTAGTCAGCGTCAATCACTCCGGCACCAGTATCGATGAAATGCTTTGAGGCGAGACCGCTGCGGGGTGCGATGCGGCCGTCTATAAACGATTCCAGTCAGTGTGATCTTTTTCTTTTGTGAGATAGAAGGAGGAAGAGCGAGTAATACAGGTGCCTTCAGGGACAGCAATTGCCAGTCCAGTGTCAACAAGCGCCTTGCCCTTCGCAGGGATAACGATTTCCTTAGAGGCGTAGAGGTCGTATCCCGCGGCGAATGCGGAGCCGCGAGTTGGTGCGCGCGCAGAAGGTGTGAGCTTTTTAACAAGGAGAGACTGGATGGGGGGAGCGACACCGGGGTTAGATGTTTCGTTAGAGCCCATGTTGGGGGTAGTTGAGGTTTGTTCTGTTGTGTTTGGCTTTGTTCGCTTCGCGAGGGGAGAGGCGGGGAGGGAGGGGGGTTCGCGAGTGCTTGTGGTGGTCGTAGATTCCTTGGGTGGTGGTGTGGTCTCTTTAGTCATGGTATGGTAGACGGGAATCGATCTGAAGGACGAATTGAAGTGGGAGAGAGCACGAGTACGGAAGAGAGGAAAAGTGCGGTGTATACTGTGCATTTAAGATGCAATCCGCTGTGGATGCAGCTTGATGGATGGAACGCGTCTAGCGGTGAGGCGCGCACGCGTAAAGTGGGTGTTTGCTGTGTTTGTCTGGTGCTCGGGAGCTGCGCTGGTGGTCGGTCTGGGGCCCCCTATATTCTGCCGAGCCCCGCAGGAATCCAGTTGTTCTGTCCAGCAATAAGCCTCGGTCCGGCAGGCAAGCTGGGGTCGCTGTGCTCTCCCCAAGCGACCTTCTTATTGCCGGGGATGTTCTTGACTGATTATGAGCCTACCCTGGTTTCGCCTCATCCCTTTGAACTGTGGAAGGGTTGAATTGAATTGATTCTCCACTCATTGCCTTTGCATTATGGCTGGAGCCATCCGTCAGCCGATCGATATTCCAGCTCTCGAGCGGTATATCGACCAAAATGTGCCCGTCATTAAGACTCCGCTGGAAGTGAAGCAGGTAATACAACCGACGCACCAAACGTGTGAAATGGATTGAGTATGAATAGGACAGGTGCTCACAATGTGTCACAGTTCGGTTTCGGCCAGTCGAACCCAACGTACCAGCTTACTGCCGCTGATGGGAGGAAATTCGTGATGCGCAAGAAGCCCCCAGGCCAACTGCTATCGAAGACTGCACACAAGGTGGAACGGGAATATAAGATTATCCATGCATTGGAAAATACGGACGTGCCTGTCCCCAAGGCGTACTGTCTGTGCGAGGATAGCAGCATCATCGGGACCCCCTTTTACATCATGGAGTTTCTGGACGGAAGGATATTCACTAATCCGGCCATACCAGAGGTATCTCCAGAAGAGAGGACACTCCTGTACGGAACCATGCTGTCAACATCATGATTAGTCGCTAATGCTTGCACAGGTGGAAAGATGCGGTTCACACCTTAGCCAAGTTTCACCGCGTTGATCCCAAGGCCGTCGGATTGGAAAGCTTCGGAAAACCGACAGGGTTTTATGATCGGCAGATCGCCACGTTTACAACGATCTCCAAGGCCCAAGCTCAAGCTGTTGATGTTGAAACCAAGGAGCCTGTTGGGGACCTACCTCATTTCATGGAAATGGTGCGCTTCTTCCAAGACAAGGCGGCCCAGCCGAAGGATCGAGGCACCCTTGTCCATGGGGACTACAAGATTGACAACATGGTTTTCCACAAGACCGAGCCTCGTGTTATCGGCATCCTAGACTGGGAGATGGCGACGGTGGGACATCCGTTGTCGGACTTCAGCAATCTTACTAGTCCTTATTTCCTTGAAGGTACAGAGTACCAGGCGGATAGCTTCAAGCCTGGCGTTGTTCCAGGGCTACCCACGCGTGAGGACTGCCTGCGGTGGTATAATGAATACGCCGGCTGGGATCCAACTCCGGAAGTCGTGTGGGGAGATGCGTTCTTTTCATGGAGGAGCTCGGTCATTATGCAGGGAATCAAAGCCCGTTATGCATTAAGACAGGCCAGCAGCGCGCGAGCCGCTGAGTATGCCCAAAAGATGGTACCTTTTGCTTTGTCTGCGTGGGAGCGAGTGGAAAAGGTGCAGGCGTCCCTTCGACAAAAGGGCAAACTGTAAAGTAGTCTCAACTTCGAATTGAACCAGGATCTTTAGCTTAGACACTACGGAAGGCCCCTTGTGTGGCGTGAGAGCCACAGATTATAGGGTTGCCTGGCCACTTTTTTCTTTCTCGTCCATTCCACACGGCCAGCACAAATGATGCGTGGTTCTTCTTTTTTTTTCGGACAATCTGAATCTCGCGGTCAGTCTTGTTTGGTAGCTGAAGACAATTCAGCCGATTTATGGCTCAACCTCCAGATCATATGACATGGGGATACTGGGCTCCCGCGCAGCAGAGCCCACCAGGCGTTCATGTTTTACTGTTTCTCCACCAACTAGTAGTCTGCCCCCTCTGTAAGCTTGCCAGTTGTCCAACAGCCTCCCAGCATCATGCAGGAGGAGGGGTCGAGGGTCCCGACTGCTTGCTGTCCTCAAGCACAGGTGTCCATGCAGGTAAGATTGTATCAGGATAAGACCCATGAATGCCGGGCTTGCGAGCGATCTCGGATGTTCGGTAATTGGAGACTTCATGGCAAAGTGGCAGGCAGATTCAGGCGTGAAATCGACCAGCGTACTCTCTGCAAATCTGGGACTGGTGATGGAAAAGTTGGAGGAGCTCGTATAATGCACGCCAAGAGGGGAAGACCCGAACCAGTGAGGCGTTACCAGCGCATCATCAGCAAAAAAGAGGCGACTCTGGGTGGAAATTAATTGGGTGCGGCTCATTCGGTGCTTTTTTTTTTCTTTTGCGAGTCTGTTTATTGTTGCTTTTGTGCTTGTGAGACGAGTGATCCGCCTTCACCCGCCTCTGAGCTATACTCTGCAGCAATATAGGTTGTCTCGGCCAATGAGGCTAGATCCGATCACCTACCCAAGATGGTCTTCCGGTATGTCCACGCATTGCACGGCGCACGCACAGGTGGCGCGACCAGTGAGAACCAGTTTTTGCAGGTTCCCGAACGTCGAGGCTGCACTTAAGATCCGGATTTGGTGCAAGGCCGGTTGGGATGAGAAACTTGGGTGACACACAGAGAGCCTTGGTGCCGATCACAACATGATTAATTTGAAGCAGTGCGCGGCTTGTAAATGACACCAGTGAGATTGTGGTCTTTCTCGCGAAGCACAAGTCATTGGCATAACATGCTGGTTGTGGTAAAGCGGGCAGTCTGGAGTCGCTCCTTGTCAGACGCGAGGCCTCAATTTAGTCAGCGGAGTACTGTTTCCGGTGACTTCTGTGCCTCGTCGTTGGATCTGGAAGGACTGCCATATCCCATCTTGCTCGTCATGGTGGTTTCAAGAGAGTTTGGAGAGAACCCGTAAGATCCCGTTCGAGGGAAGCGCCCTGAGCGTGTCAAAATTCTACGAAGAGGCGCTAATTCAATTAATGCATGAGACGTGGATGTGTGATCCATGATCAGACAGCGGCTCTGTTGGTCGCAGATTGTTCTTGTTGAGTCTGATGGGTGTTTCGTCCTCCACAGCGTAGCGCAGCGCTGAGTGGACTCAGAGTGGAGAGAGGGGAAAGGCAGGGAAACGTGGCCGATCATTCACTGCAGAGTGACAGTTGCTGGCAGCAATCATCCAACCACCGCCTGCCAAGAGAGATAGCACGATTCCTGCTGACTCTGAAAACCTCCTTTGACGCAACCTGACCATGGTGGTGCATCTGCAGATGCTGGATCAATTGCACGCCCAAGTTGGATGTCGTCAACCTCGACCTCAGGAGAGCCAGCGGGAAGCAAGGGCGCTAGCCACGGATCTCCAGTCTGCAGAATGTCTCTGGAAGGAGCCAATTTGCGAGCCTGAGGAGTGACTAGGCGTTTCGCGTGGTCCTTGTTCTACCCGGACAGCCCGTATTCCATGTCCCGCCCGGGAGCCTAGGTTGATTCGAGCCTTAGCTCCAATTTTTCTTCCCTTTTCCTGCACTCTGTTTTGTGCTTTCCCGTCGTTTCCTCTTTTTTTTTCCTTTTCAAATTTCCCCTCCCTTGACAGACTCATGTTGGGGTTTGCGGTGGGTTCAAATTTCGTGGCGGTCAGCAAGGGCGCATTGCAGCCTTAGGTACTAACCTGCTGACTGCCCAGGCTTCGGAAGGACAAACTCAGAGAGAATCAAAAGTTCGAGCTTCGAGACAACATTATTGCATAGTTAGTCGTAAGAACTGAATACAAGCTGCGAGCGAACGTGGAGGGCCACCTCGTGTAATTAATCTGTGTCAAGACCTGTGAAGAGGAGTTGGAAAAGCTCAGGCAAGTTCCACGGCGGTTCGGTGCAGAAGGACGGCGAACAATTCAGCCTCCTTGTCAGCGGCAGCCAATGGCCGGTGAAAATGCAGAGCCTCATCGGCGTGGGTGGAACCTGATTCGGGCTCTAGTCTGGTGCAAAGACTCGGGCTCGTGGGAGTGGGCGTGGCATTACGAATAACCAGACCAAGAACCTTGGAATCATCCATCATTGAGAGATCCTCCTTCCCTCTTGAGGCTGTCCGTCGAAACTCTTTTTAAGCCCCTTTTCCCTCCAATAACACTATCAGTCAATCAGTATTTTGCCCGCACCCCACCTCGCTCGGCCTCGAAGGCTCGAACATCCTTTTATGTTTGCCTGGGTGGCGCGTCTGAACTCTCAAGTCAGCCTCCCCTCTTTCCACGCTTGTTGCTTTTTTCTCCGTTGACGACAATCATCGGACTCGACAGTGTTGATCAGTTGAGCCCCCGTTGATCAGTCGCGTTGTGAATTGTGAAGAAGGCCAGGAAAAAGGAAAAGACTAGCGAAGGTGCGGAGTCCACGCACCCAGAAATTAGTATCGCGTTCGGGGACCTGACGGAAGCGCTGCTGCCACTACTCGCAGTTCTCCACTCCTACCACACTCCAGCTAGCCCGGACAAAAGGTGCGGCGCTTCTATTCTTCTTCACGCCCTGGTTTGATATCATCTTCGTCATTCTTCTCCCAGTTTTTGTCCAGGTCCTTATTCTCACACAGTTGACCGCTTCAGAGGCTCTGGGAGCACCTTGCCAAGCGTCGCACCCTCGAATAGGCAAACTACGTTGCATCCGCCGATTCCTTCCCTGATCTACGCGCTTGTATTCGCATCTCTCGACCTTTCTTTTCCAATTTCTTTCTTGTTCTGTCTCATCCCCCTCGTATTCGCCTTTTCGCATTCCTGCATGTCGCATCTTTTAGCCGCTTTTCCCTTCTAAGGCCATCATTCCTCGACTCCGAGAACCCCGAGCCCCTCCGCCTTGCGGGCGCTTCAAGCCAGAAAAACCACCAGCTCACCACCTGCGCGTGATCGACGCTGGCGTCATCCTAGTTGTTCAAGTACTCTCCTCAGTCTTTTTTGAAGTACATAACTTTCCAGACCTTTTTTTTGGTTGAGCGGAGGAAGTTTCGACTGATCTCTCTTCGAGCCTCCTCCTTGAGCCTCAACCGGTGCGTGACTGACTCCGATTGAGCCTCATCCGTTCCTGGAAAAACTGGTGAGCTTATTTCGCCTCCGCTTTCAACCTCACCCCGACTGCCGCACAAGTTCCAACAACATCTCTTCTCTTACCTTTCTTTACACTTGTGTTCCTACATCCCTTGTCTCCCTGCATATGCTGCTGTCCATATATTACTCGCCCGTCTAGGTGTCGCTGGTGACTGTCAATCTCCCGTCGTGCCTGTGTAACTCGAGTGCTTCTTGTCGCCTCAACTATGCAATTAACCCGCTTCATGTTTAATGAATTCGCCGGTAGTAAATATTCACCCATACTGACGTCGCCCCCAGGTCTGAAAATGCGGCCTAGCCTAATATCTTGAACTAAGTCTAAGTACTGCCCTATTGTTTTCAACCGGTGCTGTTGTGGAGTGCCCGCTGGAAAACAGCAGGAAACAGAAGAAGAAAAGAAATAGGTTCAAAGCCCAAAGCCCAAAGCCCAAGAGGGCCAACTAGAGAAGCCCATCCGCTTGAATTTAAGAAAGCGGCGCTCCTGATGCGCCAAAAACCTCCGCCTCCATGAATGAACCATATGGATATGACGATCAGGACTCGCCTGGTGGCCTCAAGCCCATCAAGCCGGATCTCGGCCCTAGACGACCGACGCCGCCGCCATTCGCCCCAAACACGTCACCAGTAAGGGGAGGAGACAGTCATCACGATAAGGAATTTACTAAGCCGAAGAACCCGACGACCTTTACCTATGGACAAGCCGAGTCTGGTGCTGCTCTGCTCCGTGGCACACTTGCGTCTGGCCTGCCTGAAGTGGTGTGGGCCGAAACGCTGAATCCAATTGCTAGGGATCCTAATCCTATTGACATTAGCTTCCCCCCACCGAAAGGCTTGACAATAGGCAGAAACCACCCTCATGAGGGTCCGAAGAACAGGTTTCCTGAGCCGCTGCGTGATCTGGAAAAGACAGCCAATGATGCGCTCGCAAAACTTGGGCCAAAATTACCGCCAATAAAAGCGCCTGATAATGGCCCTCGAGAACCGAGACTTTCGCTGATTACCGGTCGGGGAAGCCAAGACTCACTGCCTGCGCTTGTTAATACATCGGCATCCCGTTCGCCAGACAATGGCGGTACCAGATTACCCTCTCTTAAGACACAGCTCGGCGGACTCGGAACCCTGCCGCCGCGGCCAGCACCACCACCATCATCGAATGCACCTCCTCCTCGGATTGTGGGTAGCAGCTCGTCATTTCCGTTACCCCCGGTTCCAACCGTCTCCCCTCCCTTGATCCGGGCAGAACCCAGCCCGTGGGACCCTCATCGTGGGACTCGATTGCCGCCCAAAGTTCCACCCAGTCCATATAACCATTTCTCACCTGCAAGCTCACAGACCATGTCTGCCGTCTCGTCTCCAGTATCGCAGCCGACATACTGGCGGGGCGGCCCAAAGTTAGCTGGGGCCTATTACGAGTCACCTTCCATAGCTTCCAGAAGTCCAGCAACTAATTATCCGACGCCGACTGAACACGCGCCTCCGGGATCTTGTGAGCCAGTCAACTATGTCTCGCCACAGGGCAACGGGCCATCTGCCCCGGCAGGTACTTTCAAATGCGACTACCCCGGATGCAACGCGGCTCCGTTTCAAACACAATATTTGCTAAAGTAAGTTCTAACTTGTAATACAAAAGAGCTGTATCCAAGACTGACAAGTGTAGTTCACATGCAAATGTGCACTCTCAAGATCGGCCTCACTTCTGCCCAATCGAAGACTGTCCACGTGGCCCGGGAGGCAAAGGGTTCAAGCGGAAGAACGAGATGATTCGACACGGACTTGTCCACAATTCTCCGGGATACGTCTGTCCGTTTTGTCCAGACCAGCAACACAAGTACCCGCGGCCCGACAATCTCCAGCGGTACGCTGCACCTCGAACTCTTGATTTATGTAACATGCTAATTTCGTAGACATGTGAGAGTTCATCATGTGGACAAAAGCAAAGACGACGCGGCTCTCCGACACGTCCTGGCCCAGCGACCAGAAGGCAGTGGACGCGGACGACGCCGCCGGATTCACCCCCAATAAACATACAAAGGCATTGCGAATTCAGCTCCCTGAAGAGACGGCTTTCCACCTGGAATAACGCAGCCCTCTCATGGTTCACAGCACACACATTACGATCCTGCTTTCTGTTTCGACTTCAGCGATACCAGATGTTAGACATTTGCGTGCTCGGTCATTCGTTCTTGCATTCTCTTTGCCTCGGGCAGAGATGGAGCGTGGAGTGTATATCTATTCCGGCGTTGGCTGACTTTTTCAATTGTTTGAGTACTTATTTACGTGTTTGGTTTCTTCTCCTCACTCGGGTTTATTCTCTTTTCGATTCAATTTGATTCGAGATTTATTTGTTCCAACATCTCTTGGACAACATCTAGCGTTTACACAGATTTTCTGCGGTGTTCTGCATCCACGGAAGCCCGGCGTCTTCTTTCTTCCCAGGGCTTGGCTTGAAGCTTGCGGGCTTACTCGGTGTTGAGGAATGAAATGAATTGAACTGAAATGGAAGTGAAGTGAAGTGAAGTGCAGCGGAAGAACAGAATGGATTAAGAAAGAAGAAAAGATAGGTACGGAAGCTAGCCTGCTAGCCCTCGACTATTCAACAATATTTTCAACAAATACGTTCCCATAGTCCTCTTGCTCCCTGTCCCGTATTGCATATCCCGTGAAACATAACACATAAACTCGCACTTCGCTTGAACCGTTGCGCCTCTAGATAGCCCGTCCCATAATAAAATCTAGCCCTTCCACCCCATCTATCCCATTCCGAAGAACCAGCTTCAGACCATCTCCTCCCCTCGCCCCCATCCTAACTCCCCAAATCTCAAAAAGATCAGGATCAATTGACCCTCAGATGAATCCTCCTAACATGGTCCTTCATGTTATCCACACGCGAAAAAACCCTCGTGCACCCTTCGCCAGCCCACTCACACACAATGCCCGGGTTGTGCTTCGCCTCATGCCTATCGCGATCCTTCTTGGAACTGAACCCGGCCCCCGGGTTGGACGAGTTCGCCTGCGGGCACCCCCCGACACGGCAGAAGAGATGTTTCCTGTGCCGGTTGTAGTGCTTGCGCAGGTCGCAGCCGCGCCGGAAGAGCGCGGGCGATGTGCATCCCGGGTATGCGCACGACCAGGTGCCGGGGTGTGTTGGGTGCGGAGTTCCGTAGAGGGAGAGGTCCTTGCTGTTTGATTGACTGTTGTGGTGCGAGGTATGCGAGTGCGTGCTAGAGGTTGAGGGGTGGCGGGTGGGGATTCCGAGGTTTGAGGATGGGTACGATGGGTTGGATGTTGTCGGGGATGGCGGGTCGAGATCGAGGTCGTAGTCGAACGATGGCGTGGGCGAGGTGTGACCTGGCCCTGAAGCACCTACAGGCCCTAGAGGTGACGAGGATTGGTACGGTAGTTGGGGGTTGATGCGCGATGATGAGGAGGGTTGCGACGGGTGCTGGAGCCATGTATTTGCGGTGTTGGGGGTGGTGGTGGTGGCGGAGTAGTAGCTTGGGGTTGAAAGGTAGGGTTGGACTCCTGGGTTGGCACTATAGTAGCCCGTGGGGTCGAGCTGGGGGTAGGCGGAGAGGTAGTCGGGCATTTGGATGCCCTGCTGGTGCTGGGGATGGTGGTTGGGCATGGGAGCAAAGGATTCTGGGGAGGCGTAGAGGAGCGAGCTTGGGTCTGAGTCTTGGGGGAGCATGAGGCTGTCCATGTTTGCGGTTGCTGGTACTGGCGAAGTAGAGTAAGTTGAGTATCGGTTTTGTCTCTGTGTAGTTTGTTAGTTGGGGATGTTTGCGATTGCGATTGCGAATGGAAGTTTGGGGGGGTAGTGGGGGGGGGGGGTGGCCGCGCGGGCGACATACAGCTCTGGCGTCTTCCATCGTCCATGTCCTGGTCGTTCTCTGTTCTCTTATAACGTGGTGTCCGTGAAGACCGTTTGACCGAGGTGTAGCTACCAGCATGACTTTATATATAATAGTCGAATATTGTGTTGTCGTGATATCAGATGTATTCTCGCAAAGCAGTGCAGTGTCCAGATCGATTTAAGCCCCCAGACAGTGCACGGAAGGTGTTTTAATATTAGCAGCGATGCTAGACGGTTAAAAGTAAGTCATGACTTGGCCCTAACAGGTCAGACGTGGCTATGCAAGCATCGGTTGTCTCTGAGGGGCCATCCAACGGGATCCAGTAGCTGAAGGGGAACCCCAGATCCGGGAGTGTGTGTCTTGGATGAGAAATGGCCCCTCGGCGCAGAGAGACTGCAGACCACCAGCGAACTGGAACCTGTCTCAGCTCCAGCGCAGTCGAACTGCCGGTTGCTATTCGAGGAACAAGGATGATCTACAGCCCAAAGATCCACCCTGCTAGCTGAGTCCATACGCATACTAGGACAGACAGTCGGAGTCATGCAAGAGGCGTCGTGCTTCCTATTCGTGCACTCGCCGTAGGGCTGAATGACATCCCAGTTCCTCAGAACCAGACCAAGGACCTGAACCTGAAACTGACAACGGAATCACCGACCGTTACCGCTTCAATCTGCAGGCCAAAGCTTCACTCTAAACGGACGCATCATGCGCTTTTGCCTGGCCCAAGATTTTTGGAAGCTGACCTGTTTGTCCATTTACCCGGTTGTTGTTCTGGACCTCACCACTGCTTCGTAACCAACAACCACCAACAGCGGCTCTCGCTCACCCATCCAGAATGTTCCAAATATTATTCCAAATCCAAATCGCAATTAATTCCGCCATGTTAATAATAACCCAACCGACCCAGAATCCTGAATTGTTCCCCACCGTGAATCCGCGATTCGTCCTATCGTAAGCCGCTCCGGATCGGATCAGGCCCCCCGCGTGGCTGATGCCTCAGGGCCAAGGCGCAGACGCATCCGCACACACCGCAGATCCACGAGTCTCTTACCGCCAGCTAAACCGCGAGCCTCAACCGTTATTCGCTGCAGGACGCTCCCGATGGGCCGAACTGGCGGTCCATCATCAACGACCGTTGTGAGCTCGATGCCCGCTCTTCAGGTGGGATGTTATAATCAGGAGCGGTGTCGAGCGCTCTCCCCGAGATTAAGGGGTTCGATTATCGGAGTGTGCGATACCAGAATCATATTCTGGATTTGAATTGAGTCATTCTGAAGCGCCGGAGTTGGAGACTTGTGCTCTCCCAACTTTCGAATCTCGCAAGTACCAGAATCGCTTCCATTTCTGACGCAGATCACGTGGCGGAGCCCTTGCGAGCCTATAGTAGTCCAGAGGACGAACAACTCTTGACGAACCACCCAACGGCGACTCTGTATCCTGAAGAATGCGCAGCACCTCCCAAAATTAGTATTCAAACTAACACCCCGTCCTCGATTTCGATGCTTCATCTTAGTATCCAATGGCCCTGCCTCAAAGTTGCCTTGTCTCGCTTGACTATGTATGTACTCCTGACGCGTGTCTCTCTTTACTTTTTCCCTGCCTTGTCTGCTGCCCCTGCCAATACCCCGACCCGCCCAGAGTAAAACTGACTCAAATCCGGACCCCACGCGACTGATTTTCTCGTATCGGGCGATGGAGCCAGAGTTTAGTTCCTTGTTCTTACTATGATTAAATTCAAGGTTCCGATTTGGTTTCCTCAACCCTGGCCATCGCCACCATATGAATTAACTGTTTAGTCAACAACATGAACAAGGCTCGTGCCGGGGCTCCGCCAGGTTGTTGCACCGCTCCGCCCAAAACTCTCCGTTACCCTGGCCCGATAGATCCGCTGAGTCCCGTGGCTACCACACTGCACGCCCTACTCCGTTGGTTTTCCCAGACTCGATGGCGATCAACATTACAGATCTCCCCAATTTCTAAGCCGTCGTGTCTGGAATTGTGCGGAGGCGCGACAGCGCCGGCCGCAAAGTGCTTGATTGATAATCGCGTTGTTTCTGAGTCAGGCGTTGTTTTGCCATGCCATGGATGATCTGTCCTGCCCTGGTGTGCTGCCGGAGCCGGGGGTGGGAGCTGGAGCTGGACTCCCGGAGATTGGATCCTTGTCCGAGAGCGTGCGCGGGCTTTTCTTGGAACGGGACCTGACAAGAGGGTTCCCGCCATGCTTGCGAGGCTGCGGACCTACGTTGTTGTCTACTAGGTCGTTCTGTGCTTTGGTAGGTTACTACTACAAACCGATGTGGTGGCTGGGAAGTATTGCGCATTGGGGGCCAGGACTTCGGTTTGCTTCCTTCTGATCCACTGTTTATCTACAGAAAACTGCATTGCGCAGAGCCCAGCCCTGTATTGGTAAATGTCTATCTTGGGATGCGGTGGGTACTCGCTACTATATCTGATAGGCCGTGATTAGTTTATGTCAAAATGGTGTCAAATCGATATGGGTGGAGAATGATTTACAACTGTTGGCAAGTGTAGCGCAGATCAGAATCCTGGAGGATCCTGCCTCCAGAATTCAAATATTATGTTGTACGCGGAGAATATGCAGCTTTGAGTCATTTATCACAATGTTTGTGATCTATACCGACTGCGTGCGTGCTCATGAAATCAGTTTACTCGACCCTGCACGTTCAAGACACTGTCTAACAACAATCCAATAGTTCGTAGATTATCCAAAAGGTTCCAAAATGTATCGGACGAGATCAATGTTTGAGTCATTCTAACCCCGCGAATCAAGCATTCGTTTCGGAATTTGGGCGCAGGAGCGGGCTGTAAACACCAGGGTTCCCCTTGTCTTTGTCCTCAGCATTCCTGTACAATACATAATGCTGGAAGACGAAAATCAGGTCGAAGAAGATAGTGACATTCGACAAGAGGAACTTGATAGGGTTCCCAGTGACCCCACTCCAGTCATTCTGAAAGGCAGAATCAATGATCAACTGGACGAGCGAGAGCACGCCGCCAGTCAGGTCCAGCAGGATCTGAACGATGCTCCAGCCACGTGTCGATTTACGCTTGTAGTTGACCCAGGCTTGCGGAACGTATTTTACCACCGTAATCACCAGTTTCACGTATGAAAGAGCATAAATCTGAGACCAATGTCAGATATCTAAAAATAGGGTTCACGCAGGATTGCGGTCTCATTGGCTGTACTTACCACGTCGATCCAAGCCCAACTCGAGGGCTCATAGCCATCGTCAGGACTCTTGACTAATACAATGCAAACAACCACGGCGATCGCAACGAATGAGCCCCAGAAAAGCCCAAGAATCGGCTTGCTGACTTTCTGGAAGCGCGAGACCTTGAACCCCCATATCCTTGGCCAGAACTGCGTGTAGACTAAGAAGCTCAAGACGACTGCGTGCAGGGCAAATGCAAAATCATTCAAACGGACAGTTGGTTCCTCGGACTGTGGATGTCTAGCAGCATACTGGGCGCGAATTATCGGGGAGTACAGGAACGCGCTGGTATAGATGGTGTAGCAAACGAACCCGAGGACGTTGATCGTAGGGAAGTCGATAGCCAGTCCGGTAGTGGCTTTTCGGCGGTAGTTGTCTATCGGTTGAGGGTAGAATGACGCGGACCAACAGAAAGTGCTTGAACCCAGTCAGCTTCGCTTCTCCGCGCTGGATATACCCCGGATAGGCTCTACTTACTAGATCCACCCAAGAAGGCTGTTGCGCAAAGAGATCGGCAAGTTAGTAGAGAGCTTACCAATCGTTAAACGACCTCATAAAGGGTATAGACAGCACCACTTACCGTGAGAGCGCCCTGGCAAAGACTTCAAGCTGCGAAGACATCCTGGTGTCAGCTCATGAGGGGTCATGGAGGCTGGACAGCTTCAAACGGCTCGCGTGATAGCGGGAGATAAGATAGTTATCGGCAGAAACAAAAGGCGGTAACTTGTAGATTAATGAGTCAGCAACCACAGCTCTGGTTGCCCAGGCGATTAAACCGCAAAGGGTATCTTATTATTATTGGCTGTCGTCCGCCCAGCCTCTCTCGCTCGAGCTGGTCAATCTCGATCATGCAGCTGGGCTCTTCGCTCTGCCAGTCACTTTCTTTTCTTGCATCCTCTCGTCATATCCCCTTGTCCATTGTTATTCCCTCAGCTTTCTGTGCGAGAAAATCTTCATATTTGCGTGGTGAATTCCTCCCACTTCTTTCTCTTCCCCGCTTCTATATTCGACGACTACTATATCGCTGCGCTTGATTTCTCCACCGCTCTCTCGATCGCATACCGTATTGATACATTCTTTGGTTCGCACTTGACAGGCATCCACATTATTCACCGATACTCCCGGCCCTCTATTGTCGCATGGTGCATTCCTCGAGACGGGGATCTTCATAGATCTCCTTCGGTTATATCCGCCGCTGCTACATACACCATTTAAAGCGTCGCGACTGGTCGGAAACCGCCCTCGAGCCATGTCGGGCAATTCGGGACTTACGGCCGCCGGGGAGGCCTCATATTCCTCAAATACTCTGCATGTTGGAGATGGAACATGGGATCTTGATCGGGATACTTTTCTCCTGCCAAATCTCATGGGCGTGAACTTCGAGACGATGCGATACAATGGTAGGCAAACTAATTCATGGACGGAGAAATGGCCCCAAGCTAAACTATGTAGGAATGGGAAACCGATTTCGAGATATGCCTCATTACCACACCCTGATTATTGCGCATGGTGTCATAGCCGCGATCGTGTTCTTGGGACTGGTTCCCTTGTCGATTTTCCTTGTCCGATACTACTCGCTACGGAATCCATACTCGGCTTTCCGATACCATGTCTGGTGCCAAGTCCTCACCTTATTTCTGAGCACCGTCATCTTCGTGCTTGGTTGGTTTGCTGTCGGCCCAGCCAGGAGCCTCACAAATCCTCACCATGGAATCGGTCTTGCCATCTATGTTATGATTATTTTTCAGGTGTTCTGGGGCTGGTTCGTTCACAAGATTGAGCGCAACAAGAAAAGATTCCATGTGCCTCTGAAACTAGTAGTAAGTGTCTTAACCGTTTGCAGTACCAGCCCTAACAGACAGCAGATTCATCGATGGATTGGTCGTGGTTTGGCAATTCTTGGAATCGTCCAAATACCGCTAGGCCTCACTCTTTACGGCTCGCCCAAGTCGCTATTTATCCTATACGCAGTCGCAGCTTTTATTCTCCTCCTCACGTTCTTTATACTATCTTACCGATATGATTCCGGCAGGGGATCCGGGCCGGACGGGGATGATAGCCGTTACAGCTATGTATCCCGCCCACAAAACGAGGACCATAGGCATAGTAGTTTCGGCCGGATGGCAGCAGCCGGTGCAGCGGGAGCTGGGCTGGCTACACTCTTCCGGCGACGCAATCGGGACCATGTCTCGGACGGCTCTCAAACATCATATATGGACGAAAAGCACTCGGATGAAGAGTCCCGTCGTGGTGGTGGCTGGGGAGGCAGGTTCCTCAAAATAGGAGCCCTCGGTGGCGGTGCGTTCCTGGCCAAGAAGTTCTTTGACAGAAGGCGTGAGCGAGAAAGCGACGCGGAGTCCGGGAGGTATCGGCCTGCCCATCGTCGAACCGACAGCATGACCGAAGAAAGTTTAAGCCGCCTGGATGACCGTCCTCCTCATGGACCCGGACCAGGACCTGGACCAAGTTATCCTGCTCCTCTTAATCGGCCACCTGGTGGACCTCCAAGCAGGCCACAAAGCCCGGGTTCGTCTTACTACGACTATTCGTACCTATCGCGGGAGGACGATGGTAGATCTTCCCATCCCGTTCGAAACGCATTTCTTGGAGCCGGGGCATTTGCCGCTATAAAGGGTCTCTTCTCCCGAAAGAAAAAGGATGAGCAGCGCCATGTGGAGGATATGCGGCGGCACGATTATGAGAATGAAAAGATCGCCCGCGCAAACAGCCAGAAGCGACGATACACCGGGGATGGGTATCTGCCTCAACGTAAACGTCCCGCCTCCCAAACTGCGACTGATGTCTCTACCGAGCTGACACCGCGCCCTCCCCGTGGCCCATACGCTCCAGAGTCAGCACTCTCCGCGGTACCTGTCGCCTCAGGGGCAGTCGATGGAGCGCATGGGGCCATGCCTCCTGCTCCTCCAATTCATTACGACCCTGCTTCAACCATGACTCCCACACCCGCATCCGCACCTCCACCACCACAGCCCCATATCGAGTCCGCGATTGCAAACGCCCCCATCCCAGCCGCAGGTCCTTCATCCGGCCACTTACCACCACCGGGTAGCGGCACCTGGCAACGAGAAGACCACGTCTCTCCCCCGGTCTCCCTGAAGATGAAAATGCACGACGACGGTCGCCACATCACGCTCCGCCGACTGACGGAAGAAGAAGCTGCTGCAAGCCGAGACGCCCGCCGTCGTGAGCGCCGGAGCTCACGTCGCCGAAACGGAAGCGTCAGCTCCCTCTCCGGCAACGAAGGCACAGGCAGCCGTGACCGCTGGCGCCGCGTCGAGGAACTAGAGCGCCAACAGCACGAGCAAATGCAACGTGAGCAAGCGGCCGCGTCCGCTGCTGCTGCGGCCTCTCCGCCACCACTCGCACAACCTCCGCTAGCAACCGGGCCAGCCGCTTCGGGATCTATACCCGCCGCTTCATCCTTCCTCCCACCCCAAAGCACAAGCCATCTCCCTCCGCCACGGGCACCTTCTACCAACCCTTACGGAAGCATTACATCACCAACATACACTGACACTAATGCAAGCGAATACGCAAGTAATCGCAGGCGGAGACGCGCAGAGAGAGCGCGAGCGAGACAAGAAAGACAGCAACATCCTAGCGTGGACTTTACATGATGAGCAACTGAGCACCTGGCACCCCCCTTACTCTTCCTCTTTCCCTCTCGCCTTTGTATAGACAACTTGATCTCTTCGCTATATCCCTTGCAAGATCATTTTCTTTCCCCTCACTGTTTATTCACTCCTCCCATCAACTGCACACATCACCCACATATATTTCTCCGGATGAACGAACATCTAAGGTAATGACACTAGCGCTGATTTATTTGACGTCCCTTTTTTGCGTCTTTCTTATGTCGGTTCCGAGTGTGATGGAATGGAACGAAATGAATTGAATGTGATCCGCCCTTCTACTCTCTCTGCTTTCTCTAGCCTGATCATATCTATGATTAGACCCCGTTATGGGCCTGAATATGAAAAGCTGGATCTGGAATTATGTACCTGAGGTATGGATACCATTCGACATGTGGGCATGTTAGCTTGGTTTATGTGAAGGCTAGCTCATGCATCCCACTTTGGAGGTCTTTTGTCATGTGTATTATGTACTTCTTGCTTGGCTATACTTGATCTTACTTCGATAACATAATGCAGTTCAACTTGGAACGTTTGCGCTCCTGTATCCAGCATCCAGCAATGCAGAATAAGACAGTTCCTCAACCAAGGCCTTTTCTTGGCGTTTTCTCATCTACTCGAAGCACTGTCTTGATTACCTCGTGTCTACATATACATCGAGCGGCCTTGATTCTCACGAATACGCCTCAATTCAGTATCAACTTCAATTCGTAAAACAGCAAACAACCACCAGAATGCGAGTTCGAATAGCTTCCACAGCAAAAACAGGACTTTCTGGCCGATCCAGGATGGCATGTAACCTCGAATAAAAGCCACGATCGCCGTAATGCGATTGAGGTACGGAAGCGGGAAGACAATGTTGATTTCGAGAACACATGTGCCACCAGTGTCATCAACAATCGACGCCGACTCTGGCCCCATAGGCAGCATCTCACGTCTCGACAGACGTGGAATAAGCATATCGGTTCGCAATATGGAGTTCTCTTTGGCAGTTGCTCTCTCCTTTCTCCATGGAAGGCTATGCAAGATATTTTTAACACCCTTTCCGAATGAAAAGACTTGTTGTAGGAGTCGCCATATCGATAACGCCTTAGAGGATGTCGTTTGCTTCGCCAAAGTCGCCGTAGAGTCGTCGGTATCTGCCGGAAGCTTGTCTGCTTTTTCCCAGTCAAAGTCAATGATACCTCGGCGCAAAGGGAGATTATCGACCGTTGGAATGGGTGCCGGAAATGGCATATCAGGGTTGTTAAGTGGTATGCCCAGAATTTCAAGTTCGTGGCTTGGAAATGGTCGAGAAAAGTAGCGACAAGGAATGATGCTCCTAGTTTCCCAGGACTGCTTTGGCCGTGCCGGACGAGGCTCTAGGGCTTGTCCAAGATTAGAATGTTCGGTATAATGGCTCACACTTCTACCCGTCCGCAGAGGAAGAGATCGGTAGGGAGTCTCTGGACGCGGAGTTCTCCGTTCAAACTGGTCAATCGGCCCAGCCCCAAGGGCAGGAGGGATATTCTCTGCTTCACCACTGCAGGGGATATCAATATCGGAAAGAAAGGAGGGTTTCGGTGTCCTTGGTGGTCTCGCTTTGCGGCTGTTGAAAAAAGAGGTAAGAGGCTCGTCGTTGGAAGGGACGGTATTGTGCACTCGGTTGGGAGTGGTTTTGTCGGCATTTAACGAGAAGTGCGCGTGCCATGTGTCTTTTTGCCAGGATCCAAGTTCAGACTGATTGCCGCTCAATGATATCGGCGTATTGTGCGGATTTAGCGGCATTCCGCGGTTGGCAAAGGGGTCCTTGTCGGAGGTCAAATCGGAATACAGCCTTGGGAAGGTGAAAAGAAGATCTTTGTAGTTGTCATCGTCATCGAGTGTATCGAATGGGTGTGAATCGTGCCGATTTTCCGGAGAGACGGTCCCGTCTCGTTCAGAGACCGTAGGTTTTGCATGCAATCCCTCAGGTCTTTCGAGATGGTAACCACCGGGAATCTCATTTTCCTGTGCGAACCCTAGTTCATTAGGGAATGAGCTCGGGAAGATCGTTGGCCACTCTTGTGCCATAGTCGCCATTCAGTGCTTGTCTATTCGGCGAAGTGATTGTGGTATACGTGTGGAGAATCGAACACCTAAAAAATATGATACACCGTGCAGTCAATGTCAATGGCGATTGGAAATCAATTAAATGGGATGGGGATTGAGAAACGGAGAGGCTTCACGGAGCCGCAGTCCTAGAGTGCGGATTGTAAGCCACTGAGGAAGGAGCGGTCTGGCTCAATTAATACAGGGTAAGCGCCTGTTTCACCCATTGGTATCGAGTAGAAGGACGTATAAGAAATTGGTAATCTAGCACAATATGACCAGAAGTCATAACGACTTGCTATAATTTTACAGGTTCAGAGTTGGAATGCGCGACTGGATATGTACATCAGGTATCTATTTCAGAGAAGCCTGCAGGGTCTCGAGCACCTGTCACTAAGTCAGTACCGCCGAATGAATGACCCTGGTATGGCTAAACTTACCTCCAGCTCAATCTTGGCCTCAGCGATGTCCTGCTCGCTGCCGCTGCCGCTGGCAATCTTCTGGGCTTCGGCAATCTGGGAGCGAACGTTCTGTATTAAAAACAACTTATCAGTATTGAATCGGCGTCGAGAATCAACTAGTATAGACGCACCTCGGCGCTGAAGTCCTCGAGAGGGAAACCCTCTACGGCGTTGATGCTGAGCTCGGAGTTGGGCTGGACAACAGCAAAACCGCCAGAAACTGCGCAGAAATAAATTAGCCTTGCACGCTATTTCATTGTATATGGCCAGTAGAGCTCCTTTAACGGCACGGTATATCGGGCGGACGTACGGAAGAACTTCTTGTTGGCACCACCCTCCTCGACGATCTCAACGAGACCGGGCTTGAGCTGCTCGATAGATGGAACGTGGTTGGCGAGGACACCCATCTCTCCGGACTCGGCGGGGATGTTGACCTGGACACTGAATCGGAAGATTCGTCAGTAAGGGCGCGGCACGGGGATAACGAGGGCCAGCCGGGCGCAGCTGTGCCGGGGATAGAAGATGACATACACGCCGGCCGATCGGAAGATGGTCTATACGTAGCGGAATCTGTCAGTCTGAAAGTCTAAAGAGATATAAAACAGTTTCACCGGGGCGGAGGTCGTACCTGGTGAGGGAGAACCAGGGAGAGCTTGATCTTGTCGGAGACGGCCTCAGCGTAACCGCGGCGCTGGAGAGGCACGCGGAAGGCAGCAGGACGAGCCCTGAGGGCAGCGCGAGCGAAACGGAGGGAGCTCATCTTGCAATTTGGGGTTGAGGAAAGGTGATGATGGGTCAGTCTCCCACTTTGGCCTGGAGTTGCGAGTTGCAAAGGTCAACCGTCGGATGCCGGTTGTTCCCTAGCGCCGGGTCACGTGTGACAACAACCTCTTCTTTCGACGACGTACTTCATAGATACAAGACAACTCTCGGTCGCGCCTCGAGCTATTTTTACTCAAGAATAGGATGCATCTTTATCCTGTTTTCGTTCTTTCTTTTGGTCATTTTCGTATTTTTCCCGCTACCTCAATCATATTCCGACAGCCGTTCACCAACGGCGTTGACAGATACAATACCGAGTCAGACCACAGACAAGCGGAGAGTGCTTTTGGGCATCTTATTCTCCAAATCGAGTTTTCATCTCCTTCTAATAGAGTTTTTCTTCATTTTTGCCGACTTGAAATATTTGATATCAAGAGACCAGGTCCATTCTATGTAAGTCACGTGGATGTAAACCACGTGACCTCTTCTCATAAGGTGCTCCCATTTTCGAACCACAACAACATAACCAATCTTAGACCAAATTGGAAATAAAGATAAAGTCCGTTCTATAACTATCTTAGCAACGTCTAGGATTCATTAAAACCCTTCTCTGTAGCGTAGTCGTCGCGCAACTGGCAGCTCAGACAAAGGCGCTAGCCCAGGCTCGGTAAGCGAACAAATCCCACAAAACGGCCCGCCGAGCCCTAGCCGAACTGCTTTGGGTCTCTCTCTGCCTTTTCCTGATCGCTGGATAACCTCACCCGCCAACTCACGTCAACCGTCTTTCAGTCGCGACGAATCTGTCAAGATGGCCAGTACGTTATCCTCAGAATCCACTGTTGCTGGATATTCTATCGCCCCGCAAACAGCAACTCAAATCGCCCTGGAATCATTAGCTGACGTTTTCTCCCTCCGCAGAGTCAAAGAACGCCTCTCAGCACCACCGCAGCCAGAAGGCTCACCGTAACGGGTGCGTATGATCCGAATCCTGCTTGTTGCCTTGGAATTTTCGTCGACGGAGGTTGTCTATTTGTTTGTCGGGCGATAATCGGTACTCGGGCTCGCACTACATTTCAAACAGCAACCTCTCCGTCCACGAAATATCGAGGAAGACAGCAAATTCCGGAAAGAAAAGCGAATCGCTAATATTCATTGGTCAACAGTATCAAGAAGCCCAAGACCAACCGTTACCCCTCCCTCAAGGGCGTCGACCCCAAGTTCCGTCGCAACCACCGTCACGCTCTTCACGGCACCGCCAAGGCTCTCGTACGTTGAACCTCCCTCCACCGTTTCTATACAACAAAATACATTTCCCGCCCGATCGGCCATATACTAACAACTCTACAGAAGGAGCGCAAGGAGGGCAAGCGCGAGATCGCTTAAGTCATCTAATATAGAACTCAGAACGAAAAATGAAAGCGATTTGAGCTGGTGATTTCTTACGTGCAATGATCCCCCGAGAAACGTTCGCCGAATTGAATCGAACGGCTGGCCTGGTTGTCAAATAAGCCAATAACCAAATGGATTCCGAATGAATTCGTGGCGCTCTTCTCTTCCTCTTACTCCTTTCCCCATCGCTGTCGGTGATACGGAGTATCAACTCCAGGCATATGTGTGTACAGCTTCGTGCTTCTTAATAATGCGCGCTTGCTGAAGGATTTTTCAACGTGCCGAGATAAGATCCCATGCCCTCCCAATTACCAAACACCCTTCATCTTGCTCAGTGGCGATGGGGTGCATGGGCGGAGGGCTACATACTCTCGTAGGCTAGGATAGGGTGTAGTATCTTTTTAGAATGAATGATTTTCCCCTACAGTTCCGTTTCCCATACCATCTTCCCCTCGATTCCGTTGTGGACCATTCATGGGGAAACTACCAGCTAACGATTGGTAGGGTAGCAGCCGATATACCCTTGTATATATATTTATACACGATTCTACCTGCAGCCACCAATAGACCTCCAAATATCAGGAGTTATGAGAATGATAAAAGCCTCTAGACATCCGCTTAATTACCTATAACGGATTGCCCATCAACCATGTACCAAGTTCCGGCGGCCTCCCTTGTCCACCCCCACGGGGTGCAACTCACCTCCAGCCTGATTTCCAACTACCCCCGACCTCTTTAGGCTATTTCCCATCTCCAACTCAACCCCTCCTCCACTTTTCAATTCTCCCACCAAATAAGAACCCGAAACCCCCGCGAAAGCCGCTGCGGTTCTCCGAGTAACTGCTGTCATTGGATGCAATACACCCGACAGCTGTGGAAATGATCTCACTGGAAGGCAGCTGTCCGGATTGTTGTCCGCACTGTTGCTTTGTTGTCCGATGTACGACGTGGGGTTGAGGGGAGTGGAGGTAGCATGAGAAGGTAGTTAACTGAGCTCCTCGACCCCTACTTTCATTCTTCTCAGTCTCAATTTCGTGCTCTGTTTCGTTAACAACCTCCCCCCACCAGACCATCCCCAAACATTGTGTGACGATACACAACCATGCTCTACGCCGAAGACGACAAGCTCATCTTCCGCTTCGATGACCACACCCTTTGGATCGAGCCATGGGGCCCTAACGCCCTTCGAGTCAGAGCGACAAAGCTCGCTAGTATGCCAACAGAGGACTGGGCCCTAACCTCCAAGCCGTCAAGCACCAGCACCACCAAAGCAAGCATTGAGCTCCCCACGCCATCCTCCGATGACAAAACCAGCAAAGCAACAATCACCAATGGTGGCATAAAAGCCGTCGTGACCAAACGCGGTAAAATCACCATCTACAACGCCGCAGGCAAGAAGCTCCTAGAAGAATACGCCCGGCACCGGCGCGACCCCACAGATCCAAAGTGCAGCGCATTGGAAATCGAAGCGCGCGAGCTCCGCCCAACCCCAGGGAGCAGCGACTACCATCTTACGCTGCGCTTCGAGTCGCTCGACCCTCGTGAGAGGATCTTCGGGATGGGGCAGTATCAGCAGCCCGGCCTGAATCTGAAGGGGAGCGATATCGAGCTTGCGCATCGGAACTCGCAGGCGAGTGTGCCCTTTGCGCTCTCTTCCCGTGGGTATGGGCTGCTTTGGAATAATCCGGGTATTGGGCGTGCAGTGCTGGGAACAAATACAATGAGTTTCGAAGCGTATTCGACTAAGGCATTGGACTATTGGGTTGTTGCGGGGGATACCCCTGCGGAGATTGAAGAGGCGTATGCGAGTGTGACGGGGTATGTGCCTATGATGCCGGAATATGGGCTTGGCTTCTGGCAGTGTAAGCTGCGCTACTGGAATCAGGAGCAGCTGCTTAACGTGGCGAGGGAATACAAGCGGCGAAATATCCCTATTGATGTTATCGTGGTTGACTTCTTCCACTGGAAGCATCAGGGCGAGTGGTCGTTTGATCCTGAGTTCTGGCCTGATCCAGGTAGGCCACCACCCACCAGCCACCCCTTACCCAGAAAGAAGACTGACTGGTATAGACGCAATGGTAAAGGAGCTCAAATCCCTTAACATTGAACTAATGGTCTCAATCTGGCCAACGGTCGAAACAGCCTCATCCAACTACCCAACAATGCTCGAAAACGGCCTCCTCATCCGCCACGACCGCGGCCTGCGCATTGCCATGCAATGCGACGGCGACATCACGCACTTTGACGCAACAAACCCCGCCGCGAGGAAATTCGTCTGGGAAGCCGCGAAAAAGAACTACTACGCCAAGGGGATCAAGGTCTTCTGGCTCGACGAGGCCGAGCCCGAGTACTCCATCTACGATTTCGACATCTACCGCTATCACGCAGGGAGCAATGTGCAGATTGGCAATATCTATCCAAGGGAGTACGCGAGGGCGTTCTACGAGGGAATGCAGAGCGAGGGCCAGGACAACATCGTCAACCTGCTCCGCTGTGCTTGGGCGGGAAGCCAGAAATACGGAGCTCTCGTCTGGAGCGGCGACATCGCAAGCTCGTGGTCATCCTTCCGAAACCAGCTCTCAGCAGGCCTAAATATGGGTATCGCAGGAATCCCTTGGTGGACCACGGACATTGGCGGCTTCCATGGCGGGAACCCCAGTGACCCTGCCTTCCGCGAACTCTTCACGCGCTGGTTCCAATGGGGCACGTTTTGCCCTGTCATGCGACTCCATGGGGACCGCGAGCCGAAACCAGAGGGCCAACCCACTGCCCCAGGTGCGGATAACGAGATCTGGTCTTACGGTGAGGAAGTTTACGAGATCTGCAAGCGGTATATCAATATTCGTGAAGAGTTGAGGGACTATACTCGTTCGCTCATGAAGGAGGCACATGAACGGGGCACGCCGGTGATCAGAACTCTATTCTATGAGTTCCCGGATGACGAGAGGGCATGGGATGTCGATATGGAGTATCTGTACGGGTCGCGGTACCTTGTAGCCCCGGTGCTTGGGGCAGGGCAGAGGAAGATCTCAGTGTACTTGCCCAAGGGTGCGAGCTGGAGGCTTTGGAATGGAGAGGGTGAGAGCAAGAGCAATGGCGTGACGCACGAGGGAGGCCAGGAGATCGAAGTTGACTGTCCCATCGAGTCCATGCCGGTCTTCGTCAGGCTGTAAAACGTACGTACGTACGGATGTTCATGCATTGTAGCGTGAAGTCATGATCTTCCTCCGTCTGCCGTCAGACCTGGATCGACGGAAGATCAATTCACTCCAGCACAGTAAATTCACGTACCTTAAATTGAACGAATCCAGGCCCATTCTGGCACTGGACAATGCAACTATGAGATGTAACAATACCTAGGTTTCTCTGTGATTTGGATGAAGAATCAAGTTCTTTGTGCAGATCCTCACGGTCAGACCACGTTGAAGAAGCAATATATATTCACCTGCATACAGATCTCCACTCCCCAAAACGATATCGGCTGAAGAAAACCTGGGCAGGAGGTTTAATCGATATGGCTCCACCTGCCCGATCTCGGATTTCATCACGTTCCAGTGTATGTGATGCGAAGATAGTCTTGTTGTTCCAAGGCTATCGTGCAGCTTATGGCGTTGCGGATGTGATGGTCGGGTATGTACCCACCACACGATCGTGATTTCGATGTTCAGATGATCGATTATATTCTGTACTTTGTGTATTGGGCACCGATACAATCCGTGACATTACTTGTTCCGTCGTGCGGGAGGAAGAAATCCGTTGCTGAGGGCTACTTTGGTCAGGTAGTGAATGTAACCTTGACCACCCCGATCCATGGGAGCAGAGGGAGGCCTCATTCGCAAGCTCCGCATGTATTATGAGGTAGCCATAGAACATACTCAAACTGGCACCGTTGACGATCACCCGAGAATTGCCACTTAGAACTTGAGGATCTAGATACACTCTTTCCTGTCGAGGCGCGTGGATATTACCACTAAGGGAAGCATATGCGTATCTGTTTTTCTCCCTGGGACTTTGCTATGCAAAGTAAGGGGACTCAGAGAGCAGCTTCAGCGCAGCGTATTCCATGTGTTTAGCTGTGACTGTGCGTTATCCACCTTCTCCAGTCGCTCGGTACGTGTAGGCGTACTCCGTACTAACCGTAGGATATCTTGTCACTGGTGCAAGCCATGTGGCTCCGGAGCCACATCCGACTATTGTTAGGAGTCCGGCTGCAGCTCCCGTAGAAGATGCCCAATATAGGAAGAGAAAGGCTCCAGTACCAAGGCGCATCAGCGATAATCTCGTTCAATACCTAGCAAAGTCGCTGGGAACCTAGACCGGTCGACTTAGAGATCACAAGTCAAACGGCTGTGTAAGACTAAACCAAATAGCACAAGGTTCTATTGAAGTCGTAGCTTTTGTCAAATCATGGATTCCAAATATCTCTTCTTGAAATAAGTTTACCAATTCTGCATCTGCGAGAACCGGTCCAGAATGAACCCAATCCATGATTTACTGGAATCTGGTTCCATGGATGGGACCAACCTTACTCTGTTTGGTGACCCGAGCCTTGGGGGTTTCCGACGCGCGGACGAATTCATGAATAACGATGCGGGTGAAAGGTCCGCAAGATTAGCTTTCCACGTTCGAACCAAGTGATTGGGTCTCGCTGTGGGCATGGAAAGGCAATAGTGAGACGCACTGGCCTTTGGGGCTTTGTCATTCCGTCGATGTTCTTTGTTTGAAACTTTGATGACAGATGGATCTGAGCCTTCTGAGGAAGGGGGAAACTGGCCGGAGTAGGCGCAATATGATCGCCAAATAGAGCTTATTCAAACCACGGGATTCCGTAGGCTGAACGGCTCCCGTTTTTCTGAACCAGGTGAATGGACCGCCTCTTCCGTGGCACATACTGCCAGCATGCCAGAAGAGCTGATTTGTCAGGACAAGACTGGGGTAGCAATTAAGCTCTTGAGGTCAACAAAGAAACCTGTAGATCCGCCTCTTGCAGTTTCCGGAAGTCTGAAGAGGGTTTTACATGAACATATTGCAAAGGAATGGTCCAAGGCCGTGATACCGGTGTCTAGAAGCGGATTCTGATTATCTCAGGGCATTGAGGAAAAGAGTTCAATTGATCTATCGGGATGATTTGTCAGTCTCTATTGACCTGGCTGATGGCTGCAGTATCGCAGAAAAAGAAAGCAATAGTTCTGGGGGTTGGACCACTTGTGGACCTGGGGTCTGGAGACGCCGCAAAGCTCGTTCAAGGTGGATTTAGATACCTGGAGGTACATATGTTGCTCCCTGCAAATGGCATACGGGTAGGATTCTTTCTACTCGGGAACCTGAATCCCATCCCTATGCATGATGGAATCGGTATTCATTTGTTAATGTGAGATGCTCGAGCTGGGAGGATTGGTGGTGAAGGTTCGGTGGTAATGTTTCCGGCTAAACATACGAGAATTACGGCATATCTCAAAACCGACAGTACCAGGTGGTACAGACTAAGACCAGATAGGCAGTATGAGAGCCTCTTTGTCAGGCAGATCGGGAACCACAGATGGTCCCCGAGGGGGAATTCCTGAAGCCCGATCGAAGGACATCCAATCAAACCTGCCACTGGGGCCGGAGGTTTCTCTACGTCATACTCCAATTGCTCTACTGACGGGCTCTAGAGATCTTGTGCGTTTCATGGAACAGACGACCGTTTCTTTTCCCCAGCTCTTACTAGCTGGATTTCAATCCTGGCGGTCTGGTTCAAGCCCAGGGTGTTGTGATGTGTTGTACAGTTCCTTTTCTTATTTGGTGGTTAAACCGACACGCCGAACGTGAACATGAGACGGACGAGCGGCTGGATACGAGCAAGATCTGGACTGGGTAAGAAGAGTCTCTGATCACTTTCATCATGCTCAATCCGGGCGCTTCCCTTGGAGAATTGAGGATCGATGAATCGCAAAATTTCTGCTCTGGAGTCGGTAAGTTTTCGAAACGACAGGTGTTTGGGTTCGCAGGCCCGACAGTCAGGAAACATCGGCGGATGCGAGAGCGCCGTTCGCTCCACTCTTTCCCATACTCGGTACCTCTGCAGCAAGCAGGGGTTCCTGGTCTAATCGGTATTATTCTGATGTTGTACAAGATAGAGAAGGTCATTGTAGCCATCCCCGCTGTTCTGCGTGAAAGAGACTCCGTCGCTGTCCACTACTGGTGTAGGGTCGGACGAGCCACAAATCGACTTTTAACGCCAAAAGCAAATAAATTCTCCGGCGACTGATGCCTCGGGCAGAAACTGTGTTCCCCTTTTAGCGACCGAGCCGGCGGTGGGGGGATGATCGATCCATGGCTTGCACAGTGCGCGCTAAGGGGAACTCCAGCACTACCAAGGGTTTATCTCAAATACTTCCCGTGTTGCTGATTGGGGCTTGGCTCTGGAGGGATACTTCGATGTCGCACCGCAACATCCCTGCTCAGGTTTCGGCTAGGCTCCACTGGCGCTTCGTGATGAATCAATAGTCGCCTTTGACTTCCGCCTGTGTTGATCCAATTATCATGCTGAACTTGCGTGAGGAAGCCGATATCTTTTGGTGTGCGATGTGCGCTGCCATCTCAACGAGGAGTAAATTCTTCCCGACCGTGGGTGGATATCCCGAATGGAAGAGAATGACAATGTGCCTGCAGATGAAGTGATGTTGATCGGGGTTCTCCGTAGGCGCACTCCTGAGGCTGTACATCCGCGGTCGGTTTGCCCGTGAAGCCTCGTTCCACGAGGCTGGATCGTAAGTACCCATCGCATGGCATGGTCGCACAAACCAGAACCAGATGACATTTGACACTGACGCGCTCGTTTTGCCCGAGAGTCTCATCTATCGAGGTGGCTGTGCCAGTTCTGGAAGTGTAAACATGAGCTGTCAACTTAGGCTCGCGAGTCAAGTAGCCAAGGCCAAGCTGTATTACTCCATAAAAGGAGAACTGTTTACGTTTCTGATATTAACTGCCAGGAGGCTGAAGCTGACCTTTTTCCGGATGTGGTGCCTGTCCAGATCTCCCCGTCAATGCTGGAGGCGAGCCACCTCGTTCGCGAACCCGATCTCCTCCGGGGCTCAGCTGCGATCATGCAACCACAAGTGGGAGATCTCAATAGCCTAGAGCAGAGGCGAGCCGAGGTCGTTCAGCCCAATATCGAGATGTTACCAGTCAATTGAGGATTTCGTCATTAATATCGCGTGGCTACTTGGACTGGGTGTGGTGGAGAGAGAGCCATATCAAATTCAAAAACTTTTCCTCTAATCCCGTTTATCTTTGCCGAAAACCGCCTAGCCCCAGAATTACAGAATGACAAATACCTTAAATTGGCAGCCAATTAGCAGCCTGGATCGGACGCGCCGTTGCTCACGTCATGCATCTGGAGGGTTCGTGCTTTTCCACTATTTTAGCGCCCCTCACAAGGAAAAAAAATAATGATATTGATCAGATCGTTTCTTTCATGACCATTCCTGCTTCCCCTTTTTGAGCTTCGACTTGGCGACGGGACCAACGGCGTCTAGCTCGTGACCACGATGTCCTTCAGTCCTGCCGTGTCGGTCTTCAGCGAAGGGGTGTCGCAGCCGCGTGATTGGGTGTGGAAATGGTTATCTGTCAGGTACCAGAAGATGACACTTTGACAGGAGCGTAAATGCCCCTCGGTCTCCACACCGCACTGTCTTGGTTTTGATCTGCACATCCTCAATACTGTTCCTCGCAAAAGCTGGACTTTGCAACGGAGGATTTCTTGATTCCCCCAAAGTCCCGTTAGTTTCGATCCTGAAACTGCGTGTAATATTGCTTCTTCAGGAATCGTCGCCAAAATATTCCGTCAATAGTCCTAATCCTGGAACATATTGAGCATATCATCCAACTGTGCATATGCTGTAGCGGAGTATGTATCTATGCAATGGAGAAAGTCTATGGGGCAGCCCAAGACAGCAGAGCTCGATCAGCCTATCAAGAGAATACGATCAGATCGAACGCTAACAACCGAGGAGTTGGTGGCTCGAGAAAATACGGGTCATTAGGGCATTTGGTGGATGATCGTCGTGCCTACTCTCAGTGTGCGACCTTCACACCTTTGTCCTCCATGATAGCGGGAAGATTCACCAGAAGCGCGCCGGATGGGAAGACGCAGGTACAACCTCACTGGGGAAGCCGAGCCTTGGGGGGGTGCCCGATATCCCCGAGTCGCCGTCGCCGCACAAGAAGTAACCTTGGACAACTCAAGCTGAATGATTGATATCGTGATCATACAGGAAGATGCGGTCGCGTGAGGGGAGGGACATGGTTCCGTACATTTCAATAGTCCGCCACGCAAACGAAAGCAGCGCTACATGTCCGTCACTTTTTTTTTGGGGAAAGAAGAAGAACAGAAATCTTGAAGTTCGAGAAGACCGCATGAAAGGGGGATCGGCTGTGATGAGATCTGTCAGATATCTGCCATGCGACCTAAGTAGGCTGGATCTGGACTCCTGGAGCCAGATTTTTGGTAGTCCCTGCAGACTCAACGTGAGAAAATAGGATTGTCAAAGGACGATCATATGCGTATGTTTCTGTTCGGTTTCCTTGTAGTTTCCTTGCCACGTCGTCCCGCTGCGGTGCGTTGACTATCGAAGGTCACACGAGGCTTTCATGACTCGGGTTCTATCCTGGGTTCTTCCTGAGGAAGCGAGAGATGGAAGAACGACGAAGTGCAGCCGAGATAGATCATGGGCCAATGATCAAGAGTGCGCCTCGCCTATCTGGTTCATGCCCAGCAACTATGCGGAATTAATTGACACACATTAAGTCTCATGATGAGCCTTCGTTCCAAGGTTCTGCGAGGCTCCAGAGCTCCATCAACCTCACCTCGCCTCGCGATGCTCTCCACCTTGCAGAGCCCACTCCTACCCCGTAGACGGTTGTACCTGACAAGATGGCAGCGTTGAAGCCACAGGGCGACGCATGTGGGTGGATGTTGAAGATGCAGACGATCGGGAAGGGCGATCGCAGCTGTTTCGGGTCAAACGTCGAAATTCAAAAGATTCCAAATCATGAAGGGCGCTAGTGCTGCTCTGCGCCAATCATGATCGCCGCCTAAAACGGTTCATCTCTGGGTAACGGGAAAGAGCGACTCAACCGAGGACCATTTCTCTGCAGAGATGGCTGGCTGAGCCCCCTATCATCTGGATTATTGGAGCCCGTCTCAATGCACGCAAGATCTGTCATTCTGCCTGCAGACTCTTGCTTTCTTGTCTAGAGTGACCTTGTCGCCTGCAATGGCATCTTTATCCTTCCTGCCGGGTCAGCGCAAATCATGGCTTATAGAGTCGCATCTAAAAAGTTTCCGCGCTCTCGAATCTGCAGCGAACAATAATAATCCTCCGCAGCCGCCGCGGTCAGTGCTCAAAACTCAGATGATTTGATTTACGAGTTCCCTTGCGGCTTCTGGCCAGGATTTCTATATCATCATCGAAACTATAGCCCCGCCTCAACCAGGATAACCCCAGGCTAGCCCAGCTCCTCCACGACCACATTCCCCATTAGGTTTACCCAGGCCGTTTCTGCCGCTCCCGGTTTTCTGTCAGGGCCTGAACTTTGGAAGAGCATTGGCCAATCCCCTCCTGGTAGTGCGCTGGCTAGCCTGCGGATCGCTGAATGATGGGTGGAGAAAAGCCTTCAAGGAAGACGTTTGGACCTTAATTGGCAGTCCACTTCGGAGCTGTTCGCTCTCTAATATCTGGGTAATTTGTGTCTGGTCCAATAAAACCGTGTATAGCCTCACGGCTTCCCTGGTGGTCGGTACTGCAGCTTTTGACAATTGCTTTCTTGCGAGGTTTCCCCTGAACATGTCTCCACTGATCCCTTCAGACGCCTGTTGATCACCCGGATTGATGGGATTTCTTCCAGCTGGGCGACGCCGCGACGGGCCTCTCAGGCTTCAGCTTGGGTCGGAGGCTATCGAGCCGAGAGCGCGCTTGTCATGTCGGATGTGCAGGTATTCGCATCCCTTAAGCACTGTCCTAGCCAGGTTAACCCTGCGATCAAAGACATTCTGGTGCAGCAGGGGTGCACATCTTCGTTTCACATCCGAACGGAGAGTGGAAACCGAAAGCCTGTCCGATGCAACACCGATCCTCTGATCTATTTCCTCTTTGCGCGATAGTGGCAAATCTCCCCACGATCTGGAAACGCCAGCGCGTCGGACAGTCGGACTGAGGAGCTTTCTTTTCTTTTTCCTTCCAAGTACGATGAGCTATTCCGGCGACGCTCTGGAATGGCCTCTAAGAGCACTATTTTCTTGGTAGCAGGAGGGTTCGGAGGATTGCTTTTCTGGCACCGATGGGTCCAACTGTCTCAAAGGAGATATTGCCAAGTCTCAGGCTCGCACTCTTCTGGACCTGGCTGGTGCAGCTGAGGTTAGAGAGAAGGATATCGGTGATGATGCATGGCTTTCTTCAGTCATGATTTCATGATAGTGCTATTGCATGTTGGGACCGGGAGCGCCCTCCTTAGCCCTTTTTGGTCAACCTCGAAAAAGCGTTGTGCTCGACGAGGGGTGGAGCCCAGCGATACATTACATACCGATTCAATACCAAGCCGTAAATCCTTACACGCCCAAGAGAAAATAAATAAATCCCGATTAATTTAAATAAAAATCAAAAATAGAGAATTCGAAATTAACCCATCACTGCAACTTTCTATGGAGGTTATTGTCCCTTTCCTACTTGAGCCTGCCATTTTTCTTATTTATTCCTCCGACACAACTGTCAGCTCCGAGATCTTGGATCAGATCTTCTCTCATAGCGTGCTTGAAGTGTGGAGCTGGGTCCATTGCTCTCTGACTCGTCTTCGTGGTCATCATTACTTATTGTCCTTCCCTGCTCTGGAGTCTGCAACACTATACTTGCCTATCATTTTCGGCGCACCCTAGTCCCGTCCTCTCCCCTCGCTCCATATATCTACCTTGAGCGAACCTCATTCCCGGGTCCTCTTTTTCACATCACCAACACTCACCATCCTATACTACACTTCTCAACTAACACAACTTTCCAATACATCACACCACACCTTCAATTCCATTCTACCCGGCCAGTGCTTAAGCCTGTGTGCGCTAACGGCACTCTCCACAGTAAGCATTCCTCCAGACTTTTGTCTTATTCTTCACCCCCACCTGAGAGCACCAACTTTACTCCTGTTTCACAATCTGACTTACATTTAAAGCCAGCCAAACTTTCTTACATTTTATCACATTCGAATTCAGCTGTAATGGCTCCCACTCACCGCCGAGGCCCTTGGGTACCTGAAGAGGACCAGTTGCTCCTCCAGCTAGTTCGCGAACAAGGCCCTAACAACTGGGTCCGTATCTCACAACACATGCACTACCGCTCTCCTAAGCAATGCCGAGAGCGCTTCCACCAGAATCTCAAACCGTCGTTGAACCGCGAGCCTATCTCCGCTGAGGAGGGGCTGATGATCGAGCGCATGGTGAGCGAGATGGGCAAGTGCTGGGCTGAGATTGCACGGCGACTTGGGAACCGCAGCGACAACGCTGTCAAGAATTGGTGGAACGGAAGCATGAACCGCAAGCGCAGAGGCGTGCACAGCTCAGGTTCTTCTCACTCTCGCACATCCAACGGCCGCATCGAGGCGCCCTATGCTCGCGCCTCACTCGCCAGCAGCCCTATTATCCGCTCTCGATACTCCATCTCCCACGACAGGCCTCTTAGCTCTTGGGCGAAATCGCCCGCATCATCCCGCAGAGAATCTTGCTCCACAGCTTCAACAGACTACCCCCGGCACCTGACTCCAATCTACACACTTCCTGCTCTGAACCGACCCGTTGAAGCGGCTTTGACGTCACCTGCATTCTCAGATACGTCCAACACTCCATCACTCGACCCTCCCTCCCTGGTTTCCGATCACAACTCTGTTTCTTCCGCATCACCACGGACCGTCGCCTCGCCACAGCTTCTACCACTCCCAATAAACTCCCGCGCACAGTACGGCGAACTACACCGACCACATACATCGGACGACCTCTTCTCAAACTATGGAGCCTCAAAGTCCAGATGGGGCGAACAACCATACTGGCTCGCCTCGGAGGAGGCCCGCCCAGTCGAGCCGCGAAGAGACTCGCGAATGGGTCTTGACAATCTCCTCAACTAATTCGACCCGTCATGAGCCTCACCGCACGGAACGACCGCACGACTCTCCTCTATCCTACTACTACACCACACACCACACTCATATTATACCTTAATGCTGTGTATTATTTTATGTGATGTTCTGGCAGCGTCCCACTTGTACATGTCTAGGTCTGACCCCTTGTCACTCTTTTAACTTTTGAAGAATTTCATATGTATCTCTACTTTTCTTTTATTTTGGACGGCAAAAGCATGGTTTGATTTTATGTTCTGTTGAGGCGCCTGTGGTTGCTTAGAGAAGGAGAGCGAAGGGGTGATGATGTTGCTCTCTATATTCGGTTTACAGTCTGGGTCGTTGGGTTGCATTCTGGGATTTGCTTTGGTTTGGCCTTGGATTTAATAATACCCCGTGGTTTATGCTGTTTCATTATATTATGTGGTATCATCTAATACTCTACCTATCTATACCTTATTATCTAATGGTATCGAACGTGAACGACGAGGAAACCCTCGTAGCCATATTATCTCGTCATACCTTCAACCTGAATCATCGCTGGATCTGGTCTAACGGAGCAATAATGACAGCCAGCTTTTCCAGATAGCATGGTAAGACAACGCTGTGCATATACGAGGAGATCTCGTTTTGAGTCCCGGCGGGACCGCAACGCGGTGGCTGGCTGTCACCACCACCACCGCCACCACTACGGAGGACCAACTAACTGCACCCACCCACTAGCAAGGCTCACGAGGGAGGTTCAAACAGCGCGTGAGTGCAAGGGAGAGTGTGAGACCGACGAATGTCAGTGGCCTGCGTTGGAGTGAGTGGCGGCACAAAGCAAAAAAGTGGGGTATCGAGTGTGTATGTACGGAGTACTGTAGTTGTGCCTGGGCTGCAACTTTTTTTTTGCTTCTTGCGGTGCGGACTAGTTCTTGCGAGATGCACGGTGTTGAGTAACAAGTTACTACTCAATTACTACATACATACGTAGGTTGTGTGTGCTACCTACAAAGCTACTACTGTTGGGTAGAGGAGGGGGAAAGACTCCCAAATCCAGCTTGGAATCGATAGGTCGAATTTCAATCTGGCTAGGAGGCGGTCGATGATCGATCCGGTCTGGTGGATGGTGAATGAACCGATGGATAAATGACAGGAGAGATGGGCGGTTCATGCAGGACGGGTTGAGATCTGCTTGGGCGAACTTTGAACTGGACTGGCTTTGGACATGTTCTGGGCTGGACTGGCAGTTGGGAATGATAGTTGGGAGCGAGGAGGAGGGGGAAGGATTCGGGTCCATGTCTGGCGTGTGCCGGTTCAGAGTCCAGAACAAACAGTTGTCCACTGATACTGGATACTGCTATTATTACTACTAATACTGTTGGCACTTGCTGGATCACGTCTCCTCCCATGTCTGGAGCTCAGCGATCGAGGATGTACATCCAGGCCGTGCGACCGGTTTCGCTCGACGAACCCACCAGTTAAGCGAGTGGAATAGATGCAAAGGCCGAACCCTGAGCAGGGAAAGAGGGAGAAGAAACGAGAGGAGAAGAAACTGAGCCGCGAACAAACTTCTGCAGCCACAGGTCACAGGGGGAACTTGAAAAAAAAGACGTAATATGCCAGCCATTCGAGTGGGATTTACAACTACTTTGAGTCCTTACGGAATGGACTCTGCCTCTGCTGGCCGTTGGACGGCGTTTACGGAGAAGTAGATCGATACTAGCCTCCTCTTGCCCCCCCCCGCGGAAAAGACTAGGAGGGGGAGCCTCGAGCCTGAGAATCCGTCAGGCCCATTCTTCCTGCCTGACTCGCCACAGCGAGGGCTTGATTCCTGAGGGTGGGCATTTGGTGCAACACGTCTCTCCAGCGCTGTTCAAGCTGGCTTGCATCAGCGCCGATCGATGGGCCGTTGTTCTCTGTCCAGTGGATCGAGCACTGAACCTTGAATGCTCGGATTTTCGAGTCCGATTCCTGCTGTTGCCCCTTGGTGACATGTATCTACAGTCACTCGTAGTAAGCTGGAGCCAAGTCGACCTCCTCGCAGTCAATAACTTGACTAAGAAGAATGGATCGAGCACGGACCGGCCACTGGCCTGGGGGAAGTGGGTTGGGAGTGACAGCGAGTCATGTTGCGCAAGCAATTCCTTCAACTTAAGGATGCAGGAAAGTCAAGGTCTATTATTTTTCTTTTATCTTCTTGCGCAGCTCGCAACCTCCCCGTCGCGGGACAAAGCCACGGAGTTCGGCGAGAGAACAGCTTGGCTGGGTTACTGGGGACTAGAACAAAGAAACCCATGACGAAAACCAAGTCTGAGAACAATCATCCCCTCGCTTGGGTTCAGTCTTCCAACGAGAGGCGGTGCCGGCGAGAGCGGGGACCCACGGTTCACGAAGGGACAAGGGAAACGTTCCGGATCGAGGAGACGCTCCGATCCTCCGTCCATCCGTTAACGTGGTCCAGCGACCGTTTGGCCTCACGCCAGGCCGTTTTCTCTACCGATCTCGATGCTGTTCGGATTTCGGCGCAACCGTGGTCGAGACTGCTCTCTGGCTCTTGCGATGCAGTCGTGGTGCCATCAACCGAAGCAAAGTGTTCGCGAGTTCTCGCCACTTACGCTCGAACCTATCGCAACAACAGGGGCTAGTTCGAGACACAAACAAGTCAAGTAGTAGATACTGCTAGCTCAGAGGCTGGCTGTTTCTTTAAGTTACACCTGCGTAAGGTGAAGTGGGCGGCGGCAAAACCCTCTCGCCGAAATATCCATCGCTATGCAGAGACTCGGTGCACAATTGGGACGATCCAACTATCTCAATAGCGACGCTGATCTCCTCCCCGTTCCTCTAGGGTTCCCGATCTGATTTGAAATACTGCACGTTAGCGTTGATGGGGACATTGCATATTGCGTGGCGAGATCCGAGGTACATCAACGCATCATCAGTCGCAATTCTCTCTGATCTAACTATCGCTTGGGCAGTTGTCAATCTGCTTGACAGGGTGCAGTTGTGGAGCCGCAATGCAGTGACCCAAATTTGAAGTATGTGATAGTGATTACGTCGATACGAGTACCCTACTATTCCCGAGTAACAACCAGCCTGGTAGGACTTGAAAATCAACAGCTGATATCGATATTGAAATTAATATCGAACCAGATCGATGACGGGCGTTTACGCCGTTTCGATCCAGAAAAACAAAACACCGAGATTTAGAAAGGTCTCCCAAGGATCTGGCCCCTGGCTCTCCACTTGAGCTCACCACACCGTAGACGATTCCGTTTCAGGAAAACGCACCAGACCTCTCACAGGAGAGCAAAGGAACAACAGCTCTTGGATCCTGCGGTTGGTCCTAGCGGCTAAGCGACGAACCAAGGTCAGCGGTGGGGTCAGCCTAGGATTCCGACTCCGTTGAGTCTAGTCTTAGTTAAGTCTCCCGCCTCGGATGTGAAACGGTCGCTTGGGAATCGATCCGTGGTTCTGCTTGACGTTGAGTATTCCTTGAACCTTCTCGGGAAAAGGGATGCAAAAACCGTTAATTCATGCTGCGTCGGTTTTAAAATTCAAAATAATACCACCCCTTTCGACACTTTTATATGTCCGAACAAAGTCAGCCGCGTGGTCCACCTGTCACGAGATATCTCACCCCGTGCGGAGACTAGCGAATTCTATTTTCCCCTCGATCGACGAGACCTGTCGACTTTCTGGAATTTGGAAAGGGAACATCCTGGGCCACATTTTCAAGATTGACAGCCCTGACCCGACCAGCTGGAGACTCTCGGCTGAGCATCGGACTGACCGGGGGTATTGACAGAATTCCATTAGTTTGGTCCCTTCAATCCAGAGCTGTGGGAACAAACGGTATTAGACCCAATCCAGCACTCTTTCTCTTTTCCGACATGATATAACCTACTGCGCGAGTCACCGTTGTTACCCCATACTCCCTCCCAGCCGTCTGAACCGTGCATTTGCAATTCGTAACAGTCCAGGTGGACCCTGCAGTGCCCCCCTCCACCAAATCCACATCGCTGAGTCTCCGATCCAAAATCCAGATCAAAGACGTGACATTTTAATTGGCTTACGGAGAATCTCGGTGCAAAATTCGCTAAACCAAGATTAGCTTAGTGTACCCGCAGGCCGGTCCGTCCAGGATCCATGAATGATGAACTCAAAAGAGTTCGTTGTATTTCGAATTTGTCACTCCCTCTGCGTATTTTCATTTCGCAGGTTTTGATACAGATACTGTATCGCCAGTACATCCAACATCTGGTTGTAAGGCCGACTATAATCCCTTCACGCTGTGATTGCCCTCGTCTTGGTGAGAAGAGAGTCGGATTGATCAAAGAAAGGTTGCTATAGTCAGACTCAATAAATGACATTAGTGTTACATCTCGCAGCACAGGCCCCTTGATCATCTCTTCTCCCCAGTCCGATCACTGATCACTCATCATTCATCAAAGCATCACCAGGTAGCACAAACCACAAAGTCTCTCCGATATCGAGCCCAAACCCAGAGCTTCCGTAGCAACCTCCGATCGGCCTGGGATCAGAATAGACTTATCACGTCACATCTTTTGCTCATGATCGCCCGCCCCCTTGGTACACTGCTACAGAAACTCTGGCTCTCACGCAGTCACAGACAAGACACGGAAGAGGTATCCCAAGGGATCATGCTTCGCGAACTGGCCACTGGTCCAGCTTGCATTACGCTCTTGGCCCAGAGGCTACCTCATGAACTTGTCCCAAACCCAGAAGAACTATTGTTCGTTTGCTGAACGTAGCCACGTGCGACTTCGGGGGTCAAGTACACAACAGCAGTACAGCGTAAGGTCGGTGCACTATAAACACATGGAATGTGCGTATGTATTATTTCCTCAATCTCTCTGAAGGAGACCCAGTAATGTCGTGCGTCTAGTTAACGGCTAGCGGGCGATTACTGGTAACTAAATGAGATGTTGTGATGTCAGACGGGGCCTACTGGTGGTCGAGGTGGTTTCTTTTCTTTTTCCTCCATTTTGGCGCTTACCTTGAGAATGCATCAAGGTCTCGACCTCGACTCGTTGCGATAGCTTTTGAGGGTAGGCAGCAAGTGTAGCTGAACTCTTGTCCCTAGCCAGTTCAGCAGCGCCTCAATTCAGCACTCAGCCAGCCCCTGAACAAGCACACCAAGTTGCCATCGACGTCGGACGTGGTGATGCAAGAAACTCGTTGGATGCCATGATCTCCAGCTTAAATGCAAATCAGTCGCTCCTTGTCTCCACTCAATCGGCTCTTCTCGCATCCAATTATCAATTGAAGAGGGTCAAGATAGACGCTATTGCATCTTCCTCTTTCAAACTGATCCATCAGAAGTACATACTAGCATTCCACAACTCACGAGGCCCTCTTCGCTTCCAATTACCAAATAATCCCTGTCCAGCGAATCACCAGCCCGCTGTTTTCGCCCTTTCCTTCCTGGGTTGCCACGCAGTTGTGCGCGCTCTCCATGCATGCACCAGAACAAAGAGCTCTCCCCCGTCAGGGCTAGCTCCGTTGGGAAGCACGAATGGCCGATCTCAACTCGTTGCTTCTTCCTAACGCTCGGGGCTCTTCCGTCTCAGGCGCTCCGAGCCAGTCCCTTGACTCTTGTCGAGTGTCGCCGGCAGGGTTTCTCTTCCTCTGCCAGCAGCAACGCGAGTCGATGACCAGAGTGTGCCATTCCGGACTCTGGATAGGGGTGTGACGCACTTCGCCTAAGGGTTGCCCCTTTCTGCTCTGTTCGATAAGGCTTATGCAGCCAAATGGACAAGTAGCCGAGCAAACAAACAACTTGAGGCTACAGCAATCTGGCCGTTGGAACTAGCCCTTGGGGCAGGATGCACACCCCTGCGTTTCGTGCGATGTACGAGGTGCAGACTCTCGCACCAAAACCAGATAGTGCTGAGTTGAGCTGGCCCCCTTCCCTACTATTGTATTTGCCTCAGCTACCACAATCCTCAGTAGGAGGGAGGGAGGAGGGAGTGCATTGCGTCGCAGCGGCTTCAAGCTGGAAGCTGAAGCTATTGAGCTTTCTTCCTGCAGGGTACTTCATTTCGCCACAGCTCAGCGTGTTTGGTTTGCCCGAGTCGGAGTGCCTGGAGGCATTGAATCCCAAGAAGCGCATCCACCCCCGTCTCGTTTGTGCTACCATACTACTTGATTCTAGTGATCATCAAATCCACTATGATCCCGCACCCATAACTTCGGTTCTTTATGGTGTGACCTGACAGCTAGTAAAGAAATCGGAGGCCGGCTTCTTGCATCCGCACCCTCTTTCGGCTTTGCGTTCAAAATCCGGTGCGTATACTATGCGTATAGATGCAGCCATGCTATCGATATTCGCTAGTCCGTGTACGTCCCAGCCGACGCAGCAGAGGTCTTACCACGCACTATAGTACATAACGGGGCCGCATCTGGCCGCAATCACTATACGGTGCACAAGGGCCGAGTTTGTATTGCAGACGGCACGCAGGCTCTTTGGCTCTACGCGTAAAGCAGGATTGGGGGCTATTGCTTACCGCATACGGCATTCTCCCAGGCCTGTTTAGAATCTATATTTTCATCTTGTCTTAAACCTCTTTGCTGGGCGCTAGAATAGGATCCTGTTCAGTCAGTAATTTCTACTCTTGGGCTGCTTGCAGCTTTGAAAGTTTCAAAAGCTGCTCAAGGCAGTATCATACACGTCCGCCCGGCCCCGACTAGCCCTCCCTCCACCTCCGGATTCGCCTCGAGGAGACCGAAGGAGGGCCCAGTGAGCGATTGAGGCCATTCAAGCCCGATCCGAGTCAGTCCCTGCCTATACTACCAGAGCCTTGCGTACTGATCGCATCCCGGATGGATATATAAGCTTGCGTGCAATCGGCAGAAGATCTCATGGCAGAAAATAAAGTCAGCCGTACGTAGGTCTTCGCCTACGAGCAAACACAGAAAATGATAGCCAGTAACCCAGACCGCCAGAAGAGTAATAATTGTCTGCCAAACCTGGCAGGCAACGCCTTCCTAGTGCTAGACGTCAGAGTCAGAACCCAGGACTCGGGCCCAAGACGACACGACTCTTCACAATAAAGCACGCTCTTATAGCTAACCATACTTGATAGACCTTCGGCGTTATGCTACGCCTCTACCCCTGGATCCCCTTTGCTGTTGCTCTCACGCCGAATATTTCCCCAAAACTTACATGGCATAGTACATCAGTAAGTAACCTCAGTCCATGTGTTAGGGCAAAATACTCCAGGATTGTGAACCTTGAGGCGGTTGCTGATCAATTGCTTCAACCGCAGCTTACATTATTGCCTTTTGAGGCATGCGATTCTCTACGCAACGCAACGCAACGCCCCAACACTCGGCTTGTTGGTTGTTCTCTGAGGAGGAAGGCAGGTTCTGCTGTGTCTGAGTATCAGACGGGGGCACGCGGCCAACTATCCGATTTTGTCTAGCCAAGCAAGACACAAACAGCCATTGGGGCCAGATGCAATGCCGCTATTGTTGTGACGCTGGAGGTCGACCCTGATAGTATCGTGGGATGGCCTGGGTCGAGTATCATAAGCTGCGCCTGTCTGGCTCTGAAACAGACAGAGGCGTAGGGCAACATCTATTATATGCACCATATAACCCTACATTCTTACTGTTCAAACGACGAATGCAGTCCCGCGGTTAGAGAGACTACACCCCGCAAGAAACCAATCATTTTGTTCTCATCGTGCATCATTTGTTTCCCCAAGCCGGTCGTCTAACTGTTACTTCAGGCCAGCTAGCTTCTTCGGAACCTCTCTAGCCAGGCATGCCCTTCGCGTAACAGGTCTCACCCGTAGCCCTAGCTTGATTGCGGTGGTTCCGGCAACCTCCAAACGATACAGAGCAAAGCATATCACTTTCTGTTTAGTAGTAGTAGTAGTAGTAGTAGTAGTAGTAGTAGTAGTAGTAGTAGCTATCTGTTCGTTGGATGAGCTTGAGTAGGAAGACACGGCCTACTAAGTAGTAAGTAGCGAGTCATAATTACCCCTGAACACTTTTACAGGAAGGTATGCATCGAGTCGAACTAGGCCATTCCTTTCTTCTTTCTCAGTGACGTCCCCTACTATAACTCCCAACACAGGAATAATGGCGCAGGCAGGTTGCAGGCGTGCCTTCCTTATCAGATCTGGGCACGGTCGCTCTCACCATCTACATCGTACCTTCCTCTCGGGTGTGAGTCCTACCTCCCGGGGAAAGAGTGACTGAGGCCGCGAGATCAGTCCGGGGCGCGTACTTTCTTTGTCGGATCGGCCCCCCAGAGGCTGGATTGCATTGATGTGCTCCGGATAATATCTTAATTACTGCCATGGCTTTGTTCATGCGGATTGGATACCAACTTCTGTAAGGTGGCTCCGAGAGATTGAAATGCCCAGGGTTAAGAAATGTACCCGGCGAAAGCTGTATCGTACTGTCGCTGTCGTTGGCCGAGTCAAGCAAACTGAGCGTAGGTACTGGATGGGACTTAGGCTACCGCTGTTCTATCTATTTGCCCACGGCAGGGAACAGCAGGAATATCAAGGCCACTGGGCCTAGCCGCGAGCTAGTTGAGAGGCTTGGTAAATTGGTGGCTCGGGTCTTTTAAGTTTGAACAGCATAAGTATTTAGGGCTGGTTAGGCGCTTCAAGGTCCCAGGCGATAGGAAGTCGGTGGTGTTCAAGGGAAAATGAAGAAAGGAAGAGAAGGGTGGAGGCAATGATGCAGTTGAAAATGGAGATATAAAGAGTCGAGGTGTATTCATCTTACTAGATCTAATTAAGTATTTGAAGATCAGATATCGGTATTAAATTAATAGTCACTGGGCACCTTTCCTCGGTAGTGCACAAAATGACCTTGGGTATGTAAGATGTAAAAAAGAAAGTGAAACGAGTATTCAATTGAAAAAAGGGCTGCATCAAGTAAACATATCCTCGGCCCTTCTTCGGGGTCCTCCCCTACCCTCAAGCTTGTCAGTGAACAGCTCCTTGCCAGCATTCGAATTAAACTTTGACGGGAACAGCTCGCGGACGGTTGCACTGCCTCGTCCCTTGATTGAGATACCGTTCTCTGCTGCGCCGCGAATCGCATAGCCCTGGTCTTCACCACGGGCTGTGCCGCGAATGTTGACGCCTGAAGACTTGCTGGGGAAGAGTTCGACGTTTCGTTTACTTCCGGAGCTGGTGTCGTGTGCCCCGTCGACCAGTGGAATTGAGAGACGCCGGGCAAACAGGTCGGCCGTTTCGTCGGCCGCATCAATTGCATCTGAACGGCGGTGGTTGCTGACTTTGCTGGGGAACAGCTCTTTCTTGAGATAGGTGTCTGCGGTCTTGTTCGGAAAGAGTTCGCGAGAGTTAGCATCGCTATCTGAAGCGAAGAGCTCGCGGCCATCATTCCGGCGGGCCGGCGGCGGCGGCGAGCGCTCGCGATAACGTCGCCGCGACTCCTGGCGTTCGTCCACGTATCCGCCTTCTGACATCAACGTGTCGCGGCCAGGCGATGTGCTGCGGTTGCGCAAGCGTCCTGATGTACTAGCTTCGTTGGAAAACAAGTCCTGTTTGAGCCCGCGCCGCCTACTTCCACCCCGTCTCTGCCCGCGATCGCCCTCAGAATTGTCGCCGCTCGCTGCTCCTGAATCGTCGTACATGTTTGCCGTAAATCTATCCTCATGGTCGCGGTCCCAGCGCCGGCGCAGTTCGCGGTCATCAAATCTCCTCCGCCGATAATCCCCATCGCTTTCTCCTCCGCCACCCCGCCGTCTCTCCGTGGCGAACTCCTTGCGCACCCGTTCCCTAGGATCATGCTCGGGATGCATAAGGTAGAATCTGCTTGCTTCATGCGCGCGTGGCTTTTTCTTATCGGCCTTTACCGCCGACCGTACCTGCAGCACCGAATCCGGGTGGGACGCGAGTACTTTCGCCGACCGGAGTCGGAGTGCGGGGATGTCTCCTGCCGCCGTCGGTGTCGCAGCATCGCCGTTCGTTTCCAGAAGTTCGCCGTCGTGTGTAAGCGCAGTGAGCGCCTGGACGCCGATCTCAGGTGAGGAGTAAACGATGTTCGCTGAGGTGTCATCGATCCATTCGATTCGGGATGGCTGCTCGAGAGGAAAGTGTGCAAAGGCGAAATCTTTAATATTCTCTGTCGTAAGCTCGTCGACGCCGCGAATATGGACTTTTTCGTACTGTGTCTCTGCTGTTTGGGGATCGAGTACTGAACCATCTGCAGAGGTCGTGAGGTTGTGGAGTGTTTGTTCCTGTGAATGGTTAGATTGCGTCATGGGGCGCTTTCTCGAGATTCAAGTTACCGTCTCAATTGTCTCAGGCTCGGGAATAGGCCCGAGGTCGAGGTCCATGTCTATATCCATGAAGGTATTCATAATGTGAGGGGTTCTTGGAGACGTCGAGACGAGAGGTTGTGTTGAGGGATTGTTGTTGCTCAACGCTGCTAGGCCTGGTGTGGGGAGGAGCAAGGTTCGAAAAGAGGTTTGGGATAAGAAAGATATATAGAATTGGAGCGACTAGTAAAATATAAAAGCGAATAAATTGTAGAGCTGAGAAGGAATGAGCAGGTTGGAGAGGAAGTGAGGTCAAGCTTGACCTGAACCAAGCGTCTGAAACTTCCGCCGCAGACCGCCTCCGCTACCGGTATGTATTGTTGAGACTGGAGGACGAGCCTAAAGGTCGATCTTACTTGAAAATTCAGGAGGTAGTGAGAGGAAAGAATTACTGATATATCGCCCAGTATCCCAGGGTGAGATACAATCTAGCCCATCCAAAACTCCTATCCTATCCAATTCGGTACCAATATCTCAATCATGATCGTCGTCTCAAACAATAACCAACAGTCAGCCATCACCGGCGACATCCCAACGCCAGTATGCAAAGACAGCCCTTCCAACAGAGCAGAGGGCCGTTGTATGTGAGGCAATTCCGTAAACCAAAACCATAGACGAGGCAGAATAGACAGCACAGGTATAAACCAAAAACAAAAGAAATCCAAATCAAATCAACGCTCATGGGGTATATTTCAAGATGCGCGCATCACAACCATATATCGCCTTCTTCGCCATTCACCCAGTGACTCCAAACTCGCTCATAGGCATCTTCCAAATCGCGAACCCATCGGTTCGTGTCGAAGAGAGAGCTTCTCCATCGCTCTTCGAATAGCATTTTACGGAGCTCAAAAAGTCGGCCGACACCTCGGCCTTCTCCGATTTCGTAGTGCAAGCCCTGGCAGAGATGGGTTGCTTTGTTTTCGTAATCTTCATCAGACGTAGCAATCAGCTCCTCCCGGGCCTGTTGTCCATTGTCGTTGTTCGGCAGTGCACTGCTAAGGATACTGCTCGCCATACGAGAGCACATTTTATACCTGTAACGTGGAAGAGTCAGGAGCGGAGTTCCACTCCATAGGATGTCAGTCGCAGTCGTATGGGCGTTGCACTCCGGGGTATCAAGGAAAAGATCCAGGATTTTGGCTCGCGCGATGTGTGCATTCTTTGGAGCCACATCGGTGAAGATAATTCGAGACGCCGTCTCCTCTCCAGCCCAGGCGATTGCGGTTTCCTTCAGATTTTGTTCACCGAGCTCAGGAAACCTGAGGAGCCAAAGAACAGCATTCGGAATCCGTGCAAGAATCCGTAACCAAGTCCGAAAGGTAGTCGGTTCAACCTGTAAGATCATTAGTTTTTGTCAGATCTGCAATGCTCCAAGGAGATATACCTTATAAAGCTGATTGAAGTTTCCAAGAATAATAGTGTCATCGCTGAGACTGGGAAATAATTCCTTCCGCATGCGCCAACGCCTCGTTTGCTCATGTTCCCAAGCGATGTACGGGTCCCTCGCATCAGGTGCGCTTTGGCGGTGGTCGCAGCAAAAAAATGTATCCCGGGTGAAGACTATCTTCTCCCCATAAACCCAGTTCTCCACTTCCTCACCATGGTCTTCCTCGAACAGTCGATCCTCAATCCGCGTGTTGCGGTTCCCTGGTGAGAGTGTGTCCATAGGAATGGACAGTCTGTCGGCGAGAATGTAATCACACCATTCCGCGCCCAGAGTCCCCGCGAATCCCATGAAGGACATGTGGATAGGAGCAGGCCGTGCAGCGAAAACCTCGTTACGCGCACCACGAGTGTATCCGTTCAGATTAATGAGGATATGAATACCGTCTTCAACTATCTGTCTCACTAGCCGTTCAACAGGCCATCCGCTGGCATCATGGAACACAGGGGCTTCTTTCTCAATCTGTGCGCGGTGGATCGATTTGTCACTTGCTGTCGTAGCATAACAGTATGCTTTGACTTTGGCCGGGTTGTGTAGCCCGAAGACCGACTGCATGAGATGGGCAAGAGGATGGTTGTTGAAGTCCGATGAGACATATCCAACTTTGAGATATGGGTTCGGCGGTGATGGCGGGGGATAGACCGTTTGTGGGAGCCAAGGAGACCGAAGAGTTGAACAAGATATGCGCAGGCCGTTGCGCTGTGATATTTGTCGGATCTGTTTTGCAGAGAGGGGACAGGTGAACGTGTGAAACGGAAGGACGGTAGGCGCATTTGGTGCCGAGAGGCCAGGAGGGAGCTGTGGCCGCCGGTATTTGGATGAAGGATAGTCCCTTCCATAGATGTATCGATCTTGGTACCATTGCCAAGTAACGGACCTGATGACACGTTCCACGAGCTTGACGATGCGAGAGCCCTCCCATTTTTGTCCGGCCCAAGACTGTAACATTGCGTGCAAAGTCCCAGCCGCGGATCGCCGACGGCCGTCCACTGCGGGAACCAGCTGCACACACAACTGTTCTATGGTACTCGGCGTCAAGACGCCGCGACCCCATGTCTCCCCTTCTTTGAGCTGTCGGTCGACGATATCAACCACACGCTTGATCCAACCAGAGCCGGTGCCAACGCCGTACGAGTCGCGGAGCATGCCTTGGTCATCCACATGCCAGCGATCCCGGAAGCCGAATGCATTGGCGACGCCTCCCCGGCCCATCCAGTTACAGACAGAGTTGAGCGCATTGGCCAGACCGCACACTGCCTCAGCAAATTCTGGGTTCACTTTCACGGCACGCTTGTAGTACGAGATTGCATCGTTGACTCGGCCTGCATCTTTGACAGCATTCGCTAAATTAGCCAATGCGATATCAAAGTTACCATCACACGAAACAGCCTGCTCATACATGCGGATAGCTGCGTGTAGCTGGCCGATATCCTTCAACAAGCTGCCCAGATTAGTATAGAGATGCGCATGCCGCGAGTCAAGGTGCAGCCCATAGTTGTAATATGCCAAGGCCAGAGATACCCCTGTGCCAGGAAAAACACCAGGGATCTCCGGGTGCTGCATCTCACCGCTAGAGCGGGCGGGACCCTTTCCAGGCGCATTGTTGTGGATGCCAGCAAGTAAGATCCCAACATTATTCGCCGTGGAAGGACTCGGTTGAAGAGAAAGAGACAGATAGTACAGAGCGAGGATGTCCCGAACGCCAGGCGCAGATCGAGGCCCACCATTAGTGCTATGAGCAGTTGACATGCCATCTTGGTATATCTTCGCGAGTGAAAGTAGCGAGTTACTCGTGGTAGACAAAGCTGCCTTTCTTGCCAGCCCTTCAGAGACATACTTCAGGCCCGGTGGCGTGCCACAAGGCGCGAAGACTAGCTTAGAGGTCTGTAGAGCCTTGTCGGGGTATAGAAGAATCGTTTCGTGTGGATCAAGCCGGTCGGACGCCGGAAATCCATTGCGTGACCCCTGCGAAAAGGCAGCAAAGATCTGCTTGATAAGGCTCTGAATACCGTGCCGTCTTCTTCCCGCACTTATCAGAATCGCGTCCTCAAAAGCTATCGCCGCCGCCATGTAGTCACCCAAAGCATAGAGCATATTTCCTTTCGCATGGATGAGTGCTAACATCCGGCCGTTATCGCAGCCCGGAACAGCATAGCCACTTGATCCGTACCCAGTAGCAGCGCTCTCCCTTGACTGGCGACCAACATAGCCAGACTGGTCGTAATCATCATCATAGTCAAAGGCAGCCTTTTCATAGGATCCTAAGTCGGACGCACCAGATATCCGACTTTCCGCGTCGCTCTCGGGTTCGCTCGCATGTTCGTCGCCTTTGAAACAGTCACCATTTGTTGATAAACGTAATGAGTTCTGCACAAAATCGATGATGTTGACCGCCTCCTTCCCACGCTGGCTGGTGCATAAAAGACCGATGAGATGCTCAACGGCTTCAAAATAGCTTGGACGCAGTTTAACGGCACGAAGCCAGTGCTGTAAGGCCTCTTCCCGTCGTTCCAGAGCCAAAAGCGTGGCCGCCAAATTCGATATCGCTTCAACATGCCTAGAGTTTATTAGTAATCTGCACGAAGTCGCTTGATATCTATGTACTTACGATGAATCACGATTAAGAATCCTCGAATACCACCTCATTGCCTTGTTATAGTCGCCAAGCCCGTAGGCTAGACACCCACCAAGGAGCATACCATCGATCCATTCCCATCCACTTTCCATGCAAAGGTGCGATAATAGCTCTAGAGATGAGGCTGCATTGACTAGAATTGTATTCTCGTTCACGGGCGAATTTGAGTAAGAGTCGGAGATAGAGTTCAAACGGCCGGTATGACGTAGTCTTTCAACGAAATGATTGCTAGGCGGAACTTGCCGAAATTGAGAGATAGAGTGTCGCTCGTATCGGCCAATTCTGTGCATGTTAGCTTTTAGATCTTCTTCCTCCAAGCGCTGGCAAAATGGCGTGTCCATATTGGGAAGTCATACTGGCCTGACGGATAGCTATTATGCCGAGTAACTTCCGGTGGATTCGTATTGGAGAAATCCAGACCTGGCTGGCGTGGTGGTTTAGGGTATATGCTGGGTTTCACTAGGCGGTTTTGACCGTCTTGTGTAGCATTAGAGGCACTGTTTCGGCGCGCCTGATGGATACATGCGAGCAGGTCCACATAAACACCATGAGCCCATGACAAGACCTTTTCTTTGAACTCTGCATTGTTGACTCGGGAATTAGTGGTTGATGCAGTGTTCTGAAACCCGCTGCTGCCAGATGGGCCTGGCCATGACGAATGGTGCTCAGGGGCTGGCGGACGCGACGAAAAGCTCGCTGCAGTCCCAGAGTTACTGCTATTCCTCGTATGAAAAGGTAGAACACGTTGGTTATTTGAAGTATCAAAGGACTTCTGGTCCGAATGGCGCGGAGGGAAGTTGTTCTTCACTGAAACCTCGTGGTTGAAGAGTCCCGAAGTAGTATGGTTCCAGTCACTAAGTTCAGGATAAGTAGATGGAGTTGGACCGGTGTGAAAAGGGGGGTGGCCCGCATCATAGTATTGAAAGGGGGGTTGAGAATTTAGACGAGGTTCACGAAACGCGGCAGGACGATATGGGATGTATGCACCATCCGGCCAATATGGCCCGTAAGGCCCAGTGCCTGCTGAAGCTGTGGGGCCAACACACTGTTGCAAAGTTGCGGGCAAAACAGTTGGCACATATGCGCCATTGTGTAAGTAGTATCGTTGCTGAGATGCTTGCATCGGTAACGACTGGTTTAGCACAGAGTCCATTCCGGGCGCATTGTTCAATGAGCGTATCCAGCTAATACCATTAAACCCTTGTGCCATTTCCTCAGGAGTAGCATTAGCTCGATTAGGGTCGGATTTGTACATCGGCGGAAAGTTCATCGTAGTTTGTTGCCACGGATCGGTTAAAAACCCCGGTTGGGGAGGAATCAACTGGCCAGGTTCTAACTGTGAAACCAGTATATGCTTCGTCGCCGGGGGTTTGATCGTCATATCCCCTGGTGTACCATCGTAACCAGCTGCAAGGGTTCCGTTCGGTGTCTTCCTCCTCAAGGCATGCTCTGCAACTCCGTTCAAAGGTGTGGGATCTTGGACGTCGGGTCGCTGAACAGGCTGGGGATACTGTAGTCGGGTGCGGGGAGCGGACTGGAGCGAATTGTTGTTGGGGATATTATAAGGCGGTAGTGTAGCAGGGTAAGAGGCATCCAACCCGTACGGCGCGTTGAGCGATCCGGTGCCATGATATCTACTTAGGTGATGATGTGGTTGGACTGGCGGAAATGGCGCCACGGAGGGCAACATGGTGACCTTGCCCGGGCGCCGTTTTCATACACCTTGTCCCCGCTGCGATATCCGCCGTGTTAAAACACGGAGATGTAGTAATATGATAATGATAGAGAGGGCAGCACGCGAATAAAAGAATGACGAAGGGGGAGGAAAGGTAGTGGTAAAACTGAGGCAGTGCGGAGAGGGGAGAGACTTCTGAATCGGATTCAGGCAACGACCCAAGACAGAGATAGTGGTCAAAAGGTCGAGAGACATCCAGTTCGGAATTATCAACAACGAGCATCCTTCTTGAACCGCTTCTTACACCTCATCCTGGGCCGGGCCGACTCGCTGGATACTCAATGACGACCCCCACGGGTTGTCTCAGGGCTCGACATGAACGCGGGCGGGCGGTAGTGAGCTGCGGAAAAGCGATAGAGGGGTCGATACGAAGCGGTCGAAGGAGGGAGTCGTTTGAAGAAGGCAAATAGAGGTGGAGGAGCGGAGCGAGAGAAGTAGTAGAGTATGCTAGTAGGTAAGCGCCGGATTCCAGAGAAGACACGCAGGCGCTCCGCCTAGAGAAGCGCTATTTGCTGTGATGGGGAGCAGAGGCGATGCAAGGGAGTGGAAAGGGATTCAAGAGCCACAGCCCTAGTCGGAGAGAGTGACGCAGGTGTCCGCGAGACACGATCAGCGACAAGGCAGGAGGCGCTTGGCAGCAATGCTGATGGTGGATGCTGAATGCTAAAATGCTGGTGTTGAGAGACAACAGAGGCGGAGGGCGAGGAATCGGAACAAAAAGAGAAAAAGGCGAGATTCACAATAAGGACAAGGGTGAATATAATACTGAGAAATATAATCAAAAAATAATAATAAATAAAAAGACGAAGAAAAAGACCCAGGACCAGATGCCAACCAAATCAAACAAAAAAGATGAAGATCGGAGGAAGGAAAAGTGGACTGACTACGCTCAGAGAGTGGAGGAAAAGGCTGGACATGGCACCAGTAACTGATCGTCAAGGCTGTTTTAATATTTTCGCTTTTTTACTTTTTCTGGCTATTAATTTCCATTCCTTTCTTTTCTGTTCTATTTATCGTCGCTGAAATTTCAAATGGAGGGAAATCAAATTGTGAAATGAAATCCTCGTTCGAACAGCGTTACTAAGACTATACAAACCAAGGGTGGGCTCGAGGCTAAGGCGATTCAGGGCGAGGCGGACGCAAGGAGCTGCTTTGGGGCGGAGATGATCCCAACGGTCAGCGGAGAGGAGAGGAAAGGGGCGAGTAACTCTAAAAAAAGTCTGATAAATTAAAAGGGAAAGGATGCGAAGTCTGGGGTAGAACGAGCCTAGGGATAAAGCAGTATCGATTGCCAGAGGTGAACCGGGGAAGGTCTCGAATACGAAGCCAGGGTTTGAGCATCTATTGTCTGAGACGCTGAGCCCCGGTATCTCTGCTCATTCTTGTTGAAGAGACGATGATGTTTTGACTCAAGTCGAGAACTTGGAGATTCCGGTCAGAGCGGAGCCTCCCAAACGACAGCAGCCAGACTTTGGAGTGTGGGCGCCGGCAGGGCTTCTTAGCTCGCATCGACTAGTGCTGCAGCGGATCTCCTATGGAGGGGGTGGTGGCTTGTGGTGGGGGACAAATATGGACATTGACCAGTGCTGAATGGGAGGGGAAGCCAATAGCAAGCCACAACAGGCCATTTTCCACAGCTGAATGGGTGCTCGATGAAAAGGTGATGGATTAAGTGGTGGATAAGGGAGCAGTGGGAGTGGAGCCAGCGAACAAGCTGGCCGCATTTGGACGTTTGGGGGGTCTGAGAGGAGGCTGAGGCGCCAGGATTGAGTGTCCTCGGAGAGCCTAGCCGGTCCTTTGACTCTGATGGAAAGTAATCACAGTTTCAGGAGTCCCGCGAGTGGAAGAGGATGGGAAAGTTGGGTGCATGGCTGAAGAGAAAAGACAAAGGTCAAGCGGCGATCCAACGGCTGAACTGGAGGAGCAGAAACGTCAGTGGACCGCTCCTCCCGGACTGATCATCGCGATCTCGCGCTGTTCCGAGCGCCCAGTAGTCATCTTCTCCAGAGTCAGCATTCAGTGCAACACCAGGAAAAAGAAACACGGAAGTGCCAATATTCGGCCAAATTACTGTTCATAATCAAAGCACATCAAGCGTCAGTATACTTTTGGTCAGCGTTATCATGGATTGACCTAAACGTCGAGTCATACTCTGCTTGCGACGCCTATTTGGTTGTATATCTCTCGCTTGCCCAGATACACGTCACGCAATATAAAGTGGAGAGTGTCAAAGTAGTTTCAACTTCCATCTCATCCCAAATGACCATCCATGCTTTGGTCATTTCACGTCAGATTAGCTTCATAGAACCGGCTGAATCTGCGCCCGACAGCCAAACATTAAATACCTTTTCGGTCCTAAGCATTATTCTCCTAACGCTAAGCAGAGACAAACAGAGGTCAGCCCTCAGCCCACGATAAAATATGATCAATATCATCCTTCATGAAGGTATCGAGACGAAGGATATCACAAGCACGTGAGGTGGAAGTCAGGCCTGCCCAGGAACGTCATGAGTGGTCTATGAATGAGGATCAGCAAACTTTGCTTGTTTCAGGGCACCTCGTTGCTCTCTCCGAAATTGACCATGGGGGGGTGATCCGAGTCTCAGTTCCACCAGCAAAGTTGACACAGCACGTTTGCAAGAAACTTGGCTTCTATCCAGATAATGACTTATGCCCCGTGCCGCGCTCTCATTTCTCAAGGAAAAACCGTGCCTTAAAGTGAGGAGACAGAGCGGACTAATCACTGGAGACTTGCATCTTGGCGCGTCGTACCAGGAACCCGTTGATGGTTGATCATCGTGGGTTGTGGGGGAGAATGGCGCGGGATCTACAGGCTTCGGTGTGCTCTCTCAGGAGTGCCTCACCACCATCAACTTATCACGAAGATCGTGGATAACTACTTATCCCACAGTATTATTAGATGCGTCAAGTTTGAGATCTTCATGTCGTCTCCCGATGTTAGCCACGGCAAAGCGCACGAGGCCCAGGCGCATCCCAACCGGATGTCTTCATTGATTCGACGCAAGCGAATCCATACCTTGCTATGCGTGCATCGAACCCTAGTCTTGCCAACGGGGCTAATGCAGAACGTATGCAGACCGGTGAAATCTAAGCCACTCTGACGGTGAACTTTGGGTGACAAGGGTAGAAAGAAAGAACCCTGAGAAACGAACGAAGTGGTGGTGGACAGAAGCTAGTTGGTTCATTTTCTAAGTTGATAATTCGAGCTGAACTACGGAAGTCTGCTAGATAGACTAGTGAGTGTGATTTACGAGATATGTAGACCAAATAAATGGACCTCTGTATCCATAGATCGAGGCAGAGCCTCTCACAGAATACCGCGGTGAGTAGAGGGTCGGTTGATCTTCTTTGCGCAAAATAAGCCTATACCACGAAGCAGGGTTCAATCCAGGCCCGAAGGCGGGAAGGAACGGTAAGAGCCAGAGTGTTGCAAAGGTCATAGGGGAGATGATTGTTTCATGGGAAGCAGATCACATGAAGCTGGAAGACAAGCGCTAGCAGCGTTTAGAGTGAAAAATGGTAAAATTCAAGTAGAACGCAAGTGGGAATCATAAACTCATGAATCGTAAAAGGTTTTTATGCCCAAGGCAGATGATCTGAATCTGTATCTAGCATTCAATTCAATACACATTGACGAACGCCATGAGAAAGTCGATCATTGTTTACTCGGAGGGAACTACATCCAAATTAGCATCTAGCGTCGGTCAAAAAGATCCCAGGACTTACCGTCAATCTCGCCAGCCTTAACGTCGTCGCTGACATCCTTGGGGCTGCGGCCATCGACCTTGCAGCCGACGGAGAAAGCAGTACCGAGGATCTCGAGGACGGTTCCCTTGAGCTCCTTGGCGAGAGACCGAGAACGCATCTGGCGAGCGATCTCAACGATCTCATCGAAAGCGATGGACTTGGTGTGCTTGATGTTCTTCTCCTTCTTGCGGTCACGAGGAGGCTCCTTGAGGGCCTTAATGACAAGGGAGGAAGCGGAGGGCACAACCGAAACCTGAGCCTGACGGTTCTGGATGGTGAGCTTGACGGTGACACGGAGACCCTTCTATTTGATTCGAAACAGCATGTATTAGCAATCCATTGCGCCCTCAAAAGGTCTCGGAATGATTTCTTACCCAGTCACCAGTGTTCTTGGCAATATCTTCACCAATCTTCTTGGGAGACAGACCCAGGGGACCGATCTTGGGAGCCAGAGCAGACTGGGCACCGACCTCACCACCGGTCACACGGAGGTGGCTATCCAAGTTGTTAGTTCCAAGTTCGCAGCTCCCGCAAACCGAAAGAAAACTTACATGATCTTCACCTCATTGGGGTCGAGCTTGGGAGCTGCCCAATGGGAAATATGTTAGTCGCCATTGCGGGTAAACCCAAGGAGATGATACTTACGCATGGCGAGTGCGAAAGGTTGTCGATCTGCCTTGGTACTGTTGCTGAAGGGGTTGACACAAAGAAGAAGAAGAAGAAGAAGAAAGTTGTCCGGCCGGGAAGTTCACATTTTGGATGGAGACGAGCTAGGGGCTAAGCGAGCCGCCCGATCGGGGATAGCCGCTAGGGCTCATTCACAATCACATGACAACGAAGGTGCAACACATCTTTACTCCTTGAACAGACCATTAGATCTAAAATAGTACGTAGTTGCTATATTTCGGGGTAACAAAGCGAAAGAAATCACCGCTAAAGATACACACGATCCGAGGACCGACGTAAAACCGCCCATTGTTCTCGTAATCGCCATTACCTCATCACCTAGTTCGTTCCAGTGACGGCAAGCCTGCTTAAAGTTAGACGCGGACAGTGCACATTTTGATTTATGAGACTTACTTCATAAGATGGTCCATAAAGGTCTGCAGAGAAACATCGTCGGTGAAAATCGTCTGCGACGTCACACCTCCACCATAACCCCCAGTAGTATGCGTCGTGGATGGGTTGAGCTTCGACAGAAGGAAACGCGCCTGTGAGCCACCGGCATCGCAAACGATGAATCGAGGCAGTGGGAAACGGTCAGAAATTAGTTCCTACAGCTGGTTAGCAGAGATTCAGAGCGGTGCAATGGCTAGGCCACGAACCCTTGCGTCTTCCTTCGGCGTCTCAAGAAGGGTCTTCAAGTTTTCGTATCCCTCCTGGTCTTGGTATCCTGCCTTTCTCCATTCCGCAATGGTCTCTCCATGGAATATAAGGATGTGGAAGAAAGTATCCAAAAGAAGGATGTGGGAGGGCTGGATGGAAGCCGAGTCCAGCAGAACTGGTTGACTTCCTTCATGCTCCAGGGAGTATGAATCTAGTGTTGGTTGAATCATAACTAGGGAGTCGCCGACATCCTCGTGGTTCAGGACATGACGGTAGAAAGCAGTCTCGTCGGGCGAGTTGTTAAAGACCTGCAGGAACTGGCTTCGACGGAGGTGAAACATGAATTGGGGATAGAGGGTAAAGTTCTTCTCAAGGCGAAATGAAGTCGGATCATCCTTTCGGTAATCTGCGAAACGAGAGCAAAGTCGGATGAGCATCCTGTCAACCCATCGAAGGACATCTGGGCCATCATCAACTTCAGCTTTGAAGACACCGATACGAGCCATAAGGACTGCGGCAGCTTCTTGGTCGAAGGACTGTGCAAGGGTAGGATCACCGGCGGGACCACTGAGGTTTCGTGCAACAGTTGTGACACGGAGATGGAAATTTCCGGACGAATGTTGGTAGTATGTCAAAAATTGCATCATGCCTCTCTGAGGTCCTTGCTGCACGGCTGCAGGTCCGCCTTGGTTCGCAATCTCGAAATAGATACCGTAGCTCGATGAGGGATCGATTCCGCACATTTTCCAAGCGCACGTGTTGCCAATACCGCACTCTGTCTCACCTACGGAGCTCGATTTCTTGTTAAGAGAAACAGCATGGCCAATGAGACCGGTGACCTTGAGTTCCTTTGTCGTAAGCACTTCTAGGGATGCATTGAATCCCATAAGGAGGTTATCATTTGCGTCCTTGTCGAAGACTCTAACGAAAGACTGCTTAAATTGAGATGAGGTGAAGCTGTCGGTAAGTAACATATGACCTCCGGTGTAGTTGGCAAGGTTCTTCATTTCTAGAAGACCAACTTGGTCAAGACACCCGGCGAAAACGTCGATTACGTGGCCATTGTTGGCAGCGCGCTTAGCCAAGGCATCGTAGTACTACGACGGTTAGCATGTCGCCATATTGCGTTCAAGAATTAATCTGCGCTCACCTTCAATGCCTTCTTATAATACTTGATATTGTCCCGGTCAATATCATGATGGGAGCGAATGGGTTCCTTCAACTCAGGGCTGACAACTAGACCTGGACCCTCGGTGGCCGGTCCACTTGTGAAAACCATAATATGTGCACCCGCATTTTGGAAGGATGACTCGAGCAGTCCGACAGCAACACTAAGAGCGACACCAGTGCACCTCAGGGGACGCTTGTCATTCGCCACGGGCCAGGGATCACGCTGCAGCTGCTCAAGCATGTTGGTGATCTGGAACTCCGCTTGTTGAACGGGAAGGAGAAATCGTGCAGCAGCGCCAAGTGGTGGGCGACCAGACTGTTGGGGCATGTTTGGCACGTTCGGGCGGACTCCAGAGGTGAGCCCAAGCATCTCCTGCACTTGCTTCGCATTGTAATCCTTGCTACCTCTGAAAACATAAGACTTGGCACACTCAGCGTATCCGAGCTCGTGAACTTGTGCCTAGAGGACGGGTCAGCAGCCCATCGGACTATGTGGAATGCCAGGAAGTTCCTACCATGGTGCCGAATGTAATCAATCCGACCAGAGCGTTGGGAGGCAGCAGGGACAGGCTCATAATCAATGAATCCTTCACAGCCTTCAGGCTGTCGTCGTCCTGGCATGTGTCGACGACGAACACGAAGATAGGAGGGGCAGGGGCGGGCCGAGCCAGTTGGTACTCAATTGTTGTGCTCATGGGATGGAGTTCCGGAGGTATCGTGCTCTCTGTGATATCCTTGTAGTGCGGAGGAAGGGGGTTTCGCATAAGGCAGAAAGGGCAGATCCAAATGCGAGCGCGGACGTCAACATTGCTAGAGAATATTGGTCAACAAGGAAGTATCTCGGTTGAGCAAGTTAAATTCATACGCGTAGGGATTCAAGACTGCCCGACAGGGCGCTTTGCAGGTCACCGGCTCATACTGTAGAAGAGGAGCATCCGGTCTCTCCTTGAGAGGAGTGTAAATAGCACCGATGGGAACGACGAGACGAGACGCTTCCTATGCACAACTCAGTACAGATGAATTGACCCTTCTAATTTGCAGCCTACCATGCGTGAGCTTGGAAATGTATTCCAACTCAGCCTGATTCCATCGCGATCCTCGACATCGCTCCACTGGTCCTTGAGGGCCTCGTAATCCATGTTGCCAGTCAATCGGAGAAGACCTTGAAGTTGACTGAATGATTCTGCTGTAAATAAACAAACTATGTAATGACAGAACTCCTTCGGAGCATGTCCTTCTTTCAAGCGTAAATTGCCGACAGCTGTCGTTGTCCGGAGGCTAATGCGGGGATGTTCTAATAGGTGTTGTGGGAGTTGGAGCTGTTTGAGGCCAGGTTGCAGCGTCATGGGTTGCTCTGGGCCACCGTACAAAACCGCGCTAGTGTTCTTTAAATTCCTGACCTCCACCAGTTTTTTTCCTCTTTTCTTTCTTTCTTTATAAATTTCTTCTACCGCCGACTCAACACTCAGCTTCGATCTCTCTCAGTGACGGGGTTGTTTTTCTGTCGAGCGAAGAACGATTACGGCCCGTTGCTGGGCACCTGGTTTTGAAAGGTCATTCTGATCCTTTTGGATGAATTGGGAATCAGCTGTGGTCACAAACTTCCTTCCTTGCACGACGCATTATACAAGACTCGAATTGAGCATAAGATTGGATATTGAATTGAACTCATACGTATCGCAAACAGATTAAACCAAAGCAACTGTCAAACCCGCCGTATCAAACCCCCAAAAACGCCGTGTGCCTTATGTAGAGCATTAAATGGGCGCGGATACCCTAATAAACCCGGACATATCTTCGTATTGAGAATCTCAAGCAAGCCTCATGCGTTTCTCTGTGACTTTCCAGCTTGCTTCAATTGATAGCTGCGCTTGAAGTATGTGTTGGGGTGAACAATGGTGTCAAGATCGATTTCGCTCGCCGAGCCATCCTCTTTAGCTCTCTTGATCTCGGCTTTATGGGTGTACTCGAACACTCGGTTGCAAGCGATGTGATACCGAGTCTTTTCGACATCCTCTCGTACTCCACGCAATACATCCCTGTCATTTACACCCGTTGATTGGAGCAGCCCGATGAGGTTGTCAGCGGAGAAATGACGATATGGGCACCCATGAGTTTGCCCAACACCAGGATTGGAATCTTGGAGGATCTTCTGACATGAGTAGGGCGGGTAGCCACGACCTCTTCTGTTGGTATCGCCACCCACATCTCCGTAGACGTGGCGGATATTATACTTGTATCGGGAATTGAACTCGTCGTCGGTGAAACCCTTGAACGACTGACGCCAAAACAGAATGCACTCCTCGAGAGATAAGCCAATGCCCTTCAGGAACAGCGAATATTGAAGTCGACCATAATGTTTCAGATGGTTGTTCTTGCGCAAAGTCATGTGTAGACTGCGCATGCAGAGCGGGAAATGTTGAGAAAGAGGGTCAATACTACTGGCAGTAATCGGAGCCCCATCCACAAAGCCTTCACCCTCGGAGTAGACGGACTCGGCGCTTCCAAAATTTTTCGACAGGTGGTTGAGGATTGGGGATAGGCGGTCATCTTCGTCTAGCCGGGGTAGAGCCCTGCTCGTCAGCTGCCGAGAGTCAGTTAATGCTGCACACTCGCGTACCGGATATAATCCACAAACCTCTAACGAACGCTCGAGGCGTGTGGTAAATTCAGCGATAATCATGCTAAGCTGCTCTCTTTCAGGAACATAGGCCTTCCCTTTGGACAGGAAGACAGTCCGTCTCTCAATGAGTTCCGGCACTTTCTCCCAGTCGACTTTATACCAGGCCTCCTCATCCGAACGGCGCAGGCCCGGTGTAGCGGCGACCAAGTGCTCAGCAACCTCCCGTCTTTCCTCATCACTCACACTTTCCCAGTCAAGGCTAAGGCTGTCAATAAATGCACGTCGCTCTCTAGAGTCATCGGCTTGAAATCGGAATCTGAAGAGCATAGTCTCCGCTCTGGCGAACCGTCGACGCAGATCTTCGGTGGCCGAGAAGGCGAGACGTAGAATGAAGTGCGAATAGTGGTCTTTCTGTCGTTCGCTCTTAAGCCTAGGATCGTCGGCACCGCCTCGAGACGACGTGTTTGAAGACAAAGGAAGAAATTTCTGGAGGAGAGGTGTGATATGCGCCGTGGTCTCTGCAGGTGTCTTGTTTCGATAAGAACATGCCTCGATTTCAGCAAGAACTGTCAAAAGTCAACACAAACCACATATCCAGGGTGTATTAACTGCATACTCTTCAATCTATCAATGGCCCATTGCTCAAATTGCTCGAGTGTGATTTCTGCAGTCGGCGGTATCTCATAGAAGTTCAATCGATGAGGATAGTCCTGTTGCTTGAAAGCTGGAGCCGCAAACTGCTTCTTTTTGTGACTGAGGATAGCCCTTCGCTTGGGATCAATCCTCTGAAACTCTTGTCGGATCATTTTGACCTTGGTGGGCACGTTCTATGATCGACCGCTGGTGTAGTTTTTGTGATACAAAAAAGGTGCCCTGTCTGCTTCTATCTGTTATCGCCAATTTCACGCGGGGACGCGACGCGCGACGAGTAACGCGCCCTTGGGTTGGATGAGATCACGTGACTATATCTGATCAGGCAGCCTTGGCGCGGGTCAGCCGAGGGATCCATGACTTTGAGTGCCGTTGAATCCAGGCACCATAAGGCGCCTGGCCAGGGTCGTAGGCGGGCATGTGAGAAAGCTTGGATATATGTACTTCACGAAACATGCCTGTATGACCTTACGTTTTCCAATAATTCATCAGAAATGCCAACCTGTTAAGTCTACTCTGTACTCAGTGTGCTTAATATCCCTCGGCCATCGAGTCGGAAAAGCGTCCGATGAACCCACTCACCGACTACCTAAATAAGCAGGTATGTATATCCCCGGGTCACAGTGCTTTCCCCGGGTTCATGCGCTGATGCACCACCCCCTCAGTGATCAACAGGAACCATCATTTCAATCCTGACAGTTGCTCCGGAAAAGCGGCCACCTTTTCTGTTTCTTCTTCCAAATTATCTCTTCTCCAAATCTACACATTCGCTAAAGACATAATGGAGGTGTTATAGAACGAGTTCACTCAACAGATCAACCATTGTTCTTCCCAGCATCAAGTGCCACCAAGTGTCTAAGCTCTTCTCCAACATTGGTTATTCGCGGAATTGCAAGTTAGTGGGCGCAATGACCCGCACGACTCGACAGCTCAAGAAGGCTGCACGGATCATCCTCATCGGTGCGCCGGGAGTGGGCAAGGGCACGCAGTCCGAACGACTCCTGTCCAGGTTTCCCCAACTCGCATCAATAAGCTCAGGTGATCTTCTGCGGGAGAATGTCCGAAATAAGACGCCTTTTGGTACGTCGATCTAGACTTTGCTCTCTCGGCGAGCTCCGCTAACAATGTTGTTGTAGGCTTGGAAGCAGAAGCCACAATCCAAGCAGGCAACCTCGTCCCCGATTCGATGATCCTCAACCTAATCTCCTCCGAGCTTAGCACAAGAGGCTGGCTCTCACAATCACAATCACAACGGCCATCGATTTCTTCCTCCGCTTCCTTCATCCTAGATGGCTTCCCTCGCACTGCTACCCAGGCATTGAGCTTGGATTCCCTCGTCCCGATAAACTTTGTTGTCCACCTTGTCACGCCGCCCTCCAAAATACTATCCCGGATAGCGTCGCGCTGGGTACATGAGCCATCTGGCAGGGTCTACAACACAGATTTCAATGCTCCAAAGGTTCCTGGAAAGGACGATGTGACGGGAGAACCTTTGACTCAAAGAGAGGACGATTCAATCGACACATGGAAGGAACGACTTCACAAATTCGAAGAAACAAGCAAGGCTCTTCTTCAGCATTATCAGCGTAAGGGCTGTTTATGGCGTGTTGAAGGAAACTCCAGTGACGAAATAACGCCGAAGCTCTTCGCCGAGTTTGAAAGGAAGTTTTGCTAGGCCAATCGCGCCATTCGATATACCACCGATATCTTCTTGTACTACTATATCAGGCGATTATATACATCGCCCTAGAGTCTGATACTTATATCTACGAATCTCACATTCCATCATTCATCAAACAGTTCTATTGATTCTAAAATATAATCGAAGCTCGGGATTTCGACCGTCGCCATACCCATGTATCATGACTCAAAACAAAGGTACAAGAATCGATCCAATCGGAAAATGTTTAAAGTAGCACCGGACGTAACCCAAGCCTTTACTTCTTCCCCTCTTTACCATTCACCTGCTCCTCTGCGCCCATTCTAGTCTTATACTGCCTAGGACTCTCCCACTCTTTATTCCGACGGAACCCCTTCCACATCCCATTACCTTTCACCTTCGCCCACCATTCCGCACTCCTATATTTCTCCTCTTTTGCCTTGCCGCCAAACTCGGAGCCAGACTTCGCCTCGTATACCGTTGCCAGTCCCCGCCGGAGCATCTCATACGAAACGTCCCGCCGACGGAATGGGATTGGGAAATCAAGCGCTCGTCGCACGTATACCGTTGCTACTGCGCGCTGGTATTGGTCGGGTCGGTGCAAGTATGCGCGCACACGCTTGTTGAGAAGGTATGACGTGAGCCACTGATGCGCATCACGGGCAAAGGGTTGCTCGGGCCGTCCGAAGTGGGCGAGCTCCGGCGCGTCAACCCCAGCGAGGCGGATATGAATCTGTTGCTCATGTCTAGTCGTTAGCCAGTAAAAAACCTCGGGCTTCATTGATAGCCATAAGCCAAGCAGTGAAGTTGTAAACGCACAGTATTATCCCTTAACTCTTTCTTCCCCATCGGCACCCTCTTCCAAGGAAGCCACCCCCATCCCGCGAGCCTCCCACCAGGGGTATGAAATATACGGAAATTATCCCCGTCACCAACGCTCGTCACTTTCCCAAAGACACTTCTGTGCCGAAAGTAGGCTGTCGGGATGCTGGTCGCATCGGGGAAACGCCGGAGGTAAAGCCGGTGGAAGCGCGCGCCCGATAGGATTGCAGTAGTGAGAATTGCGGTTGGAATAAGGGTTTGAGGACTTGTGAAGGACTTCCAGGTGAGTGAGTTTAGCGCCTTGGTTATTGTGGTAGTGCTAATGGCTTGTTGTTGTTGGTCTTCCGAGTCGTCATTGTTACCGCCGGTAGTGTGCGATTTATGGGACCATGGCGGCCATCGCATGGCGGCTCATGCTCTTGAGTGTGTATTAGCGAAGCAACAGCGAAAGGGGGAAAGTATCAAGGTCAGAGAAGGGGTACGTCGAAATATTTGGGCCGTGGAGTTGTTGGCTGCCTCGAAGTGGGGATAAGCGGTCAAGATATATATTTTTGTCACGGGGTGCTCCTGAACCAGTATTACGAGCTTGCTAGAACTGTTGCTGGTTCGCGATATTGTTTGTTGGCCGAGGTCTGGGAGGGTGATATTCACATTACTTTCCCGAATTTCAGGTATAAGCGTATATATACCTGTTACGCATTATCATTGTATGTGACTCTCGGCTCCGTCACACTGAGATAGATATTTATATAATGAATAGTTTCTATACATCAAATAGAATGTGCAGGAGTACGCGGAAACCCAGTCTCCTCGGTTTATAGGACAGAAATGGACAGATCTACACCCATGCGCCGTTTAAGAAATATATATAAGGGAAAATAATGCAACAAACCAGCCCATCTGTGGAATAGAATCCCACTTCTATTTCAACGTCACAGGGAGGCTGGTCTTCGCCGTCTCCGCGGCCGCGTCAGCGACCTTGCGGAGCTTCTTATCTTTGACGCTCTTGAGGTAGGCGAAGAACACAAGGAAGATGAGTTCCATCCTGAGAATATTAGCATATGCCATGACAATGGCCCGGGAGAAGAGCATACCTCTCTTTCGTCATCATTAGAAGACCTTGAACCATGAGACCTTTCAAAATCTGGGGGCCAATGCCCTTGAACAGGGATAGTGGTCCCTCATTCTGTATAATAAACTGCATTACCTCGCCGAAGGTTTTAAATGGCTTGCCCTTGCGCTCGGGCGGTGGGCGTGACTGGAGGCCAACCTTGGCAACGATCAGTGGTTGGGTTGCGATGGTGGCCATGGCCTTGGAAAGGGCACCGAGGACTATAAAAGCGTCAGCTCAAACGTAATTGCAGTTGCTGGCTCCTCCTGACTTACGGAATGCTTCCCAGGGTTTGAGATTGGTCTTTCCGGGGAAGATGATATCCTTCAGGCGCTGATAGGCGCCATATGTAATGGCTGGGTTTACGACTAGGATCAAGCTCGCCTTGAGGCCTCTCCATAGACCTGACCAGCCATCTTCACTGTTGACCACCTCTTTGCCAGTTTCAATCAACCCCTTCCTGTCATCCTTTGGCTGTGTCTGCTGCCGAGCTGTAATGACCGCGACGGGAATTGTGAAGATCTGTGCAACAGCACCGGCTACTGCGCCGAGACTGAGCTCGATAGCCGTTCCTGGGGGATTGGGCGCATTCTTTGATGACATGTAGAGTGTTCGCACGATGCTGTACCAGTAAAAGTAGGCGAAGTTTGTCGAGGCGACACCAATTAAAGACCCAGCCATCCCCGAGTAGAGGCCCTCAATTCCCTCCTTATCCACAATCTTTGCAATCGCATCCCATGTCGACTTGTAGTGAGTATCATCCGGCCCCTCCGACTCGGCCGTCTTTTTTACCTGCACCTGAAGCTTGGTCTTGACCCTAACAAAAACAGCAACAATTAGCATGAGACTTCCTCAGTCACTGGTAATGGAAACACAGCATACAGATCAAGCGGGTAGACGATTGCATTTGCAAGAACGGCGCCAGTTGCGCCCGCAATGGCGCTCCCCCACGGAGAGAGGGCAGGTTTTGATTGACCAGCCATTTTGACCGATTATGGATTTCTGCCGTGGACGGGGAATCGCAGACCGAGGGATATCGAGGAAATAGATACAAATTTAGAGCCCCCAGAGTATATGTTCTGAGTGCGGCCCGGGTCTGACTTTCTACTCCGCTCTGAGGAAGGCCGACAACGGAGGAATCACTTGTGATGAGTAAGTAATTCCGTTAAAGCTCAGTCGACGAGGAGGGCACCACTGAGAAGAACTGAGAGGAAGAGCGGCCGAGAAAAGAGACCAGGGACAGACAGCCAGAAAGAAAACCGGTTGGCGGCCGGCGAGTTGGGATTTCCTCAGTTTCGCACCTCGGCGCGAGTGCTCTGCGCATGACGAAACAAGCCGAGGTCCAGTGGGCGATTCTTTGGCTCTTCCAGCTTATCGGCATGCGTTGGTTCCCGTCCCTCCCCGCCGAGCAACACAAGAAGGATTGGGTTCACGCCTGTGGTGAAGGTCATTTCTCTCTTTGCTGACGCTATCCTCCTTCTGACCTTCCGTCAAGTTTTCTAGCCTCCTTTGATATCTCTCGACGTCGGATTATTGTTGTTTCGTTCTCCGTTGCTTGTGCTCTGTGTGTGGATCCGGGGAAGCGGCTCTCTTTGGCCTCAACCTGACCTCGGATGTATGACTGACACTCTCCTGGGCGATCTGCGGAGGCTTCCGGAAAGGCCACAGGCTGAGTTCCGCCTGAAGACCCTGGTTACTCAACAAACGACCATCCCGCTTTGGGCTCAGGATGTCCAGGCCTAGTGCAGCCACACAGAAGTCTCTAATCGACCGGGCCTTGGTATTCAACTGCCTCTGTTTATTCTGGGTTGCTTACATAGTGGACTGACCCGTAGTTAGAAAGCTGAACGAGATGTGTCTAGTGCTGTCTCTCAGCCACAGGCCCTGGAGGCCGCGATTGACGCTGCCGAATATTACATGAGGGCGCTGACTTTGACAACATCGTCGAAAGACAGAAATGTGCTGGACGCAAAATGCAAAGAATGGCTTACAAGGGCAGAGAAGATCAAGGAAGCCGAGGACTGGCGAGCTGCGGTACAATCGCGAGATAAAAGCTCTGTTATTCGGCCTCTGGCCTCTACGCGCAGTCTAACTACGCGCGAAAAGATTATCCTCCTGGAAGGGACAAAGCTAAATGGGTTTCTCTTTCCTCCGTGGAAAGCGGATCCAGACTTTGGTGAGTTCGAGAGGGCAGCTGATGAAGATGGGCTATTCACGTATGTACAGTGCTCCACTAAAAGTTAGGGACGCATTGTCTAACAATACTCTAGCGATAAGCCTGACCTTCATTTGTCTTTTCTGCAGAGGGACATTTTTGTTGGCTGGAAACGACCTCACGAGCTTCTCTCGGACCATGTAGACCAGTCAGGGGTGCCGCTCGCTCCGGTCATGATGATAACCGGAAAGACGGACCTGGTGCAGGACGTCTTGACAGATTGCTCAGTTGTCGCTAGCCTTTGCGCGACGACATCTAGGACGGAACGTGGACTAGATGAGGTAAGAAAAGACAACCGCGAAGAGATATGGGTTGCTAAATGAGCACAGAATCTACTTCCCGTTGTGTATCCTTGCATCTACGGACCCAAGCCAGAACTGTCTCCTTCCGGGAAGTACATATTTCGCTTTTACTTTAATGGGTGCTTCCGCAAGGTGGTTATTGATGACCGCCTCCCATCGTCGAACGACTCAAGATCGTTATACATGATCGATAGGAACCATGCCAACTTCATCTGGCCCGCGCTGGTCGAAAAGGCTTACCTGAAGCTTCGTGGCGGATATGAATTCCCTGGGAGTAACTCTGGGACGGACCTGTGGGTATTGACAGGCTGGATCCCTGAACAAGTCTTCCTCCATAACGATGATGTGACTGCCGACCAGATCTGGTCACGCCTTTTCAAATCTTTCCATAGCGGAGATGTTCTATTGACAATTGGGACTGGGAAGCTAACGGAGAAAGAGCAGAAAGAACAGGGGCTCGTCGGTGAGCATGACTATGCTATACTTGATATGAAGGAGTCTAAAGGACGTCGTCGCATCCTCGTGAAAAACCCCTGGGCCGGGGCTGATGTTGTCTACCCAGCCTATTTCACAGAGCAAGAGACCAATCCCGACTCCCCTTCGCTTTCTCCTGGCTCGTTCTGGATGGACTGTGGAAAGGTCCTCCAGAACTTCGAGAATCTATACCTTAACTGGGATCCAGCACTTTTCAAATACCAGGAAGATATCCATTTCACCTGGGACCTGGAAATTGATAAAGGCATGGCTGGATGTTTTGTCAAGAACCCCCAGTTTGCTGTTGTGAATGAGCAAGGTGGTACCGTATGGATACTGCTGGGTAAGCATTTCAGGACGCTTGAATCCCGTACGCCGCGTGCAAATGACGACGAAAATGGTTTCATAAGCTTGTACGTTTTCAAAGGAGGGAAACGAGTGTCACTTAGTGACGGAGCGATCCATCGAGGTCCATATGTCGACTCACCCAATACTCTTATGCGGCTGGATATGCCACCGCAAACAACATATACCGTCGTCGTGTCTGAGGAGTCCTTGCCTCCTGTCAGCCAGAACTTTACAATTTCTGCGTTCTCCACCTCGCCTGTGCAGATCTCGCATGCCCCGAACAAATACATGTGCGTGAACAAGGTCCAGGGCTCCTGGACACCGTCCACAGCTGGGGGTAACGCTGAATCGGCACGGTACTCAGTGAATCCGCAGTTCAGCCTTGAGATAATAGATCCTACGGATATGTCTCTCGTCCTTGAGCCGTCGGACCCTGAGCTTGCCACACATGTCAAACTATTCTACTCTGACGGAAAGCGCATAGCGCGAGTCCGTAGTCGCGACATTGTCGCAAACAGCGGTGACTATCGGCGTGGCGGCTCTCTTGCAGGAAAAAAGGAGCTAGAGGCAGGAAAGTACACGATTGTTGTCTCCACATTTGCCCCCGATCAGCTTGGATCATTCACGCTTTGGGTATCGGCGAATATACCCTGTGAGGTTAAACAGCTCCCTTCAGAATCTGCTGGGCGACGGGCAGTACTTTCTGATATCGGCATCTTACATCCAGGCCAAGACAGGATGCTCGCTTCCCTGCAGACTCCTCGATTGACCCGAGTCAAACTTATTGCGAGGAGTAGGCAGTCTACCATCGGCAACCGCGCTGTTGGACCTTCTCCCGTTTTGATGACCATCGAGCTCGGACAAGGACCCTACAAGGAGATCTTGGCAACCTCGGAAGATGGTTATCACAGTGACTCCCTAGCTGGGGTGCGCGTGCATGACTTTGACCTGCGCCCAGGCCTAGAAGAAAGAGGCGGAGTTTGGATTGTGCTTGAGAGAATTGGAGGACCTGGAGGTCAGGTGGAGGACCGCTTTGAAGTGGAGGCTCTGGGCGAAGAAAAGGTCGAGATTGGAGAGTGGATAGTGGAAGACGCATGATCGAGTCTAGTAATTTAAAGACCTTTGTATGTCCGTCTCTCGCGAAATTGTGGTTGTCGGTAGTCTAGTTGGTGTTGAATGCATTGTGTTTGGTGCGGGGAGCCGCAACCTAGTGGGACCTGCGACCTCCAACGTCATTCCCCGCCATCTCCCTGCTCCCTTCCTTCTCTTATTATCCATCCGCTGTAGCTCCTCTGGAACTCTGTTCGTGATCAAAATTATGGCAAGCAATATTCCCGCTGCCTTGAAGTCGGCGGATATTGGGCGATACGCCGTGCGAGCTGCGCAGCTGGAGAAAGCGAAGCCCATCATCGCCTACTGGTGTGAGTTGCGTGAATTTTATCCACCTGGGAAACTCTGAACTGACGGCGACCGTTTCTATTTTGATAGGTAACTACTGGATCGCGAACCAAATTATCGAAAAAGGACTTCATACGACTGACGATGAAGTGAAGTTGTACACAGTCGACCTCATGGAGAAGCTGGAACAGGTGCGCGCATCGTGTCTATAAGCTCGTGGGGAGGAGCTTCTGAAGTACTGACAAGCCTGGTGTTCTACAGTTCAAAGTTGAAAACCCTGATAATGATGCGATTCTGGATTCAATGGCGGCTAGTGCCTACGTTGAACAGTTTGCTTTGGAGGTCTTTGGTCGTGCGGAGGCAGCAATGCGAGCCGACAAGGTGACAAAGTATGTGTGGTCTAATCTGGTATTTCTGTGCCTGGAGTTGACTATTCTACAGGCAAACGGCAGACACATTTCAAGCTGCGGCAACATTTCTCGAGTTATGCCAGATCTGGAACCCACTCGAGCCCGAAGCTGCAGCGAAGGTAAAATTCGCGAAGTATCATGCCGTGAGAATCGTCAAGGCGATCAAGGCAGGAGAGGATCCCAATGCTACAAACCCGAAAATCGAAGAGGAAGCCGAAGAACTTCCCCTAGTTCAGCCAGCTGAGATAGAGCCCGCCGCCGAACCTTCTACACAAGTGCCATTGCAACCAACTGTCGAAGACGTCCCAGATGAATCCCAGCACACACTACCCTCAAGGCCCCAACCTACCCTACCACACACTCCAAGCACGTTTCCTGAATCGGCCCCCGTTGCGCAAGGCGCTGCACCAACACCAAGCTTTGAGCACGACTCACCTCTAAATCTCCCTTCAGCGCCCGACACTTTCGCCTCATCATCAGCAGCACCTCCAGCCCTCCCTGATACACCCACCAGCATTGGCGCGCATCACCGCCATGCACCCTCAAACGAGTTCCAGTCCTTTCCTCCTCCATCTGCCATACCCCCTCCGAGCGCACCGACTTTTTCCCACGATGTGAGCTCGTTCTATAATACACCTTCCACCATTGATCCCGCGCGATTTGGACCTACAACTGGACATGTCCGCACAGCGTCATACTCAACACAGAATTCTCCCCCTGCGGGCCCCTCCGCTCCTGTCGCCGCAGCACCGCCACCATCTGCACAGACAAACCCGCAAAACATCGATGATCATGCGATTTCCCAGGCTCAGAAGCATGCGCGGTGGGCCGTCTCGGCATTGTCGTTCGACGATGTCAATACGGCTATCAAGGAGCTGCGAAACTCACTGAAGCTTCTTGGTGCGGAGTGAATTACCTGAGCGATCTTTTTGGGATCAGGGAAAGGGGTAGCGGGAGATATTCAAATGCATTAGATGCGGATCCAGATAGCTATGACGTCTCGAAAGCGTATGTATTCTATCGTTACCTTCCCATCCTACTCTAGTAATGACAACCGTGATATCATGAAGTGCTGCACCATGAGCTGTATACAATGACGAACTTGCCCCCTCGCCTGGAGCCTTCAAAATAACTAACAGAACCACTTCTGAGACAGTTGCTTAGCAGTAACACCAGGAAAATTACGAAACCTCCATGTCTTTCGGATATCAAAGGCTTTCTTGTGACGCCCGGTTGACCCCGTTTTACAATATGCCACTAGTTTCTCAAACCTTAGAAGCGCATCTTGTTAGCCAAAAGCTTGGTTTGGCACAAGACACAGGGCAGACCTGGAAGCTTAGGGGCCGAGCTCTGACACCCACTGCATAACGCTCGTCGTTCCTGTCAGACATACCCGCCACGTGCTCAAAGAAGCGAAGAAAACCCAATCACTGAGAATTCTACCTGTGGAAACCTGCACTGGAGCAGTTGAAGGCAGCTGCAGGTAAAACGGATGGATAGGTTGAACTGGCAGTTGACCCTCCAGGCCGTGTCTTGACTTCTTTGGCTCTCATTGGCCCTCTTCCTGACTCTGATCGAATGTTCTGATATTGCCTCAAAAAAGCCCATGCACAAAAACCCACTTTGGCCAGCAGCCACAAGTTTTGTCCTTCACTTCCTCATGCCCCTCAACGCCATATTTATCCTTTAAACCCCCATCTCATCCAATGAGCGTTGCTCTTTGTCACCTCAGTCACCTTCTCTCGAACACCACCATGAGCCCGCAGACAAGGACCCGCGCCTCAGGTACTGGGCTCTCGCCTATAAGTTCCGAGGACCTTACACACTGCAGGAGAGATCGAGACTTTACCAACATCCTCGATCTCCAGAATCGCTGGCATACTGGTTTCCTCAGAAAGCTTCGAGAACACGGCCACAACAGCGACTTTCTCTGGAATCAGCTCCAGCAGTCCGAGAACGCTAGATCCAAGTGCATTGACGATTTTCTGGATATTCACGGAATGGAGTACTGGGGAGACCCGGATAAGCGTGTGAAGTACCTGATGCCTGATTCTATTGCTCGCGATGATGTGGTCAAGTACCCCGAGAATCGCACTCAGTAAGTCCTTCACTTTGTTTCTGTTCCCTGTCTTTCCACACCCTGGTTTACCCTTCCATTTCCTCTGGCTATGTACCTTACAATTCTTGACTATTTTAATACCGGCCTTTCCTCCTTCTGTTGCTTGTGCTAGTTTTGCCCCTTGTTTTCATCTTTCATCCTTGCTTGACGAGAATATGGATGAAAAGTGAACTAACTCTGCCTAGACTCAAGGACACCCTAGTTCTCCTTCTCAAGAAAAAGGCAGACGACATCCTCAGGAAGGGCGACAGCTCTCAGCAGTCTCAGTCTCAGAATAACGCCTCTCAGCTCGAAGCCACCCAACCCGAACTCTCCCAGACCGACATTGATAAAAAGTCCATTGCCAAGAAGTCGGCTCTCAAGAAGTCTAATGCTGAGAAGAGACCTGCTTCTGATGACCTTGAATTCATTCCGGAAGAATGCGAGAGCTCTGGCGAACGTGACACGATAACTGGATCTGACAGCGCCACCGAAACTGAAGCCAAAGTCACCACCATTTGTGATGAAGAAAACTCGGGGGAAGGCGCAAACCCTTCCCCAGATTTCGTTCCAATGTCCCAGGACATGTCCATGACTGAGCCTGCTCCCCTGCCCTTTCCTGCGACCAACATAACCGCTACCACCACCACTCGTCATGTGAGAAGGCGCACCACCGTCACCACCGAGATGGAGCACAGCATGACCCCTCCCAGCGAGGTAAGCTCTCCTGTATCTTTCACTCGCACTCCTCGCAGCCCCTCCAACTTGTCAACCCTCAGTCTTGTGGATGCCAGTCTCGCGCGCACCTTGTACATAAAGTACCGTCGCGACACCTTCTTCCTCATCACCATTGGTGGACCCCGCGCCGCCCCAGCCTGGCATAAATACAAGGACTTTTTCACCGCCTCGTCCTTTATTCTGGACATGGGCCGCGCCGGCGGCCTGGAGAATCGCTGGTGGACCGCCGAAGCCCAGATTATGATCGATGGAGGGAACGGAACCAGTCAAGCCGATTACGTTCTTGCTGCAAAGGACGTCATTACCGAAGCCTCAATCACACTTGACTGGTCTCATGAGAAGATACTTGTGCGCTGGGATAACAACGCTGATTGGAATATTGTAAGGCAGCTGGTTCACAAGGCATGGATTGGTAAGGAGTTCGGATTTCAGATGATTGATGTCTTCAAGGTGGAGGTACTCCTTCACCTCCATGGAGAGTAAGTATTCTCTTGGTCTCGCCGCTCGTTGGAGTTTCTGGTATACCAAACCTACTTACTCATGTACCTACCCCACTCGATGAACTGATTGGACTGAACTTTGTCTTCACTATGGGAACGATTTTTGATAGGATTGATTTGGGTAACTTGGCCACTACTTATATGCAGAAAGTAATTACGATTACCGAGAAATCGTCAATACAATGGATTGAACAACGGACAAAAGCGATCTTCCTGAAACACACAAGTCCGAGGTTTGTCTTCTTACGGTTTTCCCACCTCACATCCGTTAAGCATCCCATTAAGCGTCTCATTGAGCACCACGCTCAGCACCTGACTGGGTAACTACGTACGCGCTTATTGGCGAACACATGCTTGAAGGTGCTTGAAGAGGAACTTGACCTAGTGTTCCATGCGGCCTTTGCCTAGTTGCAAGAATGAAATTCAGATATATGGGAGAAAGCGTCTCCAATATAAACCTCTACATCAGCTTAGAAACCAGGTAGGACAACGCGACATAGACATGAATGGACGGCGGATGTGCTGATATTGACAGCAAAGTCCATGCCAACAAACGTTGGAGTCGGTCGGAGAATAGTGGCTCGGGACTTTTGGCGTAACGCGAACCATGGAACTAAACATGCGAAGCTCATGGGGGATCGGAGTCTGGAGATTTTCTGGAACCCTGACGTCAGTTGACCTCACACTAACGTAATTCCCGGGCGATCCGACCGTCCCGGGCGATCCGCTCAACACATCGATTTCCCACGCGTCAAACACATGTAACTATTCAAACAACCATCATGCCACGAAAACCGCGTCAATCTCGTCAAAAACTGATAGAGCAGGAGGGGAGGATCCAACTCGCGATGCAAGCTCTTAAAAAGGGCGAAATTCCAAATATTCGCCGAGCAGCAACTATTTTTAATGTACCTTATTCAACACTTCGGGATCGATTAAAAGGACACTTATCCCAACGAGAACTCCGCAACCACATGCATCGGCTCTCTATAACTCAGGAGGCGGCTTTAATAAAGTGGATTAAAGCAAGAGATAGGCACGGAGTTGCTCCTAGGCCTGCACATGTGCGGCAAATAGCTGATTTAATCCTCCAAGAAGATTCAAAGACCCCCCCTCAGCCTATTAGAAAGAACTAGGTCAAGCAATTTATTGACCGCCACGATAGCATCAAATGCCGCTTCATTTAACAATACAACTACAAGAGGGCGCTCTACAAGGATCCTAGGGTTATTAGTAACTGGTTCAACTATTTAAGGGAGGTTCAAGACGAGCATGGTATTCAGGACAAGGATATTTATAATTTCAACAAGACAGGCTTTGCTATGGGTCTTATTGCAAGTACCAAGGTAGTTGCACGTTTGAATATGCCAGGAAAGCCTTATCTTATTCAACCAGGTAATTGTCAATAGGTCACTACAATCGAATGCATTGGCACTACAGGATTCAGTGTTCCGACTTGCATTATCTTTAAAGGAAAGCTCTATAAGGAAGGATAGTTTAAAGAACTTAATTTACTGCCTGATTAGAGGGTTGAAGTAAGCGCAAATGGGTGGACAACCAACAAGATAGGCCTCCGGTGGCTTACGAATTACTTCATTCCTGCAACAACTGCGCGGACAAAGGGGTCCTTTCAATTACTAGTTCTCGACGGCCATGGGAGTCATCTTACGCCTCAATTCAACAAGACATGCAAGGATAATAATATTATATGCATCTGCATGCCGCCTCATTCATCTCATCTCTTGCAACCACTAGATATTGGTTGTTTTGGTCCATTAAAGCGCGCGTACGGGGCCCTTGTTGAGGCGAAGATGCGCTTAGGATTCCACCATATTGACAAGCTTGACTTCCTACGGGCCTATCCTGCTGCGCGCAAGCAAGTATTCACGATACAGAACATTCAAAGCGGCTTTAGAGCAGCAGGGATACTTCCATTTAATCCTAACAAGGTTCTTAAGGAGTTAAATATTCAAATATTTACTCCAACACCCCCCCCTAGCTATAGGGCTTCGACAAGCTCCTCCATAATCAATACACCTTATACAGTGCGCCATCTACACAAGAAGGTCTCCTCAGTTAAGAAGATGCTTGATCCAGGTAATCAGACATCTTTAATTACTTCAAAACAGGCCCTTAACGAGCTTATAAAGGGCTGTGAATCAGCCATCTACAACACTGCCTTCTTACTAAAGGAACTACGTAATCTCCGCACGGAAATTAAGGTTTAATAGCAGAAAAAGAAATAATCTAAGCGACAGATATCTCCTTATAATAGCCTCCAAGTTCAAGAAGCAAGGGACTTAATTGCGTTGAGAAATGAGCAGTTAAATATAGATAAAGGTGGTCCTAGTAGGTCTACTCCGCTTGCTTCTAGAGTCTAAAAACATGCGCCACCAAAGTGTTCTGAGTGTGGTATACAGGGCCATACTAGAACTCAATGTCCTACTTGTTGCCAAACTTAGTTTAATTAAAAATATTAAGAATTGCGTTGTTGCGAATAGCTTCAAGATCGACTAGTATATATATTTTGACTGGGTGAGCGGATCGCCCGGGACGGTCGGATCGCCCGGGAATTACGTTACTCCTTAAAGGACTTCCTCTTCGAAGTAGACCCAATTGCCGGAATTGCAATAATGGAACGGGCAACAGGAAGCGAAGCTCCCCGCTGGTATCTCGCAATTTGGGTTATTTGAATTCGTTGAGAAGTTGATTAAAATTCGCGATCACTGCAGGCAAATAAATGGTAGAGTGGACTTTAGATTAAAAATCCCCACCGAGCCGCAGATCCTAGTTTATTCCCTGCAGGTGATCGGACCGGAAGATAGATGCAGGGTTAAGGGGGATTGAGAATACACATGTCAATGAGGCGGCTTGAGCATTGGATAGAGAGCTGCAAGCAATATATTCGAATTGCAGACCATCTGACTTTCTAGTCACTTGACACAACTGCATAACTGATGCCGATATATTTATTGTGATTGTCTCCCCAAAAAAATCCTTATTTTTGATGCAGTGACGCTTGCAGGGAAGTGCGGGCACCCAGGGACCACAACTCCTGCAGTATTTCCCTTGATCGGCTTTTCATATGCAGTCTGTTGTGTTGCCTTATCCACTTGGCCCGGTACTGTGATGTCTTGCGTGACAGGTGAATCTTCCATCATGAGAAGGGCACATTGATGACAGAAAGGAAGGAAGGCAGGGTATGGAGAGTCTTTGACGCTTAGCCAAAAATCCCACTTCCGCTTTCGCGGCTGGGTTCGCTTCTTTGGCGGAGAAGGGTTCGCCAGTCCCAAAAATAAGCGCAGGGTCAAAGCGAAAGGAGATTCTCAACCGAGATCATCAACAGTCAACCCCAAGGTGCAATTCGTGAGTCCGTGTACTTAGTATGTGGAGTTTTTGTTCCTGGTCAACGCCTTCCACACCCCAAGTCGACAGACTAGATAGTCAATTGACAACATTGCATAGCCACCTGACGGCGAAGAACAGGGTGACTATGATGAGCTGACTGCTTCTGTAGACGCTATTTGCGCTCAAAAAGAGCCTCCGAGGCGAGATATCTCCTTGAAAAGTACTCCGTAGACACTGAGATACTCTTGAGTCAAATTTCCTGGAGTGGAGTGTTGGTGTCGACGTCCCACAACGCGTCGCTTGGCAGGGGAACGACATTTGACCTGTCCTCATGACCAGACCTCAAGATGCCGCCGAAATTTCTAGATGCAGCACTAACGGTGTTTGTTCAGCGCTGACTTGGAGGGTGCCGTCATCCCCGTATTTGCATTGAAGTTGCTTTTTCTGGTTCGCTTCCCCAGCAATTTGTCGCCTAGACTTCCGTGCAATCATTCGACGGCAGTGATAGTAAGTCATTGAAGGCAGATAGGTGCCCGAGAAGACGTAATATTAGCCCCTTTAGCCCTTGTAGATACGTAAACCCAGAGTGTACCATTCGTAGGCAGCGGGGCGAAGGGGCTCTGCAACTATACGGAGTAGATTGCATTCCTGAGGATCCTGGCCTGACAAGGGTATTATTGAGCCTACCCACACTGCTTGCGGATTCTTATGCACGTCTTTTCGAGAATAACAGGTTTCAGTTGACTGCTCCTCCGAAGGTTTGGGGAGGGTTCAAGTTTTGAGTTGTGGGAGTTCTGAATCGTCGTCTCCCCCAAAGCGGTTTACCCCCAAACTTTCTCCTCTTCTTCGACTCTCTTCTTCCCCCAACTTCCCTCCTCTCTCTCGTTTCTTCTTTTCAGCTTCAACCTTACGTCTTTCGCACGTTACACCCAAGCAGAAATTAAGGAAGGTCCAAGGATACTAGATTCTGCATTCTGCCGCGTTTGCTCCGCTGTAGCGTCGACTCCGCGGCGCTCTGAACTACCCACACCACCACACGGCTACACATTTCTTGTCTCGCTTCCTTCGGCTCCCCGCATACTCGAACCTCATTCAGTGCATAGTCCCAGTTGATTGTTTCTGAGTCGACGCAGCTGGAGAGCACAACATTCGTGAAAATAACTACTCGACTATATTTATACACTTATCAACCCCTCCTTCATCATGGCCGACTCAAAGCCGGCTGTGCTCATTGTTGGAGGTTTAGGTAAGTGTGCTGCACTCTTTTCTTTAAAGTGATGACACGCAATGGCTGACATGAATGTCATCGTGTAGGGTTTATCGGTCGCTATCTAGCACTTTACATCCACGAGAATAATCTGGCCTCGGAAGTGCGACTTGTTGATAAGGTCCTCCCACAGCTTGCTTGGCTGTCGCCCGAGTTTGAAGAAGCTTGCTCGAAAGAGAAGTTCGTCCAGGCTGATGCTAGCCGGGAGCGTAAGTAATTTCACTAATTTGCGCCCGATAGATTCATCAAGGATTCTGGAGCTGACCGAGTTTCTCGTCTAGAGCACTTTCCCCGCATCTTCGATCGCGCAAATGGCCAACAATTCGACTATGTGTTCAACTGCGGAGGAGAGACAAGGTATTCTCAGCCAGACGATGTATACGAGGTACGGAGTTATAACTTGACCTTGGCTCTGGGTCGCGAGGTCGCTCGCCGCGGAATCCGCTCCTTCGTTGAATGCTCCACCGCCCACGTATACAAGTCCGGTTCCTCTCCGCGAAAAGAAGGGGATAAGCTCCAGCCCTGGCACAAGCTAGCGAAGTGGAGGTTGAAAGCAAACGAAGAGTTGATGAAGATCCCCAACCTCCACCATGTTGCCCTGCGACTGCCGAATGTATATGGTGAATATGCGTCTGGATACTTTTCCACCGGAATTTGTCTCGCGCGGGCATACGTGGATATGCAAAAGGACCTTGAGCTCCTCTACAGCAAAGACCTTAAAGTCAACACCCTCTACGTGAAAGATGCTGCTAGCGCCTTATGGAAAGCAGCGGAGTGGAGATATAATGCCCCTACCGATGGATCAGCTCCTATTCTCTTTAACGTCGTTGATCACAATGACACGCGACAGGCGGATATAGCTGAAGCTCTTACGGAAGTATTTGGCCTCAAATGCTCTTTCCTGGGCTCTCTGGCGTCTCAGTTCGCCAAGCTCAATCTTGATGACGTGGTTGATGACATGAACGAAGTGTCTTTGCAAGTTTGGTCTGATTTGATTCAGGAGAAGGGCATTGAGCGCCCCGGCCCTATCAGTCCGTTCCTCGAGAAAGACGTCCTTCGTGACCAGGATATGTCTATTGATGGCACCCTGTTCGAGAAAACTACGGGCTGGAAACCATCTAGGGAGCACTTCACGCCTGATTGCATGCGTGACATAGTCGAAAGCTACAAGCGAATGGGCTGGTGGCCGTAAATGAGTTTGTTTCATTTGCCCAAGTTTCCCCATTGCAATTGCCGACTTAGCGATCCCTTCATACCAGAGCACTATGGAAACCGTTAATGACCCCCAATGACGAGACATCGTGGTACTCCGTGTCGGAACCGCGCATGAACTACCTGACTTTGGCATTTCCTGATCAAAAGCAACCTTACTACATATAGATCGCATTCTCTCTCGCTCGTTCGTTTTTCGAACCGTCAGACCACGGATACTGCTCTGTAATTTATAATAGTTATACCTCTTTGCATGTGATATTTCTTTTTTTCTTGTTGGAACACTGGACTGTTCTGGATTTTCTCTTGTCTCTTTCTCGTTTTGTCTCCTTTTTTTCTATTCTCTTCTACTTCTCTGTTAGCGTTTCATCCTGACTTGATGTGTTGGCTGAATATTTATGCATGCACTGTTAGAGTAGGCCTTTTTAATGGAGTACACACCTCTATGACATCTCTTTTCTCTGATTCGCTTTTTATGAATATACCTTAATCGTAATATTGTTATTTAACATCACCTGTGTCTACACGCTGGACCCCTCTAACCGTCGCCTTACGTTTCGTGAGAAGTTTACAAACAATTGAAGTGACATCGAAGTAAGAAATAATTTCTTCTCATTGTAAAGCGGCTAATGTAGATTTCTCTTAGTGTACTATAATATATGCTATGTCTGTTGTTTGGTTGCTAGGAGTGACGGTGGTAGCAATTATAAGGCAAAAAAAAAGAGGTTGCTCAAATTGCAAGAGTAGGAATGACAGAATTTTAAACCGGCGGTAGACGTGGAAATCGGCATAATATAATAATATAAAGGAAGTCAATAACCATAATTGACCAAGAGTAACCGAGTTCGATTAGAACTCCCAATCCCGCTCGACGGACTTAATAGCCCACTCGAACTTCTCACGTAAGGATTTCGAGAAGAACTTCTCGATAGGAACATCGAACTTCTTACTGAAGACCACCGTGAGTCGGGGATCAATATAGTTCTGTTATATGTTAGCCGCAGTAAATGAACGAGGGCAGAGCACTCACAATCTTCGAAGTCCCAAGGGCAACTTCTTTGTTGTCCTCTTTGTCTTGAGCTTGAAGCTCCATGTTCTCGATGCGTTGCTGGATCTTGGCGATGGCAGCCTCTAATTTCTCGACAGTCGGGCCTTTGCCTTCAACCTCCACTTTGCCGGTCTTGTTCTCTTTGACGAACTTCTTTTCCATGTCCTTGGCGACTTCCAGGCGGTTCTCAAGTTCACTAGCCTTCATTTCCTTCTCACCCTCTGCTGCAAGCTTCTCGTTGTCTTTTTCGAACTTCTTCTTGATCTTTAACCGCTGCTCTTCAACCAGGAAGGCTTGGTGTTCTTTGATCCAATCCTTGTCGATGTCCTCCTCTAGTTCGAAAAACTGAGCACCCTTCTTCTTCTTCAAGCTTGAGTCCAGATCGAGCATCATCTGCTTCAGGCGCCATTTCTGATACCGCTGGCCCTTGATCTGCACGTAGAGAAACAACCATGTTAGCAATTTCACCCTTAGTGATTCTTGCATGAGTGTCGACCTACGCGCTCGCTCATTTTCTCCATCTGGTTAGCATGTGACGCAGCGACTGTTCGCTTGTGGTTGCAGAGAATGGCAACCTTCCGGTTTGCATCGTTATATGCCTTGACCTTCTCCGCGTTGGTACCAGTGGCGTTCATCTCCTTGAGCAGTGTGGACATAGTGTAAGAAGCGTTGTAAGTACGGAACACCTTTGCGGTCAAGCCTTGCATGTATTGCGAGAGATGCTTGTTGAGGGCAGATGTCTGTACAGGTTAGCGGATTCGTGAATCTCAAGAGCGGGTGAGCTCTTCGCTTACAGTTAAGCGATCAAAGATCTCATCACCGTCTTTCTTAGGTGCTTTCTTAAAAATTTTTAGGTTCTTGAAAACCTGGGTATCAACCTCGACTTCGTCATAGAACCGAATACTGTCCTTACCCAGAAAGTCGAAGATCACCTTATTTGGAGGCTTGAGCGTAACGTTCTCATATTTCAGAGAGCAACAACCGACGGTGTCGGCCTCATCTTCTCCCTTTTCATTGCCCGCACGAAGGGCGAACTGGTCAATGAGATAGACTGCGGTGGCTTTCTGTCGCTCGACCATCAACTCGTTCCTCAAGTTCTTTTGATAGTCTTTTCGAATCCTCTGGATATGGATTTTGAGTTCACGAGCCTTTTCGAATTTCTTGTAGTCGCTCTGGCCCTTAACATCGGAATTGGCGGCAAGCATGACGTACTTGTAGTTGCCATTGATATTTTCCTGCCACATGGCGAGCCATGTACCTTCTTGATCATGTTTCACCTCCTTCCATTTATGGCCTTCAGGTGGTGGAGGGACGCGGGCCTCTTTGCCAACATTGATAGTGATTTGCTCTGGCTGGACTCGCGACTTCACACGACCTGTCTTCGGATGCTCACCACGGCCGCGGAAGAGCGAGGGAGGTTCAACCCTGAAATTGCCCACTTTCTGTTTACGGCCATCCCACATACAGTACATATAAGGTGTCTCCTGTTCATCCTTTTCGGCCTTCAGGCGTTTCTTCTCGGCAGGCGGCAAAGCCTTTTTCTCCTGGCGTTGCGTATCGTAGTACTCGAAAATCGGACGAAAATCGCACTTTGAGAATTCTTTGATATCGACCTTGTTGCCCTTCTGATCCTTTGCACCGCCAGTTTTCTTGAGAATTTCCTTGAAATCTGCGAAGAAGTTCTTCTGGAAGGTGGGGTTTTCAACATGTTGTGTAGAGTTCAACATGGTGCCAAAAAAACCCGCGACTTCTTCGGCATCCGGGTGAAGGTTGACGGGGATACCGTCGTACTTCAACTTCACATTCTTTGGAAGGGGTTCATATGGAGGAGGAAAGACGACGCCATTGTGTTCAAGGGTTTTCCATTTGATCGTCCCATCACTCTTTGTGGGGTCGTCCCACCATCGGTACCCTTCCTCTTCCTCAGCATCCTCAGCATCTGCACTTTCTTCCTTCTTCACTGGTGTAGCCTTTCCGGTTTTCTTGGCTGCTGTTGATGATTTTGGCTCGGCCTTGATCTGCTTCAGTGACTGCTTGGTCGTGCCAGGTTCCTTCTTCACGCCGTTCGGCCCCTTTTTGGGAGCTGCCGCTGGCTTAGCGGGTTTCCGGCTCGGCACTACGTCCTTTTCGGCTTTGATCTGGATCTTTCTCTTCTCGGCGGCCAGTTTTCTTTCGATAGGAATATCGGAATCCGATTCGCTGCCGATAGCGGTTTCTGAAGCCTTGGGAAGTTTCCTCCCGTTGAGACCTAGTGGCACGTCTTCATCCGACTCTGGGTCTTCGTGCTTCACAGAGGTGCGGCGACGTTTGCTCTGTCGGATAGTCAGTCGTTGAAACAAAGAGCGGCGGTGATAATGACACAAGGCTAGAGGGCGAGGGAGGGCGTACTAGAGGCTCGTCCTCCTCACTGCTTTCCGCGTACGATTTTGCATTGCCCACGCTGGTTCGCGCCTTCCTCTTGCTGACACCGTTGACGCCTTCTGCATCTTTCATCTCAACATCACTCTTCTTTTGTACTGGGCCAAATCGGATAGATACGCCAGGGTCGACATGGCCGTTGGGTTTAGAGGCACCGTTCATATTCCCGTTCGATTGGCCACCTGTTTTGCATGTGAAAAAAAGCCATTAGAATGATGATTGTCAAGATAAATTGACTAGATATTCTATTCGGAAGTAAAGCGAGGGAACCGAGAGGCGCGTCGAGGGAGATGATAACAGACGGCAACTTACCAGAAGATCGACCGTTCATTTTGACGAGCGGGGTATCATCTTCAGAGGAACTCATGGTTGCGAGGAGTTGAGATACAGGACTGTGTCGAGAAGCAAAAGTTGAGTAAGGATGGGCTCGTGGCGCAAGGAGGGAGCGACTCGAAATTGACCTGCCAAGTCTGCAGAACAGAGCTGGCGCTCGACCAAGGATGAGGTCAATGTTGACTGACCAATAAAGAGAGAAAAGAGAGCCGAGAACTGAATTGAGCAGGTGAGAGAGAAGGTGTGAGGGGCTTAGAGAATAGGAAGCATTGACAGGGTAGCGTGGGATAGGAGGAAAGCGGAGGGAGCACGCGCCAGAAGAACGTCAAGTAAAAGCGAGATTCAAGAAGAGGAGAAGAGAAAAGGAAGGGAATGGAAAGCGAGGCTGTCTCGGTTGGGGCCTGAGGCGATCCGGGCATCTGGATGTTTCTCCGGACCGTCCAGCCACTCTCGTCGCAGCATTCGTGATGGAGCCTTATTTTTTTTCGACGTTCTGCCTGAATGCCTGTGGCTGGCAATTCCGGTAATGATCACGTGATTATGCGGTGTTGCGCAGGTGCAGCTGTGGTCTCCCGAGCCCTCCGTAGCAACTTCCCGCTTGGGTTTAGTGTTCCGGCTGTCGGAAGAACAGAAACAGGAGTTGAATTCGTCGACGACCTCCCATCAACCACCACTGACCACCTCCGCCGGCGATTGAACTTCCCCCGTGGTGCTCCCCTTCCGCCGTCCTGTGGTTTCTATCTTCGGTGATACCTTCCTCTCAGTACTACGGTCCGATATCACCATGCTTTCTCGTGCTGTCCGCCCGGCCGTGAGGGCTGGCGCTGTTGCGGCCACCCGGTAAGTCCTTCCGGATACCCAGCCAGTCCACCACATTCGCGACGTTCTGCTTCCGACGAAGAAATTGGGACCGTATCGACATGTATGGAAGGATTATCGATGGTCACTAACTATACTGAAGCACTGCACCCCCCAATGCCGCCAACTTCGCGACCCTGCGTGAAATCGAAGGCCGTCTCAAGTCCATCAAGAACATTAAGAAGATCACCAACACGATGAAGGTCATCGCCTCCACCCGTCTGACTCGCGCTCAGAAGGCTATGTCCGACTCCCGTGCCTACGGTCAGACCTCCAACACACTTTTCGAGCAGGCTGAGACCAAGGCCCTCGAGGACAAGAAGACTCTGCTCGTCGTCGCCAGCTCCGACAAGGGTCTTTGCGGTGGTATCCACTCCGGTCTCAGCAAGGCTACTCGCCGCCTTCTTGCTGAATACCCCAGCTCCGATATCGTGGTTCTCGGCGAGAAGGCCAAGGCTCAATTGTCTCGTTCCAACCCTGAGACTATTGTCCTGAGCTTCGCCAACGTCTGCAAGGACATCCCTACCTTTGCCGATGCCCAGGCTGTTGCCGACCAGATCGCTCTCCTGCCTACCGACTACGCCAGCGTTAAGATTATCTACAACAAGTTCCTTAACGCTCAGAGCTACGAGCCAGGCAGTGTTGAGGCCTACTCTGAGGAGGCCATCACGCAGTCCCGTTAGTCTTCCATTCATACCTCAGGAATCGCCACAAGTGCTGATATCTTTACAGCCAACTTCTCCGCTTACGAGGCCGATGAGGAGACCCTCTCCAACCTCCGCGAGTATGCTCTTGCTAACAGCTTGTTCTGGGCTATGGCTGAAGGCCACGCCTGTGAGATCTCGGTATGTTTCCTCGGTTGATCTTGTTCGTTTGTTCAGTGCTAATTCAACCCCAGGCCCGTCGCAATGCTATGGAGGTTAGTAGATTTGTTGACAGTGAACTAGAGCTAGAGCCAGACTAACCCAATCCTGCAGAACGCCTCCAAGAACGCTGGTGAAATGATCGACAAGTAAGTATCAACACAGGTCTTTGCATATATACGTTTCTGACATTATCCAGGTTCCAGATTCTGTACAACCGTCAGCGTCAAGCCGCCATTACTGGCGAACTGGTTGAAATTATTACCGGTGCCGCCGCCAGCGCCGAATAGACGCTGTTATGATATTTCTTGGGAGGGAGTCATCATATGTAGACTAACACATACATACCTAGATTCTCACCGACCTGTAAAATCTATCTCTATACATTTCGTTTGTCCTATTTTTCCTTTTTCTTGAGAATTGCAGCGATGCGTGTGTTCTAAGTTCAACTCCCACATGGACCTTTGTGTGTGTGTATGTTTGAAATCATCTAGCGAGGCTTGTGTTGCTAGTTCAGCTCTTTGAAACTACGGTATTAGGAGGGATTTATTCACACATTTTCCACCATCCCCAGAGTCAGTGCTCACAACACAGATTCTCTGAGCTACTTACTTTTGACTTCCTTTTCACCCTCCCCTTTGCTGTGAAGTAACAGTTACTTTGATTCCCTTAACAAAATCTCCGAATCTCAATCACAACAAATCTCAAAACAACCTCACTTCTCTGAAAATGCCCCAATTGTCCAGGCACAAAACAATGGATTGCTACAAAATCCTCGGCATTTCTCGAGATGCCAACATCAGAGACATTAACAGTGCCTACAAAAGTCTCGCCCTAAAGCACCACCCCGACAAAACAGGAGGGGATGACGATGACGCTATCCTCAAGTTTCAAAGAGTACTTACTCCCTACATCCTCATATCCTTATGATTTTCCATTATAGAAAACATGAGCCACTAATAGTCTAGTCACAGATCCAACAAGCCGTCGAAATCCTCCGTGATCCTACTGCCCGCAAAGCCCACGATGGCAACCTCTCTTCACCACCCAGCGAAGAAGAGCAGCTCTTCACTCGCCCAGGCTACCATGGATGGGTGTCGACAAGCCTGCATGTGCGTGATCTCAGCCGCAGCGCTCGGTACATGTACAGTTACGGTAACAGCGTCCATATGGATCCGCATTCGAAAGAGTCGCGGGAAGAGATGGAAAGATGTGCGCGGGCTCTGGAAGAGGAAGAGATGGAACGTCGGGGGCGGGCTCGAAAAGAGAAAGAGAGACGGGAGTGGAAGCGCAATATGGACAATCTGGCAAGGAGCTGGAAGGATATGCAGACTAATTGGGACGCTGAGGATGAGAACAAGAAGCCTCGAGCCGGACCGGGGGCATATCCCTCTGATTCGTCAGAGAGTAATCTTCAAGGAATAGAAGAAGAGGATACCGTCGAAGTTGAGTGGTGGGCAGGAGCCAAACCGAGGGGGATGCATGACGCCGAGGCCGAAGGAGGCTCCGACGTAAGTAGTGAGCTTGCTGGCCGAAATGGTGAAGAGGCTGAAATCAAGGCTGAACTGGACGAAGTGAGGCTTGGCAACACCGCGGATGCCAGACGAGACAACTATGATGCTAAATTTTCTCCTGATGTCGAAAGTGAACTGGGGCCTAACATTGGCTTTAAGTCAGACCAAGTCAAGGGAGCTGGGTGCAATGCGGATGCCTTTGGGCCTGACGTCTATGGTGTTCTCGATTCCGGGGAGAGCTTTCTCAAGTCTGTCTCTGAAGACGGACCCATGGTCAATCTCGGACTTGGGCCTGAATATCACGCTGCATTCAATATCAAGACTGTTATCACCGAGCCTGAAGCGAAGACTGAGGTGGAGACCGATGGCTCTACTACTATCGATTCTATAACGACCGGGCACGCCATTTTTGATACCAATTCGCCTGAGAAGATCGCAACAGATTATCGCACTGCTTCTCCTGGAAGCCTACCAGACTTAGCCCCCAGTCCTTACTTGATGAGCGGCGGTCTTGGCAACCTAGAAGTCGAATCGCCCGCAAACCTAGATAAGACCTTCGTTACTCAAACCGAATACGGCAGCGACTCATCGGTATACTACGAATTCAACGAGTCAGCTTCGCCCGCACCAGAAAATATTGGGAACCAGGCTCTCAAGCCATCACCTATCCTTCACACCTACGACTTCAAATTCAATACCACAAATGTCTATCCACATCTCCGTCCGTTCATCCCTTACTTCGCCGCAAAGCTCGCCCACAAGGACGGCCGATATACTAAGGATGATTTCCAGGCCGAACTCCGAGGGATGATCATGGAGACATACTGCGGCTGGCTTGAGACTGTACGTGCCACAATTCCCGGCGCGGAATCCTTAGAAACTACGCTTGATCTCGTTCCGCAGGACTGTCTGCATTTGGGATACTGGGAGAAGAAATTCGAGAGCGATGGGTGCGAGGAATGCCATCTTTGGAGACCTATATACACCCTCGTGTGTCCTGGTTGCGGGATTAGGAAGTGCGTGGGATGCAAGTTTGACGATGGTGGTGCTTGAGAGGTCCGATGGGTGGGGTGTATTTTGCGTTTCTTTTGTAGTTGTCTTTTCGTAGTCTGTTTGATGTATACTAAATGATTTCCAAATTTAGGAAGCGTGTATTTGTACTTAATTTACTTTCCTTTGAGCTTGAGAAGATGTTGACTTGGCTTTATGATTACTTTACTTGAGGGAATTTATGAGCTATATAGGACGATAAAAAGAGACTGATACACTCACCATCACTCGCCCTCCATTTCTTTGATCTCTCAAAGGATGATCTATTGGCCATCCAAAAAGAAAAACCCCCAGATCAAAATCCTTTAAGTAACTATCCACCATTTACTTTCATCTCAACCGAACTCCCAATTCGGATCAAAAATTGAAGCCCAAACCATGCCCCAAAGTTGACTTCGCGTTTCGCACCGATGAAATATTCGGCCCTATCCATATGGGAACTCTTTTTTTTAGGGTCAAGCATATATAAAACTCTTTCAACTATGCGAAGAGTGAATGAGGGGATTGTAAGGGGAGCGTCTGCCCAATCGATATGGTCATCGCACAGTCTATATACAAAGGGCTCGTTACTATCCCGCTAGTTTTAAAGCACTATTCATATGAGCTCCTGCTCCAATATGAGTATTGGAATAACAGTCTATTTCGAGCCGCTCTTCACGTCATGGGATTAGTTCTCGTCATGCATCGTGCCGCAGTAGGTCAAACACACTGAAAAGTGAGCACAGAGAGAACACTCCAAGAGAGCAACCAATCCTTGCCTAAACTGAGCTAGACCTCGGACGAGTCTATTAGACGGCGTCGAAACTCCCAATGTGCCGGAAGCGGGATAGGAACTAAGTGACCCGATCTCAACGGCCAATCTGCTGACGGCAGACGCAATATTCTGGAACCCCAACATGGTCTCCTTATAGGAACATCCGACCCCAGGATATGTCTCAGTTATCACTCTGGATCGGGTGTTCTTCCGGTTATCTATTACCTATCGAACCGGTAAATGACCAGCTCACGATTGCTGTTCTCACCGAGCAGATACCGTTCGGTTCCGTAAATTCTTCCCTTACCTGTGAGCTCAAAGATTTCATAATTTTTCAGAGTAATAGCTGAGGAGGGAGTTCGAATGCTCAAAGAAGCCTTCAGGTTGAATGGCCAGGTAGACTGAAGTAGATGGAGGCAAAAGCCCACTTGAGCTTTCTCGTCAACCGCCTCTGAGACTACAGTGTACCATGGCTCATCGCACACGGTTAGTGTGAGAGGGTTCGCTTGTAGGCTGCTGTTTCCACGATAGGCAGGCAACACAAGATCCAAATTTCGTCTCCAGCAGGGGCCGTAACCTGTAATTGGAATGCTGGTTACATGAACTTGTGATGTCCATTCAGCCGGTCCAACGAACCGATCAACGGGACCTGTACATATGTTTTCGTATATCTCAATAGATTGATCGTCATCAACGATGTTCAACCACTGTATGCCCGGGAGGCCCCGTTGTCTGACGCAGTAAAATCCCAACTCTCTGAACCCAAAGCGTGAAACAATGTGAGGGCCCAAATCTTGCCCTTCCTCCCGCAAGCGTCCTGTTGGATCTAATGAGGGCCTGTATGAAGATGGTTTGGAGATATCCCAGATAGAGAGCGACTCTATGGGTGCATCATCGTCCGCAGTGTACAGACTGCGGTTGGGCTGCCAGATGTAGATGGCATATTGGGTTTTGCTATGAGTCGAGAAGAACCGGTCTCTTTCGCTGAGAGGGTGCCCTAGAAACATAATCTTCCATTCATTTCGAAAGAACATACTCCATCCACTGGATGTCTTTGCAACGTCAAAGGAGGACGCAAAATGGCGGTGGACGCCATCGCTATCGTTTAGCCAATGGAAGGCTTTTGGCTCGGCCCATTCCACAACAAGTACTCGTTGTTGAAGCCGTACTCTTCGAATTACCTTTCCTGTAATGATGAAAGGGACCATGAACCGCCTATCGCTGTCGAGGTCCATAAGAACCAAACAGGAATGGTCTGCACTTGGGTACACTAGTAGGCCCTCATCATACGACCAGAAAGGCTCTGAGAATGGTAGGTCCACTCTCTGCATCAGATGGCTGGCGTGGATGTCCCATGGTTGTACCTGAAACCATTCCCTGTCCCCCGTAATACCAAATTCTTCACACAGCTTGTGTCGTTGAATTGACCTAGGTTTGCCGCGCTCAAGGTGGTCATACCGCGAGCAAATTTGGTCGAATAACGAACGCCAGTAGCTTTCATCTTTTGAATCCAAAGGAGAGTGCGCAGGGTCCGCGAAGAGATCTCTGAGTTCATGTGCTAGTGGAAACAGCTTTTTCAGAAAGGGGATGAGATTTGCTGAATCTCCGAAAGCTTCGTTCCACAACCGCGAAACGCGCCGGCAACGGACTAGATCCCTGGGGCTGAGGTAGTCTGCGACCATCCAGAAGAGCTCGCGTGGCAATAAAGGAAGATCTAAGTGTTCCTTTGAGGACTGAGGTAGAGTTGATCCTTTCATGGTGACTGCGGGGTAGAGGGAAGCTCGACTGGCTCATAACAGCTCAAGAAAAAGCATCGAGTCCTGGAAGCTCATTGTCAAGTACGAGGGCGTAGCTAGCCAGAAGAAGGAATGGTAGCTTCTTTAAATGTCAACGGTGGGCCATCTTCAGGTCGCACCTAGAACAATGAGCTGAGATGCGGGGACGGCCGCAAAAGTCACATGCCAAGCATGAGCTTTAGGACACCTTGCTTCAACTTTTTAACACCTTGCCAGTTCACGGTTTAAATACTGCTGACTGCAATGATATCTGCTCCTGACATCAGAGACTCCTGCTGGTCATAAAAACCCGATTCTTCACTAACTTCATCATGCTGCAGCCGGCATCAGCGCTTTTGCTTGCCGCGTCGCTTCTGGCAGCTCTGCCAGTCAACGCAGATGGGCTCTACACTAAGAAGTCCCCTGTCCTTCAATTAGACCAGAAAGGATACAACAAGCTGATTGCTTACTCAAACTATTCATCGGTAAGTATTACCATTCAATCTTCAACTTCTTGAAATCAGACCTAACGACTCAGAGCTAGATTGTAGAGTAAGCTCCCCAGCCCCTCCTCCGTCAACCCCGGCGAGCAGCTCCTAAGCAAATTTCTCTTATAGGTTCTATGCTCCATGGTGCGGTCACTGCCAAAATCTCAAGCCTGCCTACGAGAAAGCGGCAAAGAACCTAGACGGGTTGGCCAAGGTAGCGGCGGTGAACTGCGACGACGATGCAAACAAACCATTCTGTGGACAAATGGGGATCCAGGGCTTCCCTACGTTGAAGATTGTGACTCCATCCAAGAAGCCCGGCAAGCCTAGGGTTGAGGATTATCAAGGGCCAAGGACCGCGAAGGGAATCGTTGACGCAGTGGTGGATAAGATCCCAAACCATGTCAAGAGAGTCACAGACAAGAACTTGGATGAGTGGCTAGCTGAAGACGAGGAGTCACCCAAAGCTATTCTCTTTACGGAGAAGGGTACAACAAGCGCTCTTATTCGGGCTGTCGGGATCGAATTCCTCGGAAGCATCAGGGTTGCTCAAATTCGGAACAAGGAGGTGGAAGCTGTGGAAAAGTTCGGTGTCACAGAATTCCCTAGCTTGGTATTGCTTCCTGGAAATGGACAAGATCCCGTTATCTACGATGGGGAATTGAAGAAGGGCCCCATAATTGAGTTCCTCAGCCAGTCTGCATCCCCCAACCCCGATCCCGCCCCTACAAAACCAAAGGCGAGCGAGAAACCAAAACCAAGCGAGCCTTCAGAGTCAGAAGCAACAACCGAAGGGTCTCCTAAGCCCCCAGTCCCCGTCAAGGTACCTTTATCTGCGCCTGCTATCGAGACTCTTGCCACAGCAGAAGCCCTGGAAGCCGCCTGTCTCGCACCCAAGTCTGGTACTTGTGTCCTTGCCTTCCTACCACAGTCAGGCGAGCCCCATGTAGAGGTCATTGGGCACGCGAAAGATGCTCTTGAGAGCTTAGCTGAAGTTTCACATAAACACGTTCAAAGGAAGACTAAACTCTTTCCTCTGTACAACATCCCCGCGGACAATACAGCATCAAAGACCCTCAGAGCTGAACTGGGGTTGTCTGAAGACACGCCGACAGTTGATATCGTCGCTCTGAATGCACGACGAGGCTGGTGGAGACAGTATGACCCCTCTGCAGGTGCAGACTACGGAGTTACACGGATTGAAGCGTGGATTGATGCCATTCGGTTGGGCGAGGGCTCAAGGAACAAGCTGCCAGAGGGTGTCATCGTCACCAAGGAAGAGCCTGAGAAGAAGGCCGAGCACGATGAACTATAATATGTCACCATTACTGTTTAGCCGTCTAGCCATTAAATTTAAAATCACGTTGAATTATATTTAGTCCGTACGACCTGTAATCTCTATTCGAACTTTTACCGGATATACCTGATTCACGGAAAACCATATATACAAAAAGTGACCATACACACACACACACACACATCAACACCGAAGAATATTCAATATTGTTTCATGCATTCGCGAGGGAATTTTGCCTCGTAAAGATAGTAGCCACCTTAGCTGGCAGTTAACTACCTACCTCTTCTTCCTCCCCTCTGTCCCCTTCTTGATAATCTTCTGGCGCTTGGACTCGACCTCCTGGTCGTACAGCTCGCGCGCCGTCTCGCCCTTCTTGCGCTTGCTCTGCTTTGACGACTTCACGCTAACAGTTGCGGCGCCGCCGGCGCGGATCTGCTTTTCGGCTTCTTCCCATCCGGCACTACCGTTTGTTATCTCGTATCTGGAGGCTGTAAATCAGTTATTGTTCGCTCGGCATGGCCCCCATTTAACAAGACAAGAAGGAGGTTATGTTAAGAGGGCTAAACGGGGGAAGCGTTGGAGGAGGGAAGGCTCACTTGTCAAGAGGTAAGGCATCGATCAACGCACGCTGCTTCTCGCGAAGTTCGGCATTGACTTCCTCGCCTCCTTCGCGGAGTTCATCATCTAGGCTTGTTTCAAGGGGCTTGAAGCGATCCTCGACGATTTCATCATGGGCATCGCCGGCTGCTTGTGCCGTGGCGATCTGCTCCGTGGGAAGTGTATCGGCGACGGCACCCTCGAGGAGAGAGCGCAGGTGGGTGGAGACCTTGCGGATGATCTTGAGGAACATGGCTAGCAGCTGAGAGGACTGTACTGTGCTGTGTTCCTTCTCTAGATCGTCAAACGACTTGCGCTGAAGACCCACGCCAAGCAAGATAGATTGCTGCACGCCAGAGAGGGTGACGCTGCCGCTAATACGACCGGAGAAGTACCAGGTTGCTATTGTGGGCACGAGATCGAGGATGACATGGTAGTCGAGGAGGTTGTTTGCGTAGCTGTCAAGGCGTTTGAGATCAAAGGGGGAGAGGGCTGCGTCGAGGTCGGATTTGCGGAGAGAAGGTGCGATGAGTGAGGGGTCAAGTTTGGCACCTGCTGTTGCGGATTCACCGATGCTGAGGGATAGGATGGTAGGGAAGGCTCGGAACTGATAGGAAAGGAGGGAGACGAAGCGGCGGTGGAAGTCGCGGGAGAAGGCACCAAGCCAACTTGCGTCGTTAGAGCCTGTGGCTAACGTGCGGAGCATCACGCACGAATGCTCTCCGGTGAGGTCGTTTGGTGTTTGGCGAAGGTAAACGGGTGAGAAGGAGGCACGCTTCCAGAATTTGTGCAGAGACGGGGTGAGACCGTAGCTAACACCGAGGTAGTCGAGCTCATCTGGACGCCGTTCGGAGAGCTTGCCGAAGAGCGGTGGCATGGAGCGGATATCGCGGACTTGGATGTTGTCATCGAGGAGGTTGGAGTTGGCCAATTCTTCATCGGTAACCCTAACCATCTCCTCCTGGGAGGTTGGCAGATTCTCCGACAAGTCAGTGAACTTACCCTCGAAGAAGTCCACTAAAAGCTCAAGAGCGCGAGATCCATAACCCATGCTTAAATATTCTGGGTTTGTGGCGATGCGGACAACTCTAGCTCCTGAAAGACCGGCGAAGTCTTCGTCCTGGAATTGTTGGCTGACGAGCCAGGGAATGAGATCACCGCCTGCTCGCTGACCACGACTCAAACTGTTAAGGACACTCTGGCGGCTGATGCGACCTTCCAGAGCAACTTGTACGACACAGAGCGGTTCCGGTAACTTGGCCGCATTCTCGTCAATTGGTGGAACAAGAACGAACAGCTGATGTGCCGGGGCATCGCTCATCAACTGGAGGTCGTTAGGGGTATTCTTGTAGTGGCTGGCAACATACAGCGCCATCATCTGTTGAAGGAACTTCTCGGAGACAGGGTGGAAGGAGAATAAAGTGTCGCGGTTGACTTGAAGTAGCTGACACTGTGACGGGTGCGGACAGCCTTGTGTGTTCATCTTGGATCTCGGTAGAGTGGCGTCAAGACACAATACCTTGTTCAACCATTTTTCTACCGCATCACCGGGGGCATATCGGATTGGCTCTGCAAGAGTAATTTCCCTTAAGGAGCGGCCACCCAAGCCCCTATCGGAGTCCTTGGAGATTTTCCCAGTCTTGCGATCAGCAACATCAGTATCATCCTGGCCAAGGACCTTTGCGCCGCCTCTTGATTGTTCGCGAAGCTGTTGAATCAACTTCAAAGAGAGGGATCGGCCAGTTCCTTCGTAGCCGTTGATTGTCGAAGCCATGAAAACCAGGTATGGGCCCATCAACTTGCGGACCAGCGGAAGAGGGATGGCGGCAGCTTCATCAATGACCAAAAGCTCCGCTTGTCCAAGCACGTGTGCATCCTGGGGTTGGATGTATTGGATTGTTTGGCGGTGCTGGCGATGAACGTTGACACGGACAATGGCCTTGTTGAAGTCGGGGTTGGTGGACTGAAGAATGGTGTAGTCAGTGTGGTCCTGATACCCAAGGGCGTCAAATCCCTTGAAGACGAATTCGAATAAGGTCTTCAAGTTCTCGGGGCTAGGAGATGTGATGAAAATGTTGCTGTAGCCATGTGCAATTGCAGTCGCGATAGCAACACCTAGGGCCGCCGATTTTCCCCGACCTCTACCAGCCGTAAGTGTGACTGTGCTCCGCAGTGTTTTCTCATCAATCGCATCAACGAATGTGAGAAGTGCCTTGGCTTGGTCAACAGTCCGGGCTAGATTGATCAAAGGCCCAACAATCTGATTCTCTGCCAAATCTTCCTTGATTTTATTCAGCTCCTTGCGCGTGCCGCTGTTGCTTTCATCCGCCGCTTCGAGTTTAGGAAGTGGCTTCACATTCTTTCCACCAGAAATCGGCAAGACATTCATCTCGTCGTCGATGACCAAGCATGAGTCGCAACTACCGAGGGATAGGATAAAACGTTCGTTGAACCGGGCAACCACATCGTCGTGAGCTTCCGTTCTATATCTCGAGTGAATATCCATGGATAATGTATATAATTGTTTCAGACTGCTCATGCCCTTAAGCAGTAGCACCACCATACCGCCTCCTTCGACAGTTTCAATGGTTCGTGCGAGCAGGTTCGGAGTCATGGCCTCGAAGTCCTGGAGGATGCACATGCTGTAGGTGTTTCCCAGAATCTTTTCGGTTTCCTTGTAGTACACATAACGAATCTGGTTGATAGTGACGAACAATTCGAAAGGATCCTGGTCGTTCACTTCGCGGATACCTTGTTTCACCTCTCTCTTAATCTTTGCCTCTCGCTTCTTCCGATGGCTTGTGAAGCCCAAGAGATCTTTCTTGTAAGCCCACAGGACGGACTTGTTTTGCTGTTTGACATCGAATTGCGACTTGATGTGATGGAGGTTAACGATGATGTCCTTGGCGCGGTCACCGACAACAACGAAGAAGCTCCGCTTCTTCTCCTGGATTCCATTTTGAATCAGCGCTGGAATGCGCGAATCGATTGCCTTTCGAGGCATCTTCACGGAATGCAAGTGTACCTCTGCAAAGATCCTGGTCTAGGAAGTCTCTGCAAGAAAAAAAAGGTTTGGCGGTATTCGATTTGCCGATATCTACCGCCTGCAAAAAGACACCGCTTTGAACTCACGTGAAATCCCAAGCTTGTATTGATGTAAATGATTGGGCGGCTTCCTTTTGTGCAAGAGACCCTCTTTTCTAAAGACTAGTACAATTGCGGATTAGGGTAGTATGACGTGAAGTACTAACGGAGTATAGTACCACTGAGAAAGTCTGCCGTATTGCTGGAACAAACTCCGGATTATTGCAACGTCTAGATAGGAGACGGGCCCCAAGTCGTGTCGCTTGAGTCGTCATCAAGCAGGAGCAAAACCTGGCCTGCCTGTTTTGTTGATGAGGATTGACCTGGCGCTACCCACTTTCGTCATGCCTTTCCTTATTGAAGATCAGGCTAAGGTGCTGAGGCAGGATTTTAGTGGAGGATTAAGCCCCTCTAGCCCGGTGATCGCAGCCATCAACCGTCGTCAATCGCGGGTCTGGAATCTATGGTTCCATCAAACTCCCTTTTGGTTGACGCAATCACTGCTTTTTCTGGCCAGTGAAATTAAGAAACAACCTTTTGCTTCCTATGAAATTAATCGGCCCGATAGTCTTTCGCAATTCAAGGTTCTAGTTATCTACCTCCTCATTCCCTGTTTAATCCTTGTAGTCTCCAACCGTTTTATTTTCCCCTTGTCTCCACTGTCTGGAATCACCATGGTTCCGGGGAACTCGACCACGGCACACTGTATCTACACATCAACTCTCCCGTCAGTCTTGCAGAACCTTACTGTCGCATGCATCAAGGAACACCAACAGTTACCTTCTCAATAATGGCTTTGGTTCTTCCGGGGTCCTGACTTGTGATAAAATGATTCGATTATCTATAGAGAACGGCTTGCGAGCTCTAGTAGGGTAGGTGACTTTCTGCTACGTATTTTCTTTTCTCTCGCGTGACCTGCATGTGAAGCTGCATCCTTGATAGCTCTTTGGGTAGGGGTCTGCTAACCGCACACCAATGATCATTATTGACACTAGAGTCTTGGGGCACCTGCTTAAGGATTCCATACTTCATCAACCACCTTGATAGGGCCTTCCTGAGAGCCTCGCTGCGAACCTCGCTGAGATTCTTGATGAGAGCCCCCTTGACCGCTGCCTTGTCGATGCCTATGTCATGGAAGTGTGGTTATCAAGGCCGGTGTGCGGCTAGCAGAGCCCTTTTCAATAAGCTTGTCCCATCCCTGCCTATCTGCAATCCGCAATGGTGATTGTACCAAAATCTGTCTCAGAGGCTTGATACATTTTGAAAGAGATGCCTCATTCCAAAAATGTTGGGATTTAGCAACAGGACTGCCGGACTCGGGGATTAGCCAGTGAGCTAACCGTCATGTCGCAGGGCATTCCTACTAAGCTGCACGTTCATCGCTACCTCCTACCGGACCACATTCGCTTTTGGTAAGTAGTCCTGATACTGGCGAATTATGAGGGCATTGCGCTAAAGGCTCCGTTGGATCAGATCAACCCCTCCACACCGCTGTATTAGCCTGCTTTCTCTCAGGCTTCTCGACCTTCACCCTAAACAGATTTGTTAATCGAATATGGAACGTTTCGCTACCCACGGACAAGTACTCTGCAATCCCGCTTTCGGAGCTTGACACCGCAGCCGGATCCCTACCGGCTACTGGAAATAACAACGACGGACCATCTACACATGATAGACCTACTTTGAGATGGTGGCTCAAGGTTGGAGCCCTTTCAGGGATTGCCTGTGTGCGAGTTGCCCTTTATCAAAGCTCCATTACAAACAATGAATGTGCCCCCGCTGGTTATACCGTGAGTCTCTCAAAGAACAGGCGACCTCCAGATCATAACCAAATATTCTACTTAGTATATGGTCCCATTTCTAGTCGCAGTGTACGACAGTTGGCGCAGTCAAAGAGCTCCCAACAACTGGGCGCCTCCAAGCGGCCCACAGAACGCTTTTATACGTATCTTCGTCACAATAGTCAGTCGAATCCGGTACTTCACTCTGCAAAGCCGTCTACGGTACGTTATTTCGGGCACTTTTCTATCCTTGAGTGGGCTTATTACGGCGTCTTTCAATGGCAGCCAATCTAGTTATATCTGTCCCATAGTGTCCGGGCAGCATACACGGCAACAGAACTTCGGATATATATCACTTCTCCTTGATTTCTTAATTATAATCGGCTCCGCCGAGCTATTCAGCGAAGGGCGTCGCTCCCGAGACGGGAAGATGAAGCAGGCGTTACTTCCCTGGGGGTATGGTTTGCTCGTGAGTTGTGCCCCAGGCTCGGTTTTGATCTACACCTAACTATGTCATCCAGGGGGTTGCTCTGTTCTGGATGCCTTGGGTCATCTACTTAACTGTCAAGAATGGAGGCGTCGGTACCTTTAGGACATCCCACTACCTGCGGAGTGCCTGGGGACAGGCGGTTCTAGTCGCAATCGTGACCGCATCTGCATCTCAACTGGTAAGTTCTTCTTACTTGCACCAAATTGCTCAAGACCCTTAGAAGTGAGTAGGGGTGCGGAGAGAGAGAATCGTTACGAAGGGGTTCTTGGGCAATTCGACGTTCATCCTTGTGAAGCCTGGCCAGTCATAAAACTAACAAGATCAGATTCCTCATTATGGCATAGTCGGTCTTTGTGCTCTAGGTGGTTTCATTGCCAATTACTTCGACCTGCTTTCGACGATAGTCAACGGGCAGGAACCCTTTCCGCTGGTACAACCGTCTCATGCTTTCGCTGCCCTTTTTTTCTGTTCCATCGGAGGTTTGGTGTTTCTCTTCTCAAGGACGACTGCGGACGACGAGCCACAATTCTTGCATCGTCTTAATGTTCTATTACGATTCGTCATTGTCAGCATGTTTAGTATCGGGTTATTCTGGATTTTCAGCCAGCCTACTATCAGTCGTCTTCATCCGATAGAGCTTCTCATACACGAAGCCGGCAAGAATCACGATACGTGGTTGAAGACAGCAAAATTAAGTAGTGGTTTGGCAGAAGCTGTTCAAAACTACCAGGTGAAATACGGGCAGCACCCTCCACCGTATGTCCGCTAATTTCCACCATTTTAACTCGTGCTAATGGTCTGTCAGGAATTTTGACAAATGGTATGACTATGCCGTAAGCAGGTCCTCAGTCACAATTGATGAATTTGATGAAATTCACCAAAGCGTCCTCCCCTATCGCTCCTTGGTCCCCGCGCACATTCGGGAACTGACTCAAAAGTTGGCCACGAATCCTTTCAATGATATTGGCGCTTTGAGCATCCGTAATGGCACCGTCAGGGTACAGGAGGGCATAAAACCAACACACGCGTGGATGGTTCAAAGTGCGGCTAGGATAATCGAAAAATTCTCCGAGCATCTTCCCGACATGGACTTGGCCTTCAATTTGAATGATGAGCCTCGAGTTGTGGTCCCTTGGAAGAAGATGGCGGAGCTAAAGAGCCGAGCTAAATTGCCGCCGCTTCTGCCCAGCAACCAAGTCTCAAACGAGTGGTCTATAGATCGAGAAACGGAATGGGCCCCATTGGAGCCAGCAGATCAAACCCTCGAAACAATGTTTATTGATCAGTCCCTCCAAAGCGTGTTCGACCCGTATATCGCTCCTGCTTGCCCTCCTGGCTCGAAGGCGCGGTCCCAGCGGGTATGGGACAAACGGAATCTGTGTCTCGGATGTATTCGTCCACACTCAATGGGACAGTTTCCGACAGATTGGCGTGTTTCAACGGACATCTGCCACCAGCCTGACCTAGCCGATCTGCACGGTCTGTTTCTATCTCCTGCCTCATTCAAAGTCTCTCAGGAACTATTGCCAGTTTTCAGTCAAAGCTCCGTATCCGTTTTCAACGATATCATCTTCCCGAGTCCTTGGAATTACGTCGACAAAATAAGCTACGGACCTTCCGAAGAACATACGGACCCTAGGTACTCCAATAAAGAGAACATTCTCTTCTGGATCGGAAGCACAACAGAAGGCGTGAGCAACGAGGGCAAATGGAAAGGAATGCCCCGACAGCGCCTCGCACACCTAATTAACAATAACACATACAACCACGTCTCTGTCCTTCTCCCTACCGACCAACCAAAAACGTACTCCTACCAAATTTTCAATGGCCAAGCCCCAACCAAAGAACTCGGTCTCAGCACCGCCGTCAGCCTTACAGACCCCATCGTTCGCTGCCGGGATAAGGACTGCACAGATCAGATAGAAGAATTCAGCCCGGGCGGCCGCATCGATTTTCAAGACCATTGGAGATACCGCTACCTCTTCGACTCCGACGGCGCAGGCTTTAGCGGCCGTTTCCTCCCTTTCCTACAGAGCCGCAGTCTTCCATTTAAGACTGGTCTCTTCAGACAATGGTTCGACTCACGCCTAACTCCCTGGCTACATTACGCACCTATCGATATCCGCCTCCACGGACTGTGGAGCACACTCGCTTACTTCGCTGGCGTAGACGCGACTGTTGACGACAATCGCCAGATTGAGATGAGACGCCATGATATTCAAGGCCAGTGGATTGCCGAGCAGGGCCGTAGATGGGCGGAGACTGCACTTCGTAAAGAAGATATGGAAATCTACTTCTTCCGGCTTCTGCTGGAATGGGGAAGGTTGACTGATGATAAACGAGACTCGCTGGGTTTTACACTTGACACGTAATTGTTTCTTTACCTAAAATGGCGTTTTTCTCTTTGATTTGCCGTGGTCACTGGTGGAGGTGGAGGTGGAATGGCGTCTGGTTTCGCTCTCTCTCAAGGGTTGAATGTCTTACATCATTATAGAACCTTTAGTTTAAACTCCTTTTGAGCAGCTCCTTAAGTGCTATTTAAGTGTTTAAGCAAGCTTATACATGAGTATCTTAGATCACTGGTTGACATGTCTGTTACTATGGAAAGAATGTGTGCTACATTAGAAGAGGTCAGTCGCTGATGGCTTTCTGGTTCGATTTGTCCCGTTGAGGACAAGGTAACAATAGAGTCTTTATTCTTTACTAATAGTGTGGATCCTTATCCTCCATAATACAGAAGGCCAGGCCTCTAACAAAAGCCATAACATTCGTCAATTCATAAAGCAAATCTGCTATCTAGTCCAGATGTGATATATATATACTCACCGCCTGGAAGAAGAAACAAACAGCCACCAACCACATCGCATGGGTATCCAATAGAAAAAGTATCTAGCACCAAACAAATGTAACCCGACTCACCTCACCTCGTCCACCCCGAAACGTCTATCATCACAAGAAATTCTAAAGCAACCCAGCAGCCCTAGCCCTCATTGACCTCCGTGGAAACCCGCGAGCTTGAGGGCCGAAGGTAGTGCTGGTAGTTCCGACGTTACCCGCTTCTGGCGCACGCTTCTTAGCCGAAGCCGAGTCCTGATACACACGCAGGAAGTTGATGTCCCAATATGCCTCAGAAAAGGCAGAAGGGTTATTGGCAACGTAGTCCTGGCAGGAGCCGTGGGCGGAGCAGGAGCCGCTGCCCCAGACGTTGCCGGCCCAATCGCCGCAAAATGTTATGTCAAAGATCTGGAATTACTGGTTAGTGATTTATTTCTATGGATGGAGGAGAGGTTAGGGAAAGGGTACAATTTGCATATCAGTAAAGTGAGATTCAAAGTCACAGCTTCCTGCGAACCGGGCGGCGGGCGTACCCCACGAGGAAGGGTTCGGATTTCCCGACGAGATGTCTCCAGGGACACTAGAGCGCGGGAAGAACCAGATACTAATATGGTCACCGGTCCATTCGGTCGCGTAGACGCCGCCACCGGCGCTGTTAAAGCCCGCGCCGTAGGAGTTCGAGGACGTGGCTTGGATCCCGCAGCCTGCGTTGTTGTCTTGCCCCGGAGCCTGTACGTAGCAATTGCTTGTGAGCAAGGTGCCCGAAAAGCCGGAAGAATCGATGGAGCATCCGTCGCTGGTGTGGAGGGTCATATGGTTACTAGTGGCATCGTTGACGTTCTCAATGATATCAATCTCGCCGCCGTTGGGCCAGTTAGGGCCGAGGATCCAGCTGGTGTGTTTGTTAGGAGATGCTTTAGGTTTCGGGTGGAGGGGTTGGTGGTTGAACTTACAATGCTGGCCAGGTACCGCAGCCCGTAGGCATATGGCCTAGGTCAATGATGAAGAGACCATGGTGGTACGTTTGGGTGCTGGACAAGCGCACGCTTTGGCGCCCGGAGCTGGCAACGTTTGCATGATCCACGCCCATGTAGACAGATGAGCCGGTCGATATCAAGCCTCCGCTTTCCGCGGTGCCCCGGTCCACGTAGTCAACAAAGCCGTTGGTCGGGTCGCGATCGGTAAAGAAAGAAAATTTATCGAAGAATGTATCTGGACTGTAGTCATCCCGCAGCACGTAGGCAGCGCTAGCAGACCCAGTTACTAGGCCTAGGGCAGGGAGCAACATAGACATAACGTGCATCTTCACTTTCGAAAAGAGATCTATGAAGACGGTAAGGCAGCGTGAGAGAGAGAGAGAGAGAGAGAGAGCAGAAGCAATTCTCAAAGAAAGGAGTGTAAAGGCAGAAAAGGAGTGGCAGCACAACACTGTTGTTGCTCTTCGAAGGAATGAAGATTGATGACCTGAGGAAGATCAACGCCTAACCCCCAGGGTGCTTCCTGAGGTTATATACACCTCAGCGCAGCCCCTGGTGATAAATCTTTAGACAAACCATATTACTCAAAAGGTATCATCGGCCACAAATCCTGCACCGGACCCGGTCTTGGGACTCGAACCCCAAACGAAAAGTCTATCTTGGATGGCATTGTACGAGGGAAACCAACCATCTGAGTGAAAGGATAGAGGCGCCATCAAGAGGAACAACCAACGATTGGACAAATCCGTGTCCCAGACGCGGCCGAGGGGGCCGAAAAGACTGGTTCGGGTGTGTAGGCCGAGTCTGGCCCTAGAAAAGAATGGTATAGAACAGAGCGATAAGGTTCTCTGAAAGGACCACCTGCTGAGAGCGATGTGACAGCAATGGCATCAAGAGTCAGGTACAGCGCCAGCAGTAGATGAAGGTTATCGCCAACCGCCAATGAGCGTGCTCAACCGAGCTAGACAAGGGGGTGATCGTCTCTAAACCGTCTTGAATCAGGACAGGAATGAGCGCGTTTCAGCCGACAACGCGCACTCACGGACACATCTCTCTCTGCCTTTTAGTCCTATTTCAGAACCTTTTGAGGTCCGCTGGAGCAGTACATGCTTGCAGAAGATATGACAGTAGTCTGCATGCGAAGGCAGAGAAGTTCGACCCGGTGAAGAGGCCGTCGTATGTAACGCGGGGAGCAGCAAATGACTGCAGATCGATCTGCGAATGTGACTCGGAGAAATAATTAACGACGATCCCTGGCGCCAGGATGCAATCGACAACGATGATTGGCGCCTGGGGAGATGAGAGGAAGAAAAAGAGTCAAGCTTTGCATGCAATCGCGACGGAAGGCGGCCTGCGTGCCTGATTCGGCCTCCTGATCGTCCTTTCTCATATGGCTTTTCCCCTTTGGCTCGTCCTTCCCGACACCAGTGTTTCTAATCTATCAAAGTCGATTCACTCCCCGTCTCCAAAGTAGGAAGTTCTATGCTAGACTGCTATGTCGGGCTCCGCCATTTCCTCAATCTAGACACCTGCCTTTCTAGGACTGGCCGAAAGGCCTTCAGGAGCAGGAAGAAGTTGGTAGAGAACTCGGCCTAGCCGGCATTAATAAAGCCTATATAGTAGTACTAGTGGCAGTAGTAATGTAACAGTAAGTCGAAACGGGTGCAAAATCATCATGCAAATCGCTCATTCGCTATGTACAGGACAAACGGCGCAGGCTAACATCTCCCACTCTCCAACGTGATCCTGTCGGCGTCGCGGCGGCTGCGACTGACCAAGATCCAGCAGACACTGGCGATGATACAGATGCCGGCAAGAGAACACAACAACAGGTCCTCGTGTCGCACCAGTCTGTTCTTCTTCTGGAAGTTTCAGCCCATCACTCGTGCCGGAGTCCACGTGCCCGTCCTCATGGTGCGGCGCCTGACCGATCGGCGCAACGGCTGCTGCTTTACCTTTTCCTCTGGCGGACGCAGGATCGACCCGCCCCTCCAACCGGCGCGCGAGGCGGTGTTGTTCCACTTCGTTTCGTCTTTTCTCCCAAGCATGCCAATGTTTGGGGCCGACTCCGGGGCCCCAGATGCGCTGCCGACACACTTCACAGACTTGGCCACGAGGGCGCCATCCCCTCTGCCTCAGTCGAGTCACCTCGTCAACATGCACAAAGAGATCCCGGTCTAGCATTCCGTTGGCGAGGGATAGTAGTGATTTCTCATAAGTATAAGCAGAGAAAACAGAGGCCAGCACAGCTCGGAGCTCAAGTAGCGAGGGCGACCAGCGCGCTGCCCGACTTAGGAAGGCGCGTAGTATACGGAGGAATGCAACATCGTTGCGTTCGCCTGTCACTGGGCCGGGGCCACTAGTTCGAACCGTGCTTGAAAGGAGTATAGTAAAGACCTGTTGCACCAGGGTCCGAAACGACGACACAAGCTGCGTAGCATTATTTCCCAGTGACGACACAGACTCGGCTGTATCCCCGTTCGTTAGACCCCCCTGAATTTGCGCAAAGACACTGCTCGCGATGCGGACCACACCCTCAAGCAGATCAAGCCAGAGCTCTTCGTCAAAGGACAGTGGTTGCTCCGGGGAGTTTTTGGCCCCACCATTTCGTTGAATGTTACGCGAAGTCTTGGCCGTCTTACTCTGGCCTTGGCAAAGCCATGTTCCGACCTTTGCGTACTTGTTCAAGGATTCTAGAAGGTCATCAATCGCTTCGGCTATGCTAGTCGAGTCGGGAGTCTCCTGCACACTCTGCAGAATTCCCACTAGTCCTGACTCCAAAGTCTTCAAATGTGCAATAAGCCGGTCCATCGCCGCCCGCACTTGCCCTTGCCTAGCCAGAAGAACAACAGCAGCGTCAACTACTCCGCTTTCCTCTATTGAAGGCAGCAACTCTTCAAGCCGAATTTCACCTTCTCGGAGAGCGTCCACAAAGTTTGCTACCTTGGCGGGCTCATACTTGCAGAGTAGCTGCACATAACGTTCGATCATCCAGTTTTCAATCGGCTTCCAGTCACGGAAATCCGCCGGAGACTGTATTCGCTCGACGACCACGGTCAAGTACTCATATTGGCTGTAAGAATCATCCTGCAGTGCCTTGATGAATGTTCCATGAGCCTCCGGCGCAAAATCACGCATTGACTGTGCGGCTTCGCGGACATCTATTTCCGCAATCTCGCGGGCATGCGCTTTAACCACGCTGAAGACAGCCTGTCTCTGCTTCTTACCCAAGTTGGACCCAGGGCGCAGACAGTCGTGGATGCAGGTGAATATTCGATCCCGCTCGCTCGGGTCTTCCAGATATGTGAGTATCAGCTCTGGATAGTGTTTCTCAGACTTGTATGTAGACTTGAGAATCCGGAAGAAGCGCGCCTCTCGGAAAAGCGGAATCATCTGCTGAACCTCTGGTGGGTGGTAAATAGATAGCAGGTACTCGGCGCTTAATTCGCAGTCATCTGCCATCTCTTCATTCGGATACTGACATAGCCGCTCGAGGACTTGGTGGAGCGTACTGCCGGGAAGAAGAATGTACTGTGGATATTTGGGGAGGTTTCGAGCAATGAACATATCCAAGTAAATGGTATCGGAGGAATCAAACCTAGGCGGGTTCAAGATCTGGAGTAAGATGCTGATCAAATACTGCCGGTTGACAGACAACCCCTGGCGAGGAACCTCGTCCGAAACTTGCTCATTCAGGAAGCTATCCTCAAACGCTTCGTTGAACATACTCATAAAGCTGGAGGTGTCGAATTTCAAAAGTACCTCAAGGGGTGAGAAGGTTCCATTCGATTGGGGCATCATCCGTTGCTCGTTTTTCGCCTGGTTTCCGGAGAACAGATAATCGTACAGAGCTGCTTTGGCTCGATAGGCCTCGAGTTCGTCCATGTCGTTTCCAGTAGGGTATGAACGGGAAGTGAAAATGAACGAAAGATATGGGAATATTTTCATTGCGTTGGTGTACTGTTTGAGATCGTTCACAGACTCGCCATTCGTGACGGCGGCTTGTTGAGAGGGTATCAGTCCAATTAGCTCCTGGAGTGGTCCGACATAATCTCCTAGGCAGCGATTCCACACGTATATAAATGCATCGTAAAGATTGTGTTGTTTGCACAGAGTCGTCACCTGGTCAATGTCCATAGTGCTTGTGTCAAGGAGGCAGATTATTTCTTCTAGCTGGCTAGCGGTATGAGTGACAATGAAGTGGTTAATGAGGGCTTTGACAGCTGTTGGAGGAAGTGAGAGGACTGTTCCCTCGTGAATAAACGGCTCTAGTGCGTCCAGGAAAATGCCCTGCGAGTCATGCTCCTCGTACCAGTTGAACACCTCGTCCCAGAGAAAGTCCTCCTCGACCATGCAGACGCAAGTCGAGATGGAAGCCTCGGCCAGCTCCTCTAGTTGTTGGCGCTCAAGTCGATCGTTGGACGCTTCTGCGTTTCGTCCGAAAGCATATTTGAGCGAAGCCGACACCATTTCCAGAAGCTTCTCACGGACTATTGGCTGTCGCAAGGAATCTTCATCGGGCAATCCAACGGTGAGCTTCTCCGAGTTCCCGCTGTAGAATGCTATCGCTTGCCGGATGGCTCCAATGAAATCTCCAGCTTCCATCAGCGCCAGTAATCGATCCGCCCAATTTGATAGGCTGCCAATCTGCAGCTCATTATGGCCAAGCATAAACAATCGTCCTTTGTAAGAGCGGAAGCTCATGTAGAATGCATCGGCGACGACTCCATGCATCGAGATGTCCTCTTCGTTGAAATGCTCGACCAAGGAATGAAGTTGCGCAGAAAATAAATCGACATGGTATATATGCCTGTTTAGAAGATCGACTGCGTTTGTTACGCGCATCGTGTGGTCCTCTAAGATAAGCATCTGCTGCGTAATAGTAAGAACAGCCAACACTGATCGGCTCAACCATTGCACCGCAACAATAGCCTCATCGGCTCTCCACCTACATCGAGGACGAAATTCAAGGCTTGGAGGGCGATCTCTAGATGGCTCATCCGTCTCTACCTCGGAAACATCCATCACGGTCAGCACGTTCGACCAGCAGTAAACGAGCTTTGTCTTTGACGTTTCTGAGTCCTTTCCCTTCAACTTGATTGCTGGGAACCATGCTAGAGCACCGGTCATGGCTCCATGGGCGACAACCTCTTTCGGGCGCGCTGATTTGTGCTGAGTCTGCGCGACGGGAGTCGTAGAGACGATGACTAAAAGATACGGAGTAAGCATAGCGACCAGGCCTAGCGAGTCATATGGTTGCTCAATGTTCCCCAGAGGGAGAGGCGAAAAGGCGAGCACTGAGCTCGGCTTCCGCGGCCGAGCAGCATCCACTGTAGGTTGGGGGTAGCGACCCAGCACCCGAGTCGTCTTCACCGTACGTCCCATAGCACCCATACCGCGAGTTGCTAAGTGAGAAAAGGCCATTCCACGCTTATCAGCGGACACCAATGCAGTGCGCCTTGTCCCAAGGAAGCCTAAATGTATAACTGGCGATCTAGCAATATGGCCATCAAATGTTCTGGTCTCGATCTGGTTCGCGGGGATCGGTTGGATGTGGAGGAATGCTCGTGCCGGTCTTGAGATCTCCCATGTAAAGATGTCGCCAGAATCATGTCCTGCAGCAACGGTCGAGTGATCCGCAGAAAGCGCGAGCGATTGGATAGCGCCGCATTCAACAGCTGCATGACAGCATAGAGTTAGCCTCGCTTGGCGGCGCATATTTGGCCTCATTTGGCAATCCTACCTTGTGTACCTGGCCCAATAACAGCCCTCAAGCTCTGTTGATAATCAAAGACCAGAATTATTCCTCTTGAAGTCCCAATAACGATTGAGGTGGACACAGCCATGCACGTGGGAGAGCCAAAATTCCGCTTTCCAACTTCTGAGAACGCCTGACCAGTGATCTTCCTCAGTTTCGTCCAGCGCACAACCTCCCATGGCTCTTGTTGAACATCGGGGTCGGAGTCGATGGTAGCCGGCGATAACCGGCTTGTCAGCGACGACTTGCGCGAATGGATTTTCGTAAGAAAAGGCGAGGACGGTCGGATGCTGCCGGGCGATGAGGAAGACAACCTAGATTGGAATCGAAGGTCGAAAGGACGGTGCGACGGACTGGGGCTAGGTCGCGGAGAGCCACGAAACGCCAGAGCGCTACTGCTCGGCGTCGACAGAATCGACCCCTAAAGGGTATACGTCAGCAGGATTTCCAGCTAGAACCTATTTCTTCGCTACCCACCCGTAGAGACGGCGTATCATCCGGGTTAGAACCTATCTCGTCGACGCTATCCGGCAAGTTCAACTGCGAGACACGTGGTGACTCTGGAAGTTCAATCGATGCATGGTTCTGGCCGGCCAGATCCGGTATGTCCTCCCCTATATGCGCCATTGAGTCATCCTGCACATCTTCCGCCCAGGTTTCGTTTCCATTAGCGCCATTTCTTGTCTCGGGGAGCTGCTCATCGTCCTCTTCTTGACCCAAATCGAGGTCGTCCTCTTGGGCCCGGTCATCACGGCCCTCGATCGTGGAGCTCATCAGCGGTGTGTTCGAATGCTCATTTCTCCACACCAGCGCAAGGTCAAGAGTATCCGGAAACGTGTGTGTTCGAGATGTGCCTGGACTTCAGGGAGAGGACGGGCGACCGAGAGATTGGCGATTCTATCCGACAACTAGGTAGCGCGGCAGGAAGGTGTCGGACAGCGGCAGTTCGGAGAGGAGCTAAGTATCTAGCCTCAACACAGGCAGAAAATATCAGAGAAGAAGGCCTCCAGCACCAGGAAGCAGTGATCGCATGTAGCCAAGGAAGGACCACGTTCGCGATGAGATTGATCCTAGAGATCGTCGAGAGTGATGCCACTGGATGGAGGCTGTGCGGCTGCTTCCTGCTCCTCTCCCGTGGTTTGTCGGTGCGCCGGGGGGCGGGAACCAAGGCCCACTCGGAGCCTTCTTACAAACAATCGCATAGATACAAAGATATTTCTCCCTGACACATTAATATTCAGTGACGAGTGAATTAAGAGATAAGTTACGAGTTAATGCAGTATATGATATACTGGTGATTGATTCATATTCAAGAGGCAAATATAAAATAACTGCTTAAACGTTGTTCATTACTGCCTGATTTCTGCCTTAAGGCAAGTAGAACTCCTTGGCCCCTCCTACTCTCATGTTTGGAACCAAAGCATGCCTGTGCTTACCCTTTCCGTGATCAACCCATTGGTTTATTATCACCACTATCCTTCGGTCCTAGTATCTTATTTGGCGATTAAGCTAATGCTCAAATACATGGCTGAGATATACAGAGGGCATCTATTTCCTATGTATATATTCTATGATAATGAAACCTCGCTAGATAGATCCAGGCCAGTCCTGCTCTATTCACGATATATCCTAATGTAAATCAGCCAAATGTGTTGCAGATACTGCAAATCACATGTAAAATCAAATAATTCATCAGCTCAAAAACTGCGGTCCAGTCAACCAACCCTAAACTTCCCATCGTACTCCATACTGCGGACAAGAAATCAAAAAAATCAGATCACTTAAAAATGCAACATTACTCGTCCAAGTCGAGCTGCATATCTCGCTCTATTATACGTGACAAATCCAAATATTAGATCCGTGCGGTGATCAAGGGTCAAGGTATGCTTACCCCATATTTTGTTGGCGGACGAAACGATGACCTCTGCTTTCGCAAGCAACTTTTTTGCATATCGCTCAGCTTCGGTCGGATGAAGCTGGTTTCTCTTGCGAGGGTTCACCTGTCATAAGTATGGGCTTCAGTACTGGGTCAAGGTCATTTCTGATGAATCTTTACCATCATCAACACGGGCACGATATCCGTCGGGTTAGCTTCAGCTAATGCTCTCAGGTTGCGGAATCCATTATCGCGCAGTAACCTAGCTGTCCAGCCCTTGACGTAGGTCACTTGAGCCATTTCAAGGAGATCGGCACGGGCACCGGCTTCCAAACGATCGCGCATATGATCAAGGACAGCCGCTAGCATCCCCCAACCCATGCGTTGGCAAAACTTCACTATGCCTGCAGCAAATCCGTGACACTGTTGAGCCAAAGTTTGAACACCGCCCCGGGGAATTCGATAGCGGCTTGCAATCACCGGCAATGGAACCTCATTGCTCAGGTCGCGAAGCTGGAAAGCTGTATAAGCGCGGCGGTAAATCCTTGCCAGAGTAACCTGTTCTGGTGTATTTTCTTTCATCACTCCGCCGCTTTGTACCCTACAAGGAGTCAGCATCCTTAGTCCCAAAAGAATGAAAACGAGGGGCAGTAGTACATGGTGTTTACAAAACCGGGTTGAACTCCAACAAACTGCAGAGCGCGCAGGCCGCTTTCGTCAAGCTCATCTAATTGATCGCGAAAGGTGGGCCAGTCGATTTGAGTTGTCGCCGCGACCTGGAGAGGCGTGAACATGTAGAAGATATGCATGTCACCGTCCATCACAAAAGCTTGAAGCGCCCGTTTTAATTCTTCATGCACGAAAAGGCCATCTTCCGGCGCAAAGGCAGAAGAAACCACGGCTTGGCCCAGCTGGGTGGCCGCGAATGATTCGTCGTCATTCTTGAGTATGAGTTCCTCATTTGCCAACTCTTGAAGTGCAGAATTCATGATACTGTAAGATAGCTTTTTATCCACGGTCCGATAGAGCAAGGTGCACTTGACGTATTCTTTGATAGCTTCTTGGCCCGAAACGAGTCCTGTGGCTATGGCCTCCAGGAGTGCCCTAGGGAATGTCAGACAGTGCATACTCCCCAGGATTGAGACTCTTCACTTACCTCTTGAGTCCACGCTTCTCTGGTGCTAGGCAACTTTCGATAGCTGGCATATCTGCCTCCAATAGGTCGCACACAGCTTGAAGGTCAGGCCTTCCGCAAATCAGATACGTCTCGCCAGCTTCGTCTTTGCCTTTCCGCCCAGCTCTCCCGCACATCTGTCGCCTTGACCCTTTTTATCAATATATGAGTAGTACTAGGGGGTATAATACTTACAGCATTGCAGGCCCTACGAGCTCCCGCCCCATGCGGGCACCATTTATGATAACTCTCCTTGCGGGAAGATTGACCCCAGCAGCAAGACTGCAGGTAGCAACAAGCACCTTCAATACTCCCTGGTCGTACGCTTGTGCGATTGCTTCGCGCTCTTCGGTAGTCATTCCCGCATCTGAGGCTTGGTTAGTGTTATCGCTCATAACGATCAGGCGGGCTACTCACGGTGAAAGCCAACCCCTTTGATGAGCGTTGTTTCCAAAGCTGGATCTAGTCCACTGGGAAGGCTACGAATATCTGCCAGGATATCATGCCGCTTGTTCATGTCATCCACGTCCAAGGTAGATAAGTCAGGCATTGCCTCACTTATAAGTGCAGCTTGAATCTGGCAGGCTTGTCTACTACCACAAAAAACCAAGACGCCGAATCCTTTGGTGACCGTGTCGATTGAGAGAGCCACCATCGCGTTTGTCATGGGGTTGGAAAGCTCTCTGAATGTGGATGTCTGTATTGTACGCTGAGGTGGCACAGCGTCGCTAAAGGGTAGCCCTGGTGTAAAGGCCAGCCTCGAGATAGTCTGGAAAAGTTGCCTTGAAGTAACTGCTGGGTATATCGCATTCTCAAAGACGAGATATTCGTCAACAGGAACAGGGCGATAGGTCGAAATGAAATATCTAGCATTTGTCCATTCCGCCAACAGCTCCGTGTTCTTATTTGTTAGTCAGGTAGGCGAGCAACGCAAATTTACTTACCGAGATGGTGGCACTCATTCCAATAATTTGAATATCGTGTTGTAGTAAAAGCAATTTAGTGACCATCAACTCCAAGAGATAGCCCCGATGCTCATCGTCGAGCATGTGTAGCTCGTCCAACACAACTGCTCCCAAATCTCCAATAGTGCACTCTTCGATAGCAGTGTTAATCAACGAATTTGCCTGTTAAGTAGTGTAAGTTAGACTTAAACTGAGTTGTAGAAGCATTCTGCAGCGCCTACTTTTTCGATTGTGCAAACAGCAATGTCTGTGTCCGCCCAAGACGCGGTAGTTTTGCTCCCACCAAAGAAACCAGAAACACGGATCGATCTCTGCGGTCTCCGCCAGCGATTGCTTCCGGAGCCATCATCGTGATCCACATCATTATCTATACACTTTTCAACGTCTTGGACAATGCGCCGGAGCCACTTAAGTTTCTCTTGGACCAACGCCACGTAGGGAAGCACAAGAATCGCCTTGCATGAAGGGTTTTCAATGATACGCTTCAGCATAAGAACATCAGCCACTAGAGACTTCCCGCCACCTGTAGGAGCAGTATAGATTAGATGTCGCTTCCCCTCGAGGAGGCCTCCGCCAAGTAAGCACGAGGCCTGCCATGGGTAAATGTTACTGACACCAGCAGCGGCAAAATTGGCAACAAGAGAAGATGGTAGCCCAAATTTCGGATGCTTCAAGGACGGAAGCGGGCCTTGTGTAGCATCCTGCAACAAAGGGTCTGCTCGCTGTTGCTTATCATTTTGCCCAGAGACACTGCCCGCAGCAGAACGGATCTCACTCGCAACCAGGCCGCTTTTCGGGAGGGCCACTTGGGGTCGGATGAAATCCAGCCGTTGGGCGTTGGCATCATCATCAATAATTTGGAAGGTTGGATTCTTTATGCTTCCGTTCAATGGGCCGTTATTAATATGCGGGCTTGAGGGTCGTTTCTGACCGGCCAACGGTGCTACAACATATGGCTGCTGACGGGCGATGTCGACGGAAGTCTGGAACCCACTGGTCTGGAAGCCTTGTCCAGAGTGAGCAGACATCTCGACCCGTGGTCCAACCCGATTAGGCTTTAAGGAACGCTCATTGGTGATGTGGCGGGAAATTGCTCATTCGTGGTCGGGTACGATCACTTGCGAACAGATTTTCCCCATTATTCACCAGGCCAGGAAAAGCGAGACGTTGACTCGATTTCGTCACTGCGACCTGTCAGAGTTAAGTGGAAAATCCGGCAGAAGCGGTCCCAGTCCTGTGGCTGCCTATGGTCGTGTCTTCCTCCGGCGATGGGCCGGCGTAAAGCGCGAAATTGGGCAACTATCAGACTACCAACCAGATCCATACACGGAAGGAACGACGCGCGAGCCCCAGTTAGGGCCTGAGGCAACCGCCGCTTTGTTTCTGCCTTAAGGCCTCTCCGCCTGTTGGATCTCACGTGATCAACCACTCGATCCAGATCAAGCTAGACCGAAAATATTAGTAATGCGGAAAAGTTCAATGAAAAATGTTGTTGTTGTTTTTTGCTTTTTCTCTGCTCCCGTGCACAGTGCGGGAACGTTCCTGGATCATCTGCTCAATGAAGCCCTGCCCAGTGGGACCTCGATGATCCACATTGGCTGAGGGATGACCTACCACCTAACATGGATCGAGGATGGAGCAGCATCATCATGGAGCCATGATCGCGCAGCGTTGGTCGTTCGTTTTTTTGGGGATCGATCTCCACCGCCATCAACGACCATCTGGCTGACAAAAGTCGGCCTGATGCAACTTGTTCGCGTCAAATAATAATCCCAGAGCCATGACGAAATCTAGACTTCTTGACTGAGACTAAGTGTATAATTTATAATAAGTGAGCACAAACAGATAAATTAGCGCTGCACTTTCGACATCCACATCATGTTATCCGCATGCCCGAGCAAGGGTCCTCAGTTTCAGAGAGGCTTCTCAGCGCGAAAAGATCTTCCGAGCGAGTCAGTCAAGTCTACCATGGCTGTTTGTGACTTGGCTTCAATTATTTGCTTCTTTGCGATAGATTTTTGGGAAGCATCAGACACAAATCCGCGACTTGTCCTCAAGGGGTTCTTCTGGGCCTTTAGTCTCGCATTGACAGATCTGCACAACATCCCCATGCTTCAGGTTATTGGCAATTTGGCGTGCCCCTAGTTGCGGAGAGTTCATATTTATCTTCCCTCGCTTCCAACTTGCTTCCTGCCGGTGATTGTTTGGGACATCTTTTGTACCTCCATGCGAATCAAGTGATCCGTTCCCAGCCACGGCTGACGGATGACCAACCTCTCGGCGGGAACCTAACCAGCCAAGATCTACAGATGCATGCGGATCTTCCATTTGATCCGGAGTTATCACCTAACGCAGAGAAACTTTGGAATCGTCCTCCAGGACGATCCAGGATGTCAAAGAAATACAACCATTTGCGGACACTAAACACTGGGCGATTATACAATTTGTATTTAATAGTTCGCCTTCGGTCCTAATCCTTTACGTATATCGCACTGCTGGATTGCGAGATCTTTATCTGGTTTTCGTCCTCAGAGCGTTTCCCTGATTTCCCACGCTTGATTGGCCTTCTCAAGCGCATCAGCCCCCTAAAACCCCTGGTCGGAACTGATTCAAGGGAAACCGCGGCATGATCATATATATACATACGTACTACCAACTCAGAGCATCAAGAATCTGTTCATCTTGCCCCGATCTACGTTTCAACTAGGGACAGCCAGTTTACGGCAGTACTCTGGTAATCATCAGTGATGTGTGCTTGAGTTAACGTACTTATTGATATTGATTTAAATGGCAACACAGATATAGTCTGGCGATTTCTGTAGCCCACCAAATCAGCTACTGTGGGGTCATTCTTTTGAAGCGTCTTACTCCGATTATTATTATTGCGCCAAACGCCTTTGGGGTCGAATCCCAAGGAACCGTCATGCATGTCACTCACACTTTCCAGCTGCTACCAATCTTGCGGATTCACAGTACAAGCAAGGTGAAGATGTTAGCACCGACCGGGGAACCGGAGGGTTTCCAATATTGAATCTTGACTCTTCGTCATAGTATCGCCCCTTCGGCAAAGTCTCGGTATCTACCCAACAAACTCTCTCGCTAAAGGGCTCTCCTAGCCAAGAGATCTGAGCCTACTAAGCCGATTCCAGCTTCGTGGGGAACATGGAACCGAACCTCTAAAATTTCATGGGTAAGTTATTGGTTAGGCTCTTAAGACGCCGTCACTGTGCAACATTTCCTCGCTTCTTAGTTCAACCCTTGATCGGCGATCGATAGCCAATTTCACGTTACTTGACCATCAAGCGTAGGGGCGTTTTTCCAAATTAGGACACAAAAAGATACCACTGGTGTACGACCTAGTTAGCAATAATTCTGTCACGCTTCTATGTTTATATATCTTACAGGCCTCCGGATTAAAGACAAAGTATACGCCGCCAGCCTACTATACTAGTACGGAGGATAATACACTCCAGCCTTCCTTTCGTGTATTGTGGCGTTTCATGTCAATATGAAGAACTTGAAGCTCGGGAATCTCGCCAGTTAAATTGTCGTACAACCTGGACTTGAGTTTGCGCATGTCTTCTCGCCCATGGATTACATACCGGTTATCGCTCTCTCCTACATCGCTACTGTATTGTCCCCAAGATGCCCTCAGCTTCTTACCCCGGGAATGAAGAATAGCCACTGAGACTTGTTTCGCCTTGCCCGCCAAGCAATCTCGTTCCCAACCACATCTCAGCACCACGATGCTCAGCCCTGTCCCGGGCATGAAATAACAAAGGATGAGCGAACACACGGGAATATTACCTCCAACCCTAGCCGTTGGGTACCGAATCTCACGACGCTACTTAGTGGTCCAAGAAAATAGCCCGGCGGAGCAATCCCCTGTCCCGAAGGCCGCTTGGGCCGGAAGTGCTGGCTGGTGCTGCCTCAGACCTAACAGCATTGAGGCTGGACCTCGGATCTTAGCGCGACCGCTTTTTTCTCAGTACATAATCAGTGTGGTACCGATGGTAAATATCGCGATATTGGAGCTAGGATGGCGGTTCCGCTGAAGAACTGCTTGAAAGCCAAGCGTCGATGATACCCTCATTAGTACAGGTAGTCTTGGGGCGGGCGACCCTTCGCAGATATATAGACTTGGCATTCGAACAATGCGACTCGCTGGATCCCAAGAACACGATGCGCCACTCAAGAACCTTCCTGGCCAGAGCTTCCCGCAACGGGAGTGCAGCAACCAACCATCATAAAGACTCCAGACTCCCCCATTGCCCATCCTTTGTCGTGTGTGGCCTGAATTTTAGAAGAGAAGCGCAGGCCTGTGGAATCTTTCATCCATTTCAAAACCTTCTTCTCTGTCTGTTTCTGCCCCTTAGCCCCGGTCCGTCCCCATTGATGCACGGGCAATCCTTCCATGGCCCCTCCCCGATATCATCACCATTCTTCACATCGGGTGGCTCGGCCCACACACTCCCTCCTTCGTTGCACCAACGACACCCGCTCCAACCCAAGCACAATTTTATTACTGTTGCTTCCGCTCAGGTCTGGTCGACACGCATAGATCACCCACAGGCCACCTCAACGAGCAAGGGAGTCGCCTTCCTCAGTCTTCATAGTAGCCAATAGTTGACCAACTGAGATTTGACTCTTACATGCTCGCGACCTCCTTGTATATTAGTAGTGGGATCATTGGCGAACGGGTAGGGTAACGGCCATGGCGGATGGGACCGTTCCCTACCTACCGGAACGCTGAGTCCGGATATTTACAATAGATTTCTGGCAAAAAAGGGAAAGAGAGAAGCAGAAGCATCGTGCTTTTTTCCTGCCCTCTGGTTCTTGGTGGATGGAGGATCCGTCATATTAACACATCGGGACTAGGGGCGAGGGACGTGGACTGGTCGGGATCCTGGACGGCTGTCCTGACTACTGATTCTTTCTACTTTCTCTCTCCCTCGCCCTCTTTCTATTCTTCTTTTACTTCCGCTCGGGGCTTGAAACTCTTTTGACTTTTTGGTGTCTCGTCGTTGCTATCCTCGTCGGATACTCAGGCAGCCTATCCCTTCCCTCCCCTCTTCATCGGTCTCTAGACAATCTTTCCAGTACCCTTCATTTGGGTTAGATTGGCGGCTTGATAGAGGGCATTTACTACTAGTAGCCATCAGAGCCATCACCTCTCCTGCTTGTACTTGCGACGATCACGGCCACTGGCGGTGCATCAGGTCGACTCCCGGGTGACCTACATTCTTATCGGGTTCTTGTTCCTGCTAATTATTGCCCTCACCCCACGACGGTCTGACGGCCTTCTTGTTTGGTTTCCACTGCCGCTAGACTGCTCGACTTCCATTTCACTTCTCCGACTCACCTAGACCTTCTTCCTCCTCTCCCCCCCCATCGACTGCCCTCTGATTCTTCTTTCTTCTCTCGCGCTCCCTCTATTGCGTTGCTTCGGATTCAAGTCGCGTCTGTCCCAGGTTTCCACCGCATTCTCCACAATCCTCGCCACAACGAGGGCCGTGACTTCGTCCCCGAGTACCCAAGTGGTGGTTGTTGGAAGGTTGCCATCTTGATATTCTGTCTTTTGGAGTTTCCAATAACCACCAGAGCATTGATTCCTGCAACGCCCTTGCTGGGGCACACAATCCAGAAACTGAAGGGGCAACACAAATCTGCCCGAGTTTAAAAGTTCCTCCTTAACCTTTTTTGTCGGATATCTACGTCTCTATCGACGGTTCTTGGGTAGACCCTCGCGCAGCGGTGATTTTCTGATTTCCACCCATTCTTCTTTTTACTTTTGCTCATTCCCGTTTCTTTTTCCATCTTCGCTTTTCTCTTGCCCCTTGATACTCGGCAGATGCCGTGCAATACGTCCGCCTAGCCCTGCACTCGCATCTTTTGAGGGATCGCCTCTCCGTCACGGCCCGTTGCTGAAATCTGCGTCTCGCTCCCGAGGAAGTTTGGTGTTCCCACAGTCTCGTGAACCGCCCGACGCAGGACTGGAGGTGCATTGCAGCCCCAGCCCGCCTCCGCCTCTCTACTTGTCGCGTCTGAAGGCTGGCCATGGCCTCGGATAGGTCACCGCCCCAAAAGTCTCAGCAACTCCACGTGAGGCCCGACTCGTCTTCCAACGATACAACTCCCGCCGCAGGCAACCGCCGCATGCCTACCCCTGGCCAGTCTTCTCGGAGGGGATCCGCGGATTCCTCCACACTCCAGGAATCCGCGAACGTAAATGACTCCCACCCACAGCCCATGACGGGTAGCGCTTCCCCCTCTGAAGCTACGGCTACAGAGCCGCCCAGCACATCCGCCACCCCAGCACCCTACGGGACGCGGTCCCGAGGTCGAAACGCTCCCCGGCCCAACTACGCTGAGGACCGTGACATTGATGTCGACCTTGAAGTCCATCAACCAAACGCGAAATTCGCCAAACGAAGTGGTGGGGCCGCCAACACCCCTGTTAGCGGTTCCAGAACTGACGGCGAAAAATCAAACTCTCGAAAAAGCCTCACTGCAACGAACGGATCGAATCCCACTGCTGCCAGAGATGGTATTCCCGGCACCTCCTCATTTCTCGCCAAACCGGATGAGGTCAGCTCCTCGTCAAGCTCATCGAGAAAACGAAAACAACCTGCGAGTGCTACCACACCGACTTCTGTACCGGAAAATGCATCAAAGAAATTGTTCACTTCCGCCCCAGGAGCTAGCCTTGGTCAGGGTGACTCGAACATGGTCACTTTTGATGACCGAGGGGCCTACTTGAAGAATGGCAAAATTACGGCCGATGATGGCACTACATTTGCTGTTAACGGTCAGTTTCTATTATTATCCCCTTTTGTGGTTTTGGTGCAAAGTCTCTGTTCCCCCTACATTGCAGTCCTAATGCTGTGATTTAGAGCATGTCTATCTTATTTGCGAACCGCCAGGGGAGCCGTATTATTTGGCGCGCATTATGGAGTTCCTCCCAAATAAGAATACGCCATCTGGCCCGATCGAGGCGCTCCGGGTCAACTGGTATTATAGGCCACGTGACATCCAGCGCAACGCGGCAGATACGCGACTGGTATTCGCTTCGATGCACTCCGACACATGCCCGCTGACTTCATTACGTGGAAAATGTCAGATTAGACATTCTTCTGACATTGCGAATCTTGAGGAATACAGGAAAACTCGGGATTGTTTTTGGTATGACAAGATGTTTGACCGATATATTCACCGCTACTACGACGTGATCCCAACGAGTAAAGTAATCAACGTTCCTGGCAACGTCAAAAAGGTTCTTGATGAACGGTGGCGATATGTTCTTGTTGAAGTCGGAAAGCGAAAAGAGTTGACGAGTGCGGTCAAGACCTGTAAGCGGTGTGGCCTGTACGCTGCCAAGTATGTTAATGATTGACACTGAAATTAGTGAGCTTGTGGGAATGACTAACCTGCTAATTAGTACCGACTCCGTGGACTGCGCTGTTTGTCATAATACGTATCATATGCATTGTGTGAAGCCAGTATTAACGAAGAAACCGGCGCGAGGGTTTGCCTGGGCATGTGCAGCCTGTAGCCGAGCGCAGGAGCGGAAACTCGAGGCCCGGAATACTCCCATGCTCGGCGAAGCCACTTCAGATGCTCCGGAAGCAGATGAAGAAATGGTCGAAGAGGAAGAAGAAGACCCGAACAGCGCTCCGAATGGCACCACAGGCAGCACTCCTGCACCCATCGAGGAGGCTGTCCGACCGGCTACGCAAGAGCAGATCGCGCAAGCCAAACTATGGCCCTATCGCTATTTGGGCATCCATTGCCGAGTGGAAGATGCTTTGGACTACGATGACCGAATCTATCCCCGAGCTAGCTCGCGATTAGGACCCCGGCACCAGGCGGTAGTGAACCAATGGCCCGGACGCCCGATCGAGTACGTTAAGCCAATCGACATCAAAAAGAAATATTTGAAAGGATCCGGCGGTCGCAGAGACTCGCGACTCACAAAGGAGACCCTGGCCGCCCTCGAAGCCGCGAAGAAGGAAAGGGCAAACCGCCCAGTCTGGGTTCTGGAAGAGCCTCCGGGATTCATACGTAGAGGTGAAGATGAGCCAGTATCCGTAACGGGCTTGGCAGGAAAGCAGGTTCGAACATCAGAGCTGCTCTTCAAGATGCCTACTGCGGAACAGATGCCGACCAGAGGAGAAGATGATGGACCCGGGGCGCATCTCAGCCCAGATGACCGAGAGAAGTTTATTGATGAGTATATGGAGCGAGCAAAACAAATAGCTCCGGAGTTGGGTGTTGAAAAGTACTCTACCGATTTCCTCGACAAGGCCTTGGAGCTCCTGTACGCGCAGAGCTTCAACGCCGAGGCGGCGCTCGCGAAGCTGAGGCGGGTGAACAAACATGACGATCTCGATGTACCGCGTTTGCGCCCGGAAGAGGTCAAGGCCTTTGAGCAAGCGGTCGCCAAGTATGGGTCCGAATGGCGCAATATCACGAAACATGTCGGTACGGTCCCGCATTTCCAGATCGTGCGTTACTACTACATGTGGAAGAAGACGCCCCGTGGCCGTCAAATCTGGGGTAGTTATGGGGGCAGAAAGGGCAAGAAAGAGGCGAGGCGAAATAGCTCTGCGAAGTTGGTGGATGATGTTGCGGACGACCACGATGATTCGGCCTTTGACAATGATAAAGCTTCCGAAAAGAAGCGTGGTTTCCAATGCAAGTTCTGCTCAACACGGACGTCACGGCAGTGGCGCCGTGCTCCTGGAGTTACCCCTGGCACTACAGTCCCCGCTGAGCCAGGTGCAAGGCAGCGAGATAAGAGCCCGCAGCTCACATTGGCTCTCTGCTTACGCTGCGCTCTACTTTGGAGAAAGTACGGAATCCAATGGGAGAACGTGGAGGAAGTCGCGAAGAAGATCGGTCAAAGTGGCAACAAATCATGGCGCCGTCGTGTGGACGAGGAGCTTCTGACCCAACTTCTTGTGGAGGATCCTTCCAATATCAGTAGCACGACTGCAGCCACCGCTGCGTCGATTGGTGTCCCCGTTGGTGCGAACTCACAGCCGCTGCAGGACTTGAAGAAAAGGAACCGGAACGAGAAAGAGAGTACGGCGACGTCAACAGCCACCTCAGTGGAGCCTGTTGCGAAGAAGAAGTCTGCAAATGACAAGTCCTCGGAGCCACCGCCAATCGAGCCGGAACCTCCAGTGGCCAAAACACTCCCATGCGCCATTTGCACCAAGATTGAACCGATGGGTGACAATTACCTATCTTGTAGGGACTGCCGCCTCACCGTTCACCGCAACTGTTATGGAGTGAGTCCGTCGCGGAACTGTCTCAAATGGTTGTGCGATACCTGCTCCAATGACCGAAGTCCATTGATCTCTACAACTTACGAATGCGTACTATGCCCGGTGACCTGGACGGAACATGAGCTGATGGAAGCGCCAAAGACGACGCACAAGAAGAAGACCGACAGAGATCGTGAGAAAGAGAAACTCGAGCGTGGTCTAGTTGCTGATGCTATCAAGCTTTATCGGGAGCGACAGGAGGCTGTGGGCAAGCCGATAGGCCCTCGAGAACCTCTCAAGCGAACCGCTGGCAACAACTGGATTCACGTTAGTTGCGCAGTCTGGACCCCGGAGATCAAGTTCGGTAACGCAAAGGAATTCGAACCTGCCGAGGGATTTGGACTCATCCCTGCTGAACGATTCCGCGAGACCTGCAAGATCTGCAAGACCAACAAGGGTGCATGTGTCCCGTGTCACTTTAGCGGTTGCAACGCTCACTTTCACGTTGGCTGCGCATTTCAGGCAAAGTATAAGGTTGGATTTGACGTCACTCCGGTCAAAAGCTCCCGAAGGGATAGTCTGCCCAGTGTTCGGCTTGGGGATGAAGTCGGGGCCGCAACCCCAGCAATTTGGTGTCCTCATCATTCAGTTTCCGGCGTCATTCATGAGACGGGCCAGCTAGCAGAAGACGACCTCAATGCGATTCAACTCTATGCTCGTACCTACAAGCAGGCGGACCTTAGCATTACAGGCACTGTTCGGAGGGCAGCCTACAATCAGTCTCCGGCTAGTGTCGTGCATCAGACTGCAAACTCTTCCGTGAATCGACGGACGTCTACTGTGAATGGTACTACTGCTTTGCCTCTGATGACGAAAGAGAAGCCGGCAGCACCTGAAGATGCGGCGGATGAGATGCAGATCGACCCCGAAAGCCACCCTTCACAACGAATCAACAGTAGCGAGGCCAACAGAAAGTGCGCCTCGTGCTCGACTGCATACACCCCGATCTGGTGGCCTATCGACAGGTCCCGCCGGCCAGCGACTATGAGTCATAGGACGCCTTCATTGAATGGAGTCGGGTCCTCCGCGAGCCCACCGTTTCCTTATCGACACCCCCAGCCTTCTATCTCTGCACTGAATGGGGATCATGGCTCTCCGGACAGGGTAGCAAATGCCGTGGATGATTCGCAGGCGCTATTCGACTGCCACAAGTGCCATATCAAGAAATCAAAGGCCCAACCGTCTCCAGAACCTCGACTATCACCATATCAAGCCCAGCGACCCGCTATACCTACAGCTCGAGTCGCGGATTACCATAGCCATCCCTATGGTTCTCCTCATAGCCATCCAACTCAGCCCACCGGAATTTCCCGGCCTGTTGGACTCTCTGCTGCCAGTAGCCCGGAACGATACACAGGCTTTGAAAGGTCAGGGGATTATGGAGATGGCAAGTTGCGTAATGGTCTGCACAGCGCTGGATATCGTGGCAGCCAACCTCCGCCGCCAGGTCTTCGTCATTTGAACGGCTACCAGCCTCCTGCGCCTCCTGCGCCTCTCGGTGCTCCTTCTCACTATTCCACCGGCGCCCATCCTCCTGCACACCAGCCATATCCAGCGCACCAAAGCCCATATGGCCCTGTGGCAATTTCTTCACCGCTCCCACCAACAGCGCCAGGACCACGACCTTATGCGTCCGCATCACCGCCAGACGTACCAGCTACGATGGTGCGACACTCCCCGCAGCATTCGCTAAGCGCGTTGAATGGGGGACCACCGCCTCGAGTATTCCCCACCGACCGCGTTTTGGGCGCATCGACACGATCGCCTCCTGTTTCTCAGGTACACATGGATCCCCGCGGTCGAACGCCGCCTAACAAGATAGACGAAAACACAATCACAGGGGCCTTGTCAATGAGCAGTGGCCGACACACGACAACGAATGGAACCAGTGGCGGGTCTGGAGCCAGTGCCAGCCCGTCATTGAAGAACCTCCTTTCCTAGGGCTGAAAAGCGCCTCTTGCGTATCAATCCTTATAGAATATCAAAAGGGACAACATGTATGATATAGCTTCCTTTCAAGTTGTTGTATTTTTTGTTTGTTTTGTTATCCCCACCTTTCGCTCCGGTTTTTTTTTTTTTTTCTGGCATGGGAAAAAGCGGGATTTGGGATATTGTTCTGCATGAGAGTTAGAATTACTTTTTCTGTCTCCTTTTCTTTCTTTTTATGGTTTTTTTTTTGTGATTGGCTTGGGGTACTGAAGGTGCATCTGACATTGGAGTTATACGAATGATATTGGCAATGCTAGCCTCTCTAGCCTGGGTAGAAAATTATTACACATCGTGCCTCCGAAAGTACTCTGTAGCTACAACGTTGTAGTCTTAATGTCACAAAATATATAAAAGTAGTAACCTAGGTCCGGGTCTAGTACAGCGGCACTTGTCAGCATCACGGCTCGGCATGGAGTTAAGGAAGTGATAAGCGCGCTCGGATAACAGGACGGGACTCGGAAGTTGAGAGAATGATGTGAGAACGAGGCTTCCTGGCGTAAATCACAGCATGAAAAAGGGATCGAGCAGGATCGCCAAGATGATCCTGGGCCAGGGCGAGCGTTTCCAAAGCTTCTTCGTTGAACCGCAAAGCCCCGAATGTCGAGAGCAACTGAGGAAGGTCGACCGCCCGGTACAAATAGTTTGGGGTCAGTGCTGAGGAATTTCTTTTGAATCGTTAGGGGTAGAATTCCGATAATTATGCGTGTCTTGTCATTTCTTTTTGTATACAGGGACGGAGGATGGAATGCACTAGATACTAGTCTGCAAATAATGCGCAAACACTCCCTTGCGTGCTTACGTAGGAGCTGCTAATCCACCAAGGTAATCCAAAGGTCCTCCTGTGGTGAGGAGAGAGGCAACCGGGCAGGGCATCTGAATCGAGAGTCGACAACAGTCAGCATGCAATTACGACTCGCTGCTTCTGTCGCTGCAGGAAGATATGCTTAATTGTATACTTTGGGGTATTATAGTGCGGTCGCAGGTGACGAATTACGAAATGGTGGGGAGGGGGAGAAGAAAGTGGCGAGACACCCGAGTTATCTTTTTGGGTAAATTGCCACACTGACACTGCCAGTTATCACGATAACATCATAAGTCCTGCCTGAATCCTAAGGGGTAAGAGGCCAAAAAGAGCTTGCCACTTCACGTGCTGCTCCCTGCGATTATCATCTGCAGCTGATGATTTCGAGTCAAAAGGGCGACGATATATAGCCTTTTGATAGGATAGGACGGATGCACTTGCTCGGCAGTCGGGCGCCAGGCTCTGGCGCAGGCAGCAGAGTCTTCCAGAATCCGTCTAGAATGAGATTAATTAAGTGGAGGACAAGAGGCTAATTTCAGCCCACGCTGTTCTAGAAAATTTATCGCGATTTCGATTCGACAGCGCGCCGAGTTGGGCACAGTGTAATCTAAGCAGGTCCACGCCTTAATTTCTGGAGTAAAAGAGTTGTAATAGATTGAGACCACGTTATGTTATGGATGATGCGCTTGAATGGTGAGATTGAACTGGTCGAAGTTCTGGAAGGCTGGAAGAAGCACAGAAGCGCCGCAGAAGCCGCGTCGAACAAGACACTCTTCGGCATCCCTCTTCTTCTGGATCTTCCCACGACCCTTGTCGATGTAGCCATTCCCCCTCTTACTACTACTACTTTGTATTATCTCGCTCTCCCTTCTGCTCTCGGTCTCCCGCTCGACTTCTCCTCTTCTTTTCTCCTTTCCCCCTTCCATTTAATCCACCCCCTCGGCTTCTAATAATACTACCACGACCGGCACTCTTCTGCGCTCTCATCCTTTTCACCTTTGGTCACCTTCTCCACGTCTCTCCTTCCCGATCATCCACCCGTGCAACTTCCGCCAACTTTTCTCCCGATCGATCTTCATCCTCTCCACCCTCTTTCTCGCTCTTCAGTCTCGTGGCTTTTTTTCTCCGTCTGGCCCTGTCGCTGGCCCACCATGACGCCCTAGGCTCTCGCTTTGTCTTCTGACATCGGATTTCGTCGTCCTAGACTCTTCCCGCGTCGGTTGTCTGGCGACTTTTGAGCTTCTTGTGGTGGGAGTTTGACCGGGCGCATCTCGCCCCGTGGGACACTCACAGTGCAATAACGCTACCAATTGATTCGCCCTCCTGCCTTTCTCTCGCCAAGTGTCCTCTTCTTTGCCTGTCATCGTCGAAAGCTACTCTCGGCTTATCCGTGTGAGTGAAACTGTACCCTACAACCCGGGCGTCGCGCCCGCAATCCCGTCCCGGAGACCTTGGGGCGGTACGTACAAAGAAAGAACCCTGGGAACTTGTCTCAGAAAAAAGGGACTTTTGCGTCGGCCGCCGTTTTCTTTCCGTAAGGACAGTCAATCGGCTGGATTTCTCGTCGTGGGCGACTGCAGCGAACAAACTCATTGTTTAAGTTTGCGCCTTCGACGATTGCAGTTCATCATCGCCAATGCTTCCTTCCACCCTGCAGCCCCCCCTGCCTCTTTCTGCTTGCGCCGCCTGCATATATTTCAACTCAAGCCCTAGGAATATTGTCACTGACTGTAAATCCAGCAAAACTTTGAATAGATCCGGTTTTGTCACCTCGCTCACTTCGCCTCGTTCTTTTCCTTTCAGCCACTCTCTCCTGTCTCACTTTCCGCTTCTAATATCGTCAGCCCGTTCGTTCTGTCTCGGATCTCTTATTTCTCTCTAACAATAACCTGCATTATCTGGAAATCTCGACCTATGAGGGCAGGTCTAGATTGGATAGCGTGCTCTTTCACCCCGTTTCTTTCGTATATATCGCTGTCGCGTGATCTGGGATTGGAAGAGGGATGATGGGAGTCCCGAATCCGGTTGACATGATGGATCACATCGACTGCTCTGCAATTTATATTGATCCTCGCATCCAGTCGGAGCGATGGGTGTTCCAAGGTGCATCTGATGCACTGTCGGGACCCTTAGCATTTGCCGATGAGCCTGAATCGCTCCGATCAGATATTCAAGTACTGTTGGACGTCTGTAGACGAAGTACGCTTCCCAAATCGCGTCCTCATGCTTATCTTGTCGCTAACCGCATTTTTTATTTATTCTAGTCTATCTTTGTCAAGCCGGAGCATCTCTCGTATCCAAATTAGCAGAGTTGAGTGATACTGCTGCCAATAGCTGTACTCCGATTTTCGCGTTTTTCGACATCGATCTCAACACAGAGGACTCTCCATCGTTATCTCATCGCAGTACTAGCCGTGGCTCTTGGCAAGAACCGCCGTCTCCTTCACCTCTGCACCGCGGGTTTACGTTCTTGTCACAGAATGATGGCTCGTCAGACCTGAGGCTACTCTCAGGACTCTCCGCCGATATCAACGTCCAAGACGCGCCTAATCTCGTCATCCCGGTTGCTATCTTACGTGCTTCACTTCGGGAACCTACTTCCGCTGCTGTTGACCAACGGCAATCTCCGAACATTCCCCAACCACAACACCTTTCGAGATGTCTGGATGCGGGTGCTGTGGATGTTATACCTGCGCCCTTAGATAGGGCCAGGATTCAAAGTTTGGTAGTCCATGCTTATCGCGTACGGAAATCGGCTCTTAAAGAGCAGTCACGTTTTCTGTCGAGGAGAAAGCTGCGAAAGCATTCATGGGTGGGAGTGCATGATGAGCAGCCTTATTCTTATCTAAGAGAGGCCATGTAAGCTTACCTCATATGCAGGGTTTGATTGGCTGCAATACTGACTGCGTTTGTCTAGGGTCTCGAAGCTTATGAAAGGAATTTGTAATCCCGAAGACGTGGTTGAGGAACTGCACGATGGGTAAGCCGACTAAGCCCACCGGGTGGATGCGTATTGCATGCTCACACTGTCACAGAGAATTCTATGTCAGCGAAGAGCGCGAGCAGTATGTCAGGGAGCGATTGGCGCGGTGGGATTTTGCTGCTCATGAGTTTTCTGATGACGAGCTCGTTTTCGCCGCCTATGAGATGCTCCAGCATGCATTTTCGATACCTGAGCTTGAAGAGTGGCGTTTAACATCGGGTGAGTCGAATCCTTCTGTGTTACTGGGCCTTTCTCTGACAAACCCTTATCCAGGCGAGCTTCGATCCTTCTTACTGGCTTGTCGCGCGTCTTACAATTCCTTCGTCCTTTACCATAATTTCAGACATGCGATCGACGTCTTACAATCCCTTTTCTCCTTCTTGCTTCACGTTGGCGCTTTGCCACGTTACCGATCTGTCGGGCTCGAGGTTGATACCAAATGTCCGATCACAGCCATGCTCAGGCCATTCGACGCTCTTACATTATTAATCGCTGCGATCGGTCATGATGTTGGCCACCCCGGTGTCAACAACTTCTTCCTTGTTAAGCTGAACGCGCCTCTCGCTCAGCTGTACAATGATAACTCGGTCCTCGAAGCCTTCCACTGTGCTGCTTTCTCTCAAATACTGCGCCGCTACTGGCCCGCCGCGTTCAAAGATAAGCAGCTTCGCAAACTGCTCATCAGTTCTATCCTAGCGACCGATATGGGAGTCCATCAAAAGTTTATGGAGCGACTCGGGTCTCTGCAGGAAAAGTACTCTGAGAACAAGAGGACGACGGATGGCTGGAAACCCCAGGATATTGACATGTATAAAACACTGGTCTGTGGCCTGCTGATAAAATGTGCCGATATCAGTAATGTGGCGCGCCCTTGGGAGGTTGCAGAGAAGTGGACTAAGATCCTACAAGAAGAGTTTGCCAACCAGGGCGAGATGGAGAAGGAGGTCGGAATGGAGACTGCCCTCTTTGGTGGTCCACCAGAAATCGGGAACGTGTACAAACTTGCCACAGGGCAGATGGGGTTCATGTCGATTTTCGCGCTGCCCCTTTTCGAAGGCATCTCGGATATTCTACCGGGCCTACGGTTCACCGTTGAGCACATTCGCAGCAATCACACTCGTTGGCACTATCTCGCCGATCTTGAACGGAGGAAGCCCTTTTTGATGGCTGACGCGGGTCCAGATGGTCTGGTCTCGCCTCGCTCCCACAGTCCGGCTACAAGCTTCCAAGAACCGCAGCCTACACCGCCGACGTCGACTCCTACACCAACTCAGAATGGTGCCCGCAATACGTCTATCAAGACCTTCCCACCGAAGGAGCCCTCGCAACAACGAAAAGACGAACAACATGGCGACTACTTTGCAAGGTCGGCCCGTACATCGGTGGGCAGCGAATACAATGAGAACCAGATCAGCCCAGTCGTCTCTCCAGACACACCCGGCCCGTCGATGGATATCACTGGATGTTCTTACCCACCCGACGAGCCTTCCCGAAAATCGTCCTCCGCTGTCCCTGATATTACCACAATGCCCGTGGCCCCACCTATGCCGAACAACACTGGCTTACTCGATACCCACACTGGTAGAGCTCCTGTATTTCAACAGGAACCCACGACCAACTCTGTTGCGTATGACGCCTCGGTAGAAGTGGGCACGGAGAAGGCGAACGGATCACGGAATGGAGCGTACCGTCGCCATCATGCCAACACTGCTTCGTCTGGATGTACGTCTGCGCCAACGAATTCTCAGCGCAACAGTTGTACCCGGACGCATAGCAACGCAATGTCTCCTATTTCTCCTTCTACGAATGCAACGAGTCTCCTTTCTGCGGATAGCGATGAACAAGCGTACACTCGCGAAATTCCACGAAGCGATTATGCAGACTGGGACAATCGCAGTCCGCGAACAGGGTCGCCTAAACGTGGTCCTGTCGGAGACCGAAGGTCTGAGAACACGCTTCATTCTGGTGATAGCCACGTATTCCATGACGGTCTGGATAAAAACCACATGCCTCCCACGGTGCGAAATGGGACTGGCAGCTCAACACAGTCTATAACCACAGGAAGCAGCAAGAACGACGGCCACAGCCCTCACTGGGATGATCTGTCGCCTGACCAAGGCCAGCGCAAATTGCCAAAGCGCCGGAGCCGTCTCCGCCTCGCCTTCTGGAAACGCAAGAGCTACCATAATAATCACCCCGAAGTGCACGGCGAGACACGATAGACCTCTACTTTAATTCCCGGAACAAACTATTCTTACCTGCCTACTTTCTATTGACTTGGAGCGACCCCTACATTTTTTAGGTGGTTGCTCACGGCACTTTTGAATATACGACGGACTGTACGATTTCATGATCTGGATTGATAGATAAAAGCCAAGCTTCGGGCCTTGGATACCTTGGCCAGCAAAGGTTTTGGATAAAAGCTTCTTGTTTGGGACACGGAACGAGAAACCTATGACGATTTAACCCCTGACCACATTTTTCATTACGCGAGCACAGCGGCTATTTATATGCTGTGACCTTTCTCATGCAAGATGGCGGCTGGCGCAGATATTTGGGGATGTGGGAGGCACTTTGCTCATCTTTCTTCGATTTACTTCTTCGCAACTCATTCTTGACACAACTTTTTCTACTACGAGGCCTGGTTTTGGTTACAGGGGCAACTTAGAGACGGGGCGTGTGGATTGGCGTTTTTCTCCTTCGGTTGAGGTTGGTTTGATTTGGCTCTGACCGGCCAGATTGTAGGTCTTATTCGATTTTACTCTTTGTGTTGCGAATTGCTAGGTTACCCTGCAGTTGCCATTCGTCATTACACTTGTCATTGCCAGATATCTACTACTCCTATCATATCTTGTTGTATATCACATGATGCGAATGTGACATTGGAATTGGGGGAATGTCTGCTATCTATAAATACATTGCCTTTATACTTGAGATGCGCTGCTATTGGCAGTCTTCGCATGCCTTATTTGCTGATGTCGTAGTCTGCGCGGACGGTGTAGGCGCAGTAGCGGCGACACCTGGAGCAGGGGCAAGAGCAGTAGGAGCAGCAGGCGTCGATCCCTTCTTCAGGGCCCGATCTGTATGCCCCAGATCTCTTGACGGATCAATCACGTTCCTCACCAGGGACTTCAACACTTTTACCTCTACAACCTTGTCAACACCCGAAACACGCATCCCACTTATCAAGAACATAACAAAATTCGAAAGGAACATACCAGGGAACCCACCATCCCTCTTCCGATCCCAGAGGACTGTCCCGTCCCCTGCACCCTCTTTACTGGAAGTGGAAGTAGTAGTAGATGGGAAGATCGTAACGCGGAACAGACCCCCCGTCCTGGGAACTAGCGAAATCTCGCCGATATCAGTGCTGAATGTGGATAGGAGCTCTTGGGCGAACTTTTCCTCTCGCATATTATATATCAGCATTGCGTTATGTATTGATATAGGACTAGAGGAGAGAGAGGGAGGGAGAGAAAGGAAACATACGTAAGCGGCCCGCAACATCCATTTACACTGCGTGCAGTACTGAATAGTTATCCGGGGGCCGGAGACAGGTTCTTCGGGTGTTAGATTTCTTTCTCCTTCTAGGGCTGTGGCTGGCTGTGCAGATATTGATTGTGAGGTTGACGTAGTTGATGGCGGGTGAGACTCGATGGGCGCGATTGGTTCGGTCATCTCTTCTTTCCTCTCTTCGTTTGATTTTGGAGATTCGCTGGCTGTTTTCAGGACCGGGTGTGAGATGAACTGTAGGTAAGATACAAATGCAGCTAGGGAAATTGGTGAATTGCGGACTGGTTGGTTGCTTTGTGGTTCGTAAAGGTGGGGGTGGGATGTTGTGGATGGAAGAGGGGGGTGATGTCAGCTGATAGGTCCTCTGCAAGCTGTCGCGAGGTGGGTGGGTATCTATCGAGGCTCTGCTCGTTTGCCCCAGAGGACAAAGAAAGTGCTTGAAAGTATGTTTCGTCTTGCCGGAATCGTATATACTCCTGCTTCGATTACGCTGGTTGCGTGACACGTATGTACCTGAGTAACATACTACTGCTACTACTAGTACAAATGGTGTGCGTACCTGCATTAGATGGTTTTTCTATAGCCTCTGCTATGTAAGCGAGCTGCTATTATCAAGTAAACCCGGTGAATCTAATTTACAACAAGCGGGCTGCAACCAAAATCAAGTATGAAGACGCTGGAATCAATCGATAGCCGCACCATCTTGCAGGCATGCTTTGCTATACGTTTCGTTTTGGAACCCGTAACAACCCATACACACCGTTCGACATTGAGAAAAGGAAAGGAAAAGAGAAGTGGAAGGGAAATCAGGAATACTGAGAGAAAATCGGGATGAAAAAAGAAGGGAATTTGGAACAGGAAATAGAAGAGAAAAAAAAAAGATCAGGGTTATCTTGCGGGACAATAATCATCGACAGTAACTCCAACAGACTGAATGCGATATATCCGAAGTACGTGCAAGTCCAGCGCGCGCTTTTCGGTTGGCTATAGAAGCTTCGCAAGCGACAATCGATGCGGCTGTTGGGCGGGTTGTTCGGGTGATATGAGCCGTGAGGAGGGGGCGACGCGCTTTCGAAGAGGGTCAAGGGATCCGAAGGCACGGAATTAGAGAATAGAAGGTAAGGTCGTAGCGATAGAAAATTCCAACTCGCGACAGTGGGGTGGATTAAACACCAGCCTGTCGTCATCGAGGGGTCGAAAATGTCGTAAAGGCCATTACATGACGGTGCAGCAACCCCCCTGTTGCTGAGGGGCGTACGGGTCCTCACGCTTGTCGACCTGCGATAGCATTAGCTGGGGCTGTCTCCTCTGTTGCGCCAGGTGTACACATACCTGTCCCCATACAGATGGTACCATGAAGTCACGGGTGTTGTTGCAGTAATTAATCAGCCTGGCAAAAAGCAATGCGATGAGCGAGCTGCAACAACCAATTGTTTATAAACCGAGACTTACGACATGGCCGCTTCTGACACCTTGACTCGGGGTCGGTCGAGATCCTCCTTCAGGCGAGCATTGAGCTCTGTCAACCGGCGATACTTGAGATCGGCCACACTCTGTTTCTTGTTCTTGGCATCCCCGCCAGATCGAAGCTCGTAGGTAGGCATTTTTGTAGATGACGATGTGCGAAATTATGGTCGGAAATCAGTTATAGCTGGGTATGCGACCGTACGGGAAGGGAGCGAGGTCGTGAGAGATCCCCCAATTGATTTTGCGCGTTCCGGGTGGACAGAGTAAGGGAGGAGTTGGTCGGAGGGCGAACGCGAGGCTGGGCGGGTGGGAAAGGGAGCAGAGAGAGTGTGCGGTCGTTGTGGAGGGAGGATTGGCGTCAGAGAGGGAGCGAATGGAGGTTGAATTGGGATGCTGAAGGAGGAGGAGAGAAGGTAAGAAGGAAAGCAACTAGAATCTCAAAAGAAGAATCGAAGGAAGATCAGGATGAAGAAAGCGAGCGACAAGTGAGCAGCGAGAGAAGCGACTGACTGGAGAGCCGGGACCAGGGTGAGTGAGCACTGCGGAGGCTATTAGTTATGAGAGGAAAGCGTTCGTATTATTGTTACGCGCAATTTACGGAGGGGTCTCAGCTATCAGGCAATATTTGGGTGCGCAGAGTAATATAATCTGTATTCGAAAAGGTAATAAAATGGAGAAATGACTGCTCTGGGGTCTTAGGCCAGAGTTAGATAATAATTCCCACCCCTGAATCAGTCTCCTTCCTAAACCGGCTCAGGTTCGGAAGGATGATGTTCAACGGTCGACGATCAAGATTTCCCCTCTTCTGCGAGACGAGGAGTTATTATTGATTAAATAGTATTCTACCAGGCTGTCATCCAGCGATGGATGCCTTCCACAGCCCATTGAAGTGCTATTGAGCTCCTTTTCCTGATAGTTTAGGAGAAGGCACTGTGGAGCCACCCCATCTTCCAGAGTTCCAAGTTTACCATACAGTGACCCGGCGTTTCATATATCAAAACACGTGACTTGTAATGGATCATTTCTCAACCGGCATCACCATTCAGACACTCCTTAGAACAAGACGGCATTATAAGTGTTGCTGGAATAGCTGACCTGCAGCTGATATCTCACGTAGACATGCAGAATGGCTTGTTAGAGGCCTCGTTGTGTGGATATGAACACCGCCAGCCGTGGCTTGTGTATGGTGGACACCATACAGGAGCACGGATTGCAGTCTGGCATATGACTTTGGAATTGAGTGAAGAATCGGAGCACAGATATGACCCTTAGTGTGCGCACAGACGGTAGATGTACAAATCCAGTTTCATGTCAGAACCCAGGCTTCGAAATCCAGAGAACTGGTTGTCATTGTTGTCTCACTCACGTGACCGCAATCGCTTAACCCGAAGTGGGAAAGGGAGCCAACTGACGGCGGGTTGGGTTTTTTTCTGGCTCTCGCACAACCACCGACGCCTCCCCTCCAACCTGTCTTCGCCGACCCGTCGCGTGGCAGCATCATTGCAATAGGGATTTCTGGCTGTCGACTATTGCTGCCCGCCAGTTGTGCGCATTTTTGACTTGCTCTGCGCCCATCCCTTGTCGAGATCAAGTTCCGACATTCAACTCTGCGCTTGTGTGTCGCCGTGCCCTATCGACAATAGTCATCGCTTATCCCAAACACATCGCCCATCATGCCGCCTCCACCGCATATCAAGCCCGAAAATGTGCTGAAGGTAGGTTGCGGATTCCCAGGTCGAGGCATACACTTTTGTGCGTCTTTCTAACGCAAAGGCCGCCTCTAGAGGGCTCAGGAACTTATCGCCGTGGGCCAGGCTCCGGCCGCCCTCAACGTCCTCCACGAACATGCCACCTCGAAACGGACACGCAGCAGCCCCATCGCTTCACTTGAACCGGTTATGCTTCTCTTTGTTGAGCTCTCCGTCGAACTCCGCAAGGGTAAGGCTGCCAAGGATGGCCTATACCAGTACAAGAACATCGCTCAGAACACGAACGTTGGGACCATCGAGGTATGTGGAGCGAGGATATCTGCAGTGGTGGAAAATGTGTTCTAATGAAGGCTTCGTATAGATCGTTCTGAAGAAATTCATCGAACTCGCGGAGAAGAAGGTGACCGAAGCACAAGCCAAGGCCGATGAAATTCAATCGTCCTTGGAATCCGCCGCTCCCTCGTCGAATGTCGATGATCTTGAAGCTATCGAGACTCCTGAAACCATTCTCCTTGCTACCGTCTCTGGCGAACAGTCCCGCGACCGCACCGACCGCGCAGTTGTTACCCCTTGGCTCAAGTTCTTGTGGGAAACTTACCGCACTGTCCTTGAGATCCTGAAGAACAATGCGCGCTTGGAGGTTATGTACCAGACAACTGCTCTGCAGGCTTTCCAGTTCTGCTTGAAGTACACCCGCAAGACCGAGTTCCGCAGACTCTGCGAACTTCTCCGCAACCATGTTCAGAACGCTGCCAAGTACTCTGCTCAGATGCACGCTATCAACCTCAGTGATCCAGATACTCTCCAGCGTCATTTGGACACGCGCTTCCAGCAGCTTAACGTGGCTGTTGAGCTTGAGCTCTGGCAGGAGGCCTTCCGTAGCATCGAGGACATTCACACTCTCCTGAGCCTCAGCAAACGCCCCGCAAAGAACGTTATGATGGCCAACTACTATGAGAAGCTGGCCCGGATCTTCCTTGTCAGCGAAAACTACCTCTTCCACGCTGCCGCATGGAGCCGTTACTACAACCTGCTTCGCCAGTCCGCCGTTACTCTTGCTGCTAACCAGGGCACCAAGAAGGAACACCCTTCAGTTACCGAGGCCGATATGACCAAGACCGCTTCTTTTGTCCTCCTCTCGGCCCTTTCTATTCCTGTCATTAGCACTTCTCGCTCGCGAGGTGCTTTGATTGATGTGGATGAGGTCCGTAAGAACAAGAACACTCGTCTTACCAACCTGCTTGGCATGGCCCAGTCTCCCACTCGTGCCGTCTTGTTCCGTGATGCCATGAACAAGGGCCTCCTCAAGCGCGCTCGCCCCGAGATCCGAGATCTCTACAACATCCTTGAAGTCGACTTCCACCCTCTGTCGATCTGCAAGAAGGTCACCCCCATTCTCAAGCAGATCGGGGCCGATCCCGAGATGGAGAAGTATGTTGTGCCTCTGCAGCAGGTCATTCTCACCCGTCTCTTCCAGCAGCTCTCCCAGGTTTACGAGTCAGTTGAGCTCAAGTTCGTCTACGAACTGGCTCAGTTCCCCGATCCGTTCCAGATCACCCCTGCCATGATTGAGAAGTTCATCATGAACGGCTGTAAGAAGGGTGACCTTGCTATTCGAGTGGATCATATTTCAGGCGTCCTCACTTTCGACACCGATGTTTTCTCATCCGCCAAGGCTCTCCACTCTGGCAGCGCCGCTGGTTCTGCGGAAAGCGAGCTGGGCTCTGTGCAGCGCCTGCAGAACACTCCTGCTGAGATTGCCCGCCTGCAACTCACTCGCCTAGCCAAGACCCTGCACATCTCATGCATGTACGTCGACCCGTCATACGCTGAGGCCCGTCTCCAGGCCAAGCAGACTGCCCTCGCTCGCGCGGAAGCTGGGGCTGCCAAGGAGCACGAGAAGACTCTGGAGCGCCGTGTTATTATTGAGAAGAAGAAGGAAGCTGCTACAGACGCTCTGCAACGCAAGCAGCGTGAAGAGGAGAACCGCAAGCGTCTGCGCACCCAGCAGATCCAGGAGGCCGAGAAGCAGCGTCTTGCTGAGGAGCAGCGGGAGCGTGAGAAAAAGCGTATCAAGGATGAGCAGGAGCGTATCCGCCAGGCAGAATTGAAGAAGCAGATTGAGGAGCTGAAGAGCGGCGTGAAGGGCATCGACATTAGTGAAATCGACCTCGAGGATCTCGATGCCAACCGTCTCCGTGCCATGAAGCTTGCCCAGCTCGAAAAGGAGAAGAACGAGCTTAATGACCGCATCCGCACCACTGGCAAGCGTATTGACCACTTGGAACGTGCCTTCCGTCGGGAGGAGTTGAAGCACGTGCCGGAAGATTATGAAGCCCAGAAGAAGCGCGACATGGAGCTGTACGAGGACCAGAAAGCCGAGACTCTTGCTGAGGCCGAGGCCAAGCACAAGGAAGCTGTTGCTCTCAAGCACCGTCTTAGCCGTCTGGTACCCCAGTTCAGCAACTTCCGCAAGGAAGTCTCAGAGAAACGTCACGAAGAGTTCGAGAAGCGCCGTAAGGCTGCTGAGAGAGACTTTGAGGCTAAGAAGAAGCAGCGTATCAAGGAAGTTCAGGAACGCCGCCGCCGTGAGAGAATCGAGCGCGAAAACGCCGAGCGTGCCCAGAGGGAGGAAGAAGAACGTGCTGCTCGTGAAGAGGAGGAGCGAGTTGCCAGGGAAGAAGAACGCCGCCGCGCCCTTGCCGAAGAGAAGGCTAAGCGTGAAGATGAGAGAAAGTCAGTGCCCATAATCTACGCAAGTATTTCGCTTGTATTAACTCACTCAAACAGGAAACTCGACGAGATGGCTGCCAAGCAGAAGCAGCGCGAAGAGGAAGCCGAGGCTCGCCTTCTTGCCAAACGAACAGGCGCGCCAGAACCGGCCGCTCGCGGCGCCGAGCCCGAACGCACCGCCCCTCGTCTCAACCTTTCTTCTCGTACTGGCGGTGCTGGTGCTAGCTGGAGAGACCGTGAAGCTGCGAAGGGGGCTGCCGCTGGTGGTGCTGCTCCCGAAGCGTCTGCTCCCCCTGCAGCTACTCCCAGAGAAGAGCCTCAACCTCCGCGCAAGACTGGCGGCTATGTGCCCCCTCATCTGCGTGGTTCCTCTGGTGCTGCTCCTGCTGCGCCTCCTACCGACCGCTACGCCCCCCCTTCACGCTCTTCTCAACCCCCCCCTCGCACACAAACCTCTCAGTCTTCATCCGACAAGCCTGCCGAAGAACCCAAGAGCACTGGCAAGTGGGTCCCCAGATTCAGGCAACAGCACCAGTAAAGTAGACACCACCACCCGAGCTACTAGCAACTGTTTCCCATCAAAAGTTTCCTGTATCTGAAAGAACAAATGGGCGTGTGAAATCTACTCTTCTTTTACGTGTTCTTCCATTTCCATACCCATTTACCTCTCCCTGCATCTGCTACCCTCTTTTGCATCGTTATGTCTACCTACTTCATCTTTCTATACAGCCCACCCTTCCCTCTACCCACCTCTCTCCTTTTCGCGTTAAGCTACGTATGAGCAATGAGCCAGGGCGGACTGTACAGACGAGTTGTTTTAGCTAGAGCCTCTCTGCCTCGGAATTCGGGCTCCTCATCTCATGATATGATGGTTTCTTGTTGAAATGCATTATGTCGCTCTCACCATAAATGAACTTGGTTCTTTTCTTATTCTGTTTCCTCATTCATGTCACTTATAGTTGGATGATTAATGCAAAGACAAGTTTTGTTTCATCTTTGCGCTATTGTTCGATCTATAGAGCTCTTTACTTGAGGTGTAGAGTAAGCGGGCGAGACTAGTGTGTGTATCTGCTGTACATCGTCTCCCAAAAGTGCGAGTAATATGAGCAATCAATCCTTCATTTATTTGATAACGCCAACCCAAGTCACATCTCATATCATAACAAAGAGAAATGTATCTGATACGTCTGACTATCTGCATGTTATTTTTCTAGCTCGACCCGCGAACAAGGGTACCAACGAAAATGCTGAAGACAGAATGATAATAGAAACCAAATGGGAGATAATCGCAATCTAATGATATGAAAATATGGAATGAGAGACATTAAATATCCGCACGAGTCATGCAAGTATTTGTGGGAAATAGGAAGATAGAGGTAAAAAGGTAAGATCCACAGCAAAAGAGACAAAAAAATCTATATACCAGAAGAAAGAAAAGGAGCAAAGAAGGGGGTATGGTAGTGGCATAGAGAGAACGAGAACGATAACTGGCCCATAGAGATTTTCCTGGAACGCCGGAACAGGCGCGTGCCTTGAACGAGATAAGAGAAGCCAGGAGGAACGGAGGGGATCAAGTAGCAACGACTTCTGCTCCAGCAGCACCAAAGAGCTTCTCTCTCCACTCTCCGCAAAATGCCTCGAACCCGTCAACGACGTCTCGGCATTCACGGCCTGCTTCGCGGTCCCGTAATCGGCGGTCCCAGTCGCCTTTTTCGATCCAACGGTGCCCCTCTTCTCGGCTTTCTTCCTCGCGGCGGAGCTCTGCGACGAGTTCCCGTGCGGAGCGGAGTCGCCGGGAGGCAGTTGAGGTGAGTTGACGGGATTCGTAAAGTGTGTCGCTTAGGCCACGTAGAGAGAGAGTAATATCTGAGGTTTGTGAGATGAGGGTTTGGAGCGAGGTGAGTGGATTGGAGGTGGAAGATTGAGGGGGCGTATTTGGTCGGGAGGAGTGATGCTGCTGGTCTGGGAAGGGATACGGCAGGCTTGGTAGGAGGCCCTCGTCAATGAGGGGAATGAGAGCGTCGATGGCTTCTTCAGAGAGGAGGGGGAACGGAGCGAAGAGAAGCGGATGGGTGAGATTTTGGAGGGTTCGTGTTTGGTGGGTTAGGTGCGACGTGATTGAAGAATGCGCTGTGATGAGCCTGTGAATATCAGTATACTGCAAGCCTGCTTTACTTTACCCAGGTGGGGAACAAACCTCATTGCATTATTCTCAATCCCACTCTGCGACCCAAGATCCTGAAGTGCAAGAACCGCACGGTCAATGACATGGTCACTCTCACTTCCGTTGTTCTCCAAGCCCCGTCTAGCTAGACTTTCAATATCCGCCAATTGGTTCTCAAGCCCCGGAGACATATCAGCCGCCTCGTCTAAATCCGAATCGTTCCCATAGTCAGAGCCATCATATTGCGACTCATGCCTCCGGTGTCGATTTGTGCCGTTACGCTGTCTCGGCCTAGGCGGTTGCAGCGCATCCCGATCTGATAGATAACTAGGCGAAGGCGTCCTCGTCGCCATATGCTCGAGCGGCTGTGAATCTGACGGGGCGGCTTCCTGTCCGGATGCGTACCCGTAACCACCATCGTCGTCCTCCCATGCATCAGCTAACTCATCTGCGAGGTTTCCCAAACCCCCACCTCCTTCTGCGGCTGCTCCAAAGTCGCCTGACATTCTTGCGGATCCGTTCATGCTCTGCGCGTAATGCTGTCGGGGGGTAACAGGGGATGGTGGGGCGGATAGGCGAGGGCTCCGAGGGGACCTGGGAGAGCTGTGGGAGTAACCGTTGGGGGCAAAAGTGACCGGCGACATAGGGTCCATGTCGATATTTGATGTGCGACTCCGACTGTGGCGGTGAGAAAACCTTAAGGGTGAAGGTGGACTGGACGGCATGTTGCAGGTATCAAGAAGGTCCGCACAAGAGCTTCGTACAAGCAAGTCAAACTCAGACCAACTTTAGATTTCCGTTGCGGATATGTCGCGTTGGCCGGTTTCCTAGACTGCCGTAGTGCACGCGTTGTTAGAAGTAACCTGGCTGATGAGTGACTGGTTGTGTTGTAAAATTGGGGGATGGAGATGGTGATTGACAGGGGTTGGGCAAGTGTAGGAGCTGCAACAGAAGGAGATCACGGCATTACTAAGAGTTAACCAAGACCATGGAACAATCAAAGGAGGGTGGGAGTTTCATCCACATCAAAGCAGCCTTCAGAACCAAGACGATGAACGAGCAATGTAGAATTGGTAGACTCGGTTTGGCTTGAGTTAATCTGCTGCCCTTGAATTTCCCGTGACCGCCGCCAGAGCCCCGAACAGGCCCACGCTGCTCAACTTTCTCCCCGCTTCAGTTGCCTAAGACAGCTTTTGTACCCCTTAACAACTCTCAATTAATCAAATTACGCGATTGATAACAATGAGTTCCATCCGCCGGATGTCCCCCACGGATCTCCTATCCCTAAACCTTACAAACCTCGACCCTCTCACCGAAAACTATGACCTGGGCTTTTACCTTAATTACATGATGCGATGGCCCTCGCTCTTCAGCAGTGTCAAGGACCGCAGAGAGGGAATTGTCGGGTACAGTATGTTTGTGCAGCCTCCAAACCACTCTATATGCCCACTGAAACCGCGGAATAAACATTAAAATCCTTATTCTAGTAATGGGCAAGCTCGAAGAACAACACCCCTCCATGCGCCATTCAGAGCACTACACTCCCTGGCACGGCCACATCACAGTCCTTACCGTTGCCCCCGCATCGCGCCGCCTCGGCCATGCGCGCCGACTAACTGAGCGCCTCGAACAGGGCTCCGATATCAACAATGCGTGGTTCGTGGACTTGTATGTGCGGGCAGGCAATAAGATTGCTGTGGATATGTATAAGGGGATGGGGTATGCCTTGTTCCCACCGATTCTTCTTTCTGCATAATGTTTTGAGCATAATGTTTTGAGTGGATTGGTGCTAATGGTGTGATTTTTTGCAGATACTCCGTGTTCCGGCGAGTCGTGAATTATTATAGCGATGATCCTACAGGCTTCTCGGAGTCTGGAGAGGATGCATTCGATATGCGCAAGCCGTGTAGTCGGGACAAGAAACTAGAGCATATAAGAGAGAATGGGGAGGATTTCCCTGTCAGTCCGACGGATGTTTCTTAGTCGGGCGTGGTTTTGGTATGCGTTTGCATCATGGTGTTTGGAGTTCGGTTTACATCGCATATTACAGCGAGATATAATTGCATGATTGTCATGCTATTCGTCCTTTTCTAAAAGAAAGTGAGGTTTAGAGTAGATAACACGGAACGATGACTACATATGATGTAGAGATATAGGAACGAATTGAACGCTATGTCTTTTCACACAAGATACCGAAAGATTGCGCCAGAAATGCACTTATCCCGAACAAATGCGGGTTTGGCCATATGCAAATGGTGTCCAGGCGTGGTTTACAGAATTTCGCCTTCGCTGCAGGATGCGACATTGAGAATCTCTGTATAAAGCTGATAGCATGAAAACTAGGTCATGCACGAATTATGAGGTTGAGTCCTGTGCGAGAAAGTCTGACGCTCAAAAAGATAGCAACAGACACTGTCAAAGCGCAGGCCGTGAACAGCTGAACTCCCAGGTACTTGTGTGAGTCACTCAGGATGGCACCTCCAATTGGAGTCCCGATCAACAACCCCACAGATGTAATCGCGAATACCATGCCCATCCGCGTGCCAAGCTCGCGCATATCCTTCGTCAATGAAGCCATGACCACGGGAGGAAGGGAGACGAAGCCACCAGAAAATATCCCGTATAGGATGGACAAAATAATGATACCGGGCACGGTGTGAACGCCAATCCATACATAGGAAAGAATGGCGGTAATGGCAGAGGCAGGGATAAGCATGTTCAGCGGGCCGGTGTGGTCTGCGATGAAGTTGGGCAAGATTCGACCGAAGGTGGAACCTGCGTTTAGCATTGAGAGTAGATAGAAGCCGAGATTGTTGTCGACGATGCCGGTTTCAATGGCGTAGGACTGGACGTAGAACAGGAAGTTGTAAAAACCTAAGAAGCCCATAAACATGCCAATAGAGAATAGCACGAAGATAGGCTCCTTAAATGCCCCGAGCTGAATCAACTTGCGCTTCTCTGTGGGTACAAAGCGCATGCGCATAATTGAGAAGGAGATCAAGCATGTTCCAAAGGCAAGGAACCCCACTGCTCGGGTTGCCCAGGGAAAGCCAACCTTCTTCTGCAATTCGTTGAACATGATCGGGTATATGACACCACCAATGCTACTCCCTGTGGCGGCGATTCCATTGGCAAGACCCCTGCGCTGTCGGAAGTACTGTGGCAAGATCGCGATAGCCGGAACAAAGAGGCAGCCGCAGGCCAATCCGATACAGATTCCTTGGGCCAAGATGAAATGCCAGAACTGGGACGATATGCTGGTCATCATCAAGCCAAAAGGCAGCATGAACGTTCCGAAAGCAAGAAGGGCGCGAAAATATCCGGCATCAAACAGTGGTCCAGTTATGACACCGAACAGCATGAGAAGGAAGGACTGCAGAGAACCAACCCAGGCTATTGTTGATGAGGGCATGCCGGACAGGAGAGTTTGTTCATAGTACGTCTGATAAACACCCCATGTATTCACAATGCCCCTATAAACTTCGTTAGTATAATGTCAGGTCAAGCAATGAACAGGCCTGGGGCGTACCATGAGTTAAAGAAGAGAAAGAACGAGCCGAAAACCTGCGACCATGCTGCAAGGCCAGTATCAAATGTTGGCTCTGGAGCTTTCTCGACTGGTTGAGTGGGAGTGGTCTTTTCAACATCTTGACCAACTGCTGACGTATCCCCAGTTTGTTCTACAGTGTCAACATCTGTGCCCATTTCCACAAGTTGGTTCTGTCGAAAATGTATTCCCAACCAACAAGCCGGGCTTAATCTGTAGCGCTAGTGTATGGTGGACAAAGAAAGCGCTACGGATATCAGCGGGCTAGCAACGGCAAGCAGTGGAAAAAAAAAACCTGCCCTAGATAAGATGGGCCAAGCAGGTCCTCGCGGAGGCGCGTCGAAATTTATAGATGAAAGAATTTCTCTTTCAATTTACGCAAGCAATCCCTATCTTTGGATTGCGCGGGGCGCACTAAGGCGCTAAGCTTGGGAATACTACAACGTTGTAGGAGTACGGCAAAGCTCAGCATCCTGGGGTGGCCCACATGAGAAAGCCTGATTTGCCTCGTAATTCCATGTCCAAGCAAAAAGTTGGAACCAGGGACTGGTCCGTTCGTCTTTCGGAATCCTGTCGTTTCTCCGTGCGGCAGCCTCCCCAACCAGCGTGTTCAAATCACTCACAAGCGGCACCGGCCGACGGGTTTCCAAGCCATCCCACGGCATTGCCCTAACATGCAAGAGCCGAGAGGGTCGGGAGGCGTCATGGTTTTATGAGACACACTCGCCAAACTCGGCAAAAAGCCCTTGAAACCGCATAAGATCTGGCCCAACAATTAATGTGATGGATCGGACGCAGAGATTATTGGTGGAGGGAACAAAAGGGTGTAGTCATTGTGGTGGACTCCGGCTCTGGCGTGCCGATTTATCCAGCGGGGAAAAGGGACAAGGAGCTTGCCGAACACAACCAAGGACCAATAGTTGGAAGTCGAGTCATAGCGTATATCTCAAGTATATGTGACAGCTATCACAGGATACTAGCCTGCAATTTCCTGTTGAGAAGCATGAGAGCGAGACGATGTGATGCATCTATCGAAGCTTTCGGGGAAAGAGTCGGAGATGGAGATCGGTGGCGTTAACTCCGATCTGGACAAGTCATGTGATCAGGATATAGATCAATAGGCTACGGAGTATGCTGCTTCGATTTGGCTTATCAAGCATACACGACTCTGGGCTACGCTCGCGACTAGCGTCCTCTAGTGACAGATGCCTGGTGCATGTTTCAGAAAAAGCGAATATGACATGGATTCGCACCAATTTTGTTTAGACAGAGAAACTAGGACAACCCTACGAATACGCATACGCGTGGGGATGGAATCTAGCAACTAGTGCTAAAGCTCTCTACGAACTCAACTATACGATTGCAGTAGTGCCGTGCAAGTCCTTAGTAGAAGCTAGATTTAACCCTCCTGATTGATCTATCAAGACATTGGAGCTCTGAACCAATGGAGGGCGTCATCCATGATGGCGTTTCTGATGCCCATGCTTATAGTGCGAGCCATACGTAGTAGCCAACTGAGACAGTAGAATCCTGTCAGGGTACCTTGGACTATGAGCTCTCGGACGTCTGGAATGTTTGAGTTAGACGGAGCAGGGCAGTAAACATCAAAACTTTCTCTTTTGAATTTTTTTGGCGTCCAAATATTCACATCAATAGTGACCTCCTTTTGGTAGTTTTCCCTTTGCAGGGCCCGGCTAGATAAGCCGCCGCCCATGTTATTCCTGAACTCCAAACGCTATGCTGGAACTTGGGAAAGTTCGACCAGAAGAAAAGAAATAGAAAGCCCAGTGTAAGATACAAACTCATCATTAACTTTATAGTAGCTCCTCGCACGTCCAATCTTCGTACCTGATGGATAGTTAGCCATGGTCCACATCTAGCCACGGAGAAACACTCACGTTCCGTCTGGCAGATACCTCCGCACAATAAGAGGAATCTTCTTTTGGGCTAACTCTTTGAGAGCAATCTGCAGAGGATCTGTCTCTCCCTCGAGATCCACGAGCACTGGCGCGTTCAGACTGCGACAATGTCAACAAAATGCCCGTTGCAGCCCTGATTCATGCTCAGGGCAATTTGTGGAGGCACCAACCTGATTTGCAAAGCTCTTGTGCCCAGAACACGGGCCCTCTCGTACTTGGTCATATATGGGGTTGTCGTGCGCTGGTCATTGGGGATTTTCTTCGCCCGCGCCTGTTCAACCACCTTGCCCGCATACCCTGCGTTCGGGTCACCCGAAACCACAACACGATCTCCGTTCACGGCAGGCGCATACGAGCCGTCTTCATAGCCTTCGGCGCCACCTTCGCCTTCAACGTCTTCCGGGTCGAGGAAGTCCTCGGGCTCATGATCGTCATAGTTCTGCTCGGGCTCGTAGTCGTAGCTGCGTTGAAGAAAAATGTTAGAACATCCGAGTTCCTAAGTGACCGATGAAAAAATAGCAAACGGCCCAGCCATTGACGTATGTGGAAGGTCCCGTCGCAAGATATGGTGGTCTCACTTTTCCTCAGCTTCGTGGTCGCCGTAGTCAGACATTGTGACGGTTTAGGGATGGCGGAATCTGAAAGACCGAAAAATCCAAGGCTAGACGAGGACAAAAGGTCACTGAGCTTCTATCTCAGGACTTGGTGGACTGGAGCGACAGACTGGGCGGAAGTGCTTTGCTGAATTCTTCAATGTTGCGACAGCAAAAGGCGGCGGAAAAGTTCCTGATGCCGCTAACCTGTTTGGGGACCAAGCTCTCACCGCCCTTATGCATCTCGGCAAAATTTTTGACCTTCTCAAGAAATCTAAGTCTGCGGGAATCTCATTCATCAAATCTCTTGCGTATGCCGTCTTGTACATGCCAATCTCTATATAAGGGGCATGCTCATATGCTTGCTTAAGTATGGGTCAAAAACGGAAGTCGTCCGGGAATTATCCCAGCCCTAAACGGCTGCACAAACGTTTCGCTCAGGACTCCACAGGTAAGCTTCGCATTTTTTTAAGGCCGGCGCTGGAAGCTGATCGCTCCGCTTTCTAGCAGACCCAATCTACGAAGAAACACATTCGGACGTCGATTATTCCTCACAAGATGAGACTAGTATTTCTGGCCAAAGCCTTGACGACACACCAGCCACACCAATCTCCACGACCTCGGTCAGATACCCATCTGAATTGAAAACTCACCGCTGCCCGTTCGAAGGTTGCGACAAAGCATTCAATCGACCAGCGCGACTTCAAGAGCATGTACGCTCTCATAATAATGAAAGGTTATTTAGCTGCACTTATGATGGTTGTGACAAGACTTTCCTCCGAGTATCGCACTTGAACCACCACGTCAAGAGCGCCCATACCGGAGTTCGAGACTACGTCTGTGATCGCCCGGGTTGTGGAAAGAGTTTTGTGACGGGTTCGCGACTTCGAAGGCATCTTGCTGCTCATGATGGACAAGACAAGTATCGGTGTACCGAGTATCCGCCCTGCAACGAGACCTTCCGCAAACACTCGACGCTCCAGAAGCATGTTCTGTCCATCCACTTGAAGCAGAAACCTTTTCAGTGCACGCAAGATGACCCAGAAACTGGAGAGAAATGCTCAATGGCCTTTGAGACTGCGGGTCATCTACGTACTCATGAGAGCAGAGTCCACTCCGAGAAGCGATTTAGCTGTGCCGAGTGCACCCAGCGCGCAGAACAGGACGCGTCGTCAATGGGACCGCCTGTTACATTTCCCACATACTCTCTATTACAGAGCCACATTCGGACCGCGCACCCTCCACACTGTCCCCATTGCTCGGTGACATGTTCTACACCCCGTGAACTCCGCCGGCATCTCGAAGTTGCGCACGGAAACGTCAGCCTTGAAGACCGCAGAATTTTCCCCTGCACGGTACTTGGCTGCGATCGCAGCTTTACTAAGAAAGGAAACCTAACTGTCCACATCCGGACTGTTCATGAGGGCGAGAAACGCTTCGTGTGCGGGGAGACAGACGTCTCCACCTCAAAGCGAGTTCCTGGCTGGTCCGGCGACGGGTGTGGGAAACGGTACGGCAGCAAGCTCGCTCTCGAAGAACACATTCGTACCGCTCACCTTGGCTTCCCGAATTCCAAGGCTGAGCGCCGCCAGCGCCTCGGTCTGACAAAGAAACGCCAGGAAAGCAGCAACCTCTCCGCTCTAGCCTCTCTCACTGGCGAAGGCTATGACGAGGAAACCGGCCGTCAGATAACTTGCTTCGTGAGCGGATGCCAGCACCGCTTCCACCGCAACTATGACCTTTGGGTACATATGGGTAGCAAGCATAATTACACAGAAGACGATATCCGCGATCTGTTTCTCCAACGGGCGCTGCTCGGAGATGAGTCGGAGCCTGTTCCGAGCGATGTCTTTGGTATTTATGGTCTAGAGTTTGACAACGGGAGTCCCTCGTGTGATCCCATGCCTGCAGACACTCATGCAGACGCAGCCGCTCTGCTTCCGGAGATTAGCACAGACCTTCCGACATACTCCTCTCAAGCGGCCGGCGAGTACTATGGCCCTGATATTATGGTACAAGATCCCGCTCCCACTTGTGCCTCCTCCACCTGCGACCCTAGACTACCCAATCCTGATGACATGACGATGATTGATCCGTTTCTGGATTATAGTATGAGCATGGTTAATTCATAGCGGGCGCTTTTGTTTTCAGTCATAGTTATAGGACTAACTGGTCATGGCATCTGTGTATATCCTCTTTTTCTTATCCTGTTTCTACCTGGGTCTTGTCTAATCTTATCTAGGAAGGAAAGAAGTATAACTAATCAATCTAATATCGAACACTATTCTCGACTCCGTAGGTATCCCATCGTTCTCGGTCGGTGGTTGTAAACCGTCACAACTCAATGGATGCAAAACTCGGAGGGGGTAGTAAGGGGGGGGGGGGGGAACAGCAGATCAAGAGCGCACCTTTAACCACAGCCACCCTCGCCGTTATCCTCGTCTCCAGCTCTCCGCAAGTCAATCCATTCAGGTCAACTCCATCTACGCAGCGTCAGATCCAGATGGAAAGACGGGCAACGGGGAGAACATGCTGAACTGGTAGAAGCCAAAAACTGCTTTCCGAGACTTGACAAGCCAGAGGGAGCAAAATAGATGGGTAGGCACGTTGGGGGGCATAACCAGTCAGCCTGGGGCTCCGTGAGACAGCTCATTCCAGTGAACTTGCCTAGGCCTGGATCCAACAGGTAGCAATAAGATAATAACACAGTCATAGCAGAGGTGTGAAGAAAGCTGAGGGAAGTGAGTCATAGCCTGTACAGCAATGTCAGCTTGTGTTTCACCCATAATGCGACAAAGCATCCATGAGGGCCCGGAACATGCCATGCTAGAAAAAAAAGAAACAGGGCTCCGCTCCACAAACACAAACAAACACAGATTGAAAATAATACACAAATTAAAAACTCAGGACTATGGGACATGTGTATGTAGAGAGTAGCTTTGTTTGTTCTTTTGTCTTTACGTTAATTGGGCAAATGCACGCAATGAGATCTGACCCTCAGTTCGCCGCTCAGTTGACCGATTGCTTGCCCGACTTCCTTCAAAGGTATCACCGAGAGGGAACCACGATAGGATGACGAGATCTGCAACCTAAGGATCAACAGAAAGGGACTGAGAGGAAAGTAAAGGAAATGGAAACGGAAAGGAAAAGAGATCTCATACCAACCAACCAACACAGAAATAAAAATCCTGTCTGTCTGAAGGCGATAGATATCTGGCCTAATCTTCCCAATATGATCTGAGTATTTTTTTTTTTTTTTTTTTTTTTTTTTTTGCGGCTTTTTATTAGCGTTTTCTTCGATTCGATATTGTCATTCATATGCTTCGTGAGGGAAGATCGTTGGACTAAATCGCACATGTAGTAAGGCCTGGTGACTCGTAGATCAGTTTGAAGTGATTAAAACATCTATCAAGCTGAGTGAAGTACGGCGATGTCAGAAGGTCTTGCTGCGAGAGCATGCGGGGTCGCTATCGGGGGAAAGTGAGATGAAGTCGTACTCGTCAGATGCTCTGCACGGACGGAGACGCGGATTTCAGTTTTGGCTCTCAAAGAAGATAGAGTACAAGTCCTTACCCGTGTTCAGAATAACTCTCATCTGGAGTATTGGGAATGGATGTCATGGGTTCGCGAACAAGAGTAGGAACAACCAGCTGCATGTCCCCATGACCGGAGCGGCGGCGCGAAGGAGCCCTGGAAAGGCGAAAGTTGGTGACATTGTGCGGGGCGAGGAAGGTATTATTATCGTAGAGCTCATCAGCAAGTCCGTAGCTAGTTTTCCAGATATCTTGGAAATAGTCAACGTTGCGGTTTGGGAAGGTCCTGCTTTCCTGCGGAACACACAAGGACGGCGAGAACTGGGCTCCTCCGGTAGCATATCTGTGCCTAGTAAGACACTGTAAAAAATGTAGGTGCTCGTCCTCCAACTCCGGAGATGGCTTGTCTAAGACGAACAGTCGGGCAATATCACAAAACAGGTGTACAGCTGCTAGACCCCGGGCAACACTAAGCCACAATGCCGTCTTGAGCAGGAGGTCAAGAACTTCGTCTTCAATTCCGAGTGAGACCCAACTTGCTAGATCTCCTTCATGTGCTGGCTGTTCCGATAGACGAGGCGTCTGGGGCGACTTCGGGGGCAACCATCCAGACGCACGTGCCTTGGCAGGTTCGTTCTTAGAGATATGCTGTTTGTAGAAGCGAAAGAACGAAGTGAGCTCTATGTCGGAACCTCCATAACTGTCCCAGTACAGAGAGGCCCTGCATGCATCTATGCGATGTTGTCTCAGGCTAAGCATGGTGTCTCGTTCGACCGAGACAGGAAGGGAACTGTAGAATGTTTCTATGATTTGTTAGCCAGGAACGCGCTATTCCGAAGCTCGCCTAACTTACTGCTTCCAAAGCCTGACTGGGTAGCCGCTGCGGAGATATCATTTTTGAATGACTCGATCACTCTCATGGACGCTTCGAGCTGCTCGCAGGCCCAGGAGGCGTCTGCGCGCCTAGTATTCATCCAAAAAATTGATTTTTTGGTTCCTTCACGGATGGGCTCTAATAGCTTTCTCAACATTTCGAGCTCGGTACCAAAGAAATTTTCATCGACGAGGTTTGTTTCAGTGGGAGAGCTGATTTGATTGCCGTTGTAGCAGCTAAGGAGCCACTGTTCCATACCTAGCTGGAGAGTTTGGAGAAACTCAAAGCTCTCGAGCAAAAGCAGCAATAAATGGGCGTAAGTGCCTGGAAAGAGATGTATCGCAAGCTTGGGAAGAGATGCAACGATGATGTTGCCAAAGGCGCCGGGATCGAAACCCTTGGTGAACTTGCCCATCAGGTCGTCTAGCTTCTGGTTCTCTGCCTCGGCTATCTGAGGGGCTTTCTCGTCAACCAGAGCGTAATAACTACCCTGAGCATGGAATGGGATGTCGACTGACTTGGCCGGGCCGTCTTCGGTGTCGGGATTTGTGGGCAACACAACCATATTCAGAGGTTGAAGCTCGAGGGCAGTTCTTCTTCAAGATTGTAATAGAATAGGTCAAAATAAAATAGGGAAAACTTAAAAAAAGGAATGACAGAACAGAAGGCTAAGTAGGGTATTGATCTTGAACCTGTTGGAGTGCTCAGAGTCAAGGTCTTGTTGTAGTAGCGGCTATGGATTAGAAGAGGCAAAAGAATGATAAAGGCATAGGAACACAAGGAAAATAATAGAGGCAAAGCTTGTTGCCAAGGACAAACAATGGCATATCAACAGCAAAGAGCACATTTCATGTGAGTGTTAAATTGCATTAGGTGCACAAGCTGCCCAGTGAATGGATAACACTCAAATCTTGAAATTTGTCTCACTCCAGTCTCTCCATGCAGCCCCCCTTCATGCTCTCAATATTAAATGTTTATCACCAAAGGATCTTTGATCATGCCTCCTCTACTAACCGCCATGGCAGGTAGATGCGAGCCAATAGCCAATTCCGTAAAAGCAGCGCGAACTACCTGCACTATCGTTTCTGCTGCCTTCTACCTCTATCGAGCTTTCAACGAGGAGATCTCTTGATCTGCCAACATTGCGGCAGAGATACATCGTGAGTCCGCCATGATTTGGTTAAAACACAGGGCAACCTAATGTTTCCTCAGGGGCTCAGCCATATCGAAGTAAGCAAATCGGGCAGACTCAAATGGGCAAAGCCTGCGGACAGGGTGCTGTTGTTGTTCGTAGACGGATACACCTTGCTTGCAACAGGCGTGATAGGGCAGAAGTTGGAATCGGCAATGGGAATCGACAGAATCAGCCAGGGTACAAATGCTCCGAGATGTCAACCACGGTTGTCTTTCTTACTAGACATACTGGTCAAGAAACATTGACAGACAAACAGTCGAAATTTGAGGAAAAGATAGGTTCGGAGCCGACTGTTGCAGCCACCATGTTGGAACATACATTTGCGGAGCCGAATGCTTAACATATCTGGACAGAGAATTAAAGGAACAAAGTCAGCGTTCAAGGCCCCCAGGATATTTTCTTGCTGCCAAAAATTAGCCCTGTCCTTCCTTCGCGCATCAAATTACATCCGTTATACTATCCAAATCGGTTCTATTAGCAGTGGAGCAGTCGCCATGCGTAGCGCGGGGGAGCAAAATTAGTTCGTGCTTGCTTTTCAGAACCGGGTTCTTCTTATTACTAAAAGGCCAGACTTGAAACTGCAAGACACCATGAAATCCGCCTTGCAGCCTGCGTATGCGACGATTTGACATGCCCTCACAACGTGGTTGCTACCCAGCTACACCATGCCTCCGGGTCCTGCTTTCAATCCACCACGGGACTGCACCGAGAGTACAGTGCCCTGGGCGTATCTGACTTTTCCCAGGGTGATCATTCCTACCACTCACCATCCCATCTCCCTCTTCCGACCCTCCCCTCTCCAACTGGGCCTGCCTTCCGACGTTGCATTGGTCTACCTTTCGTGTCTTGCATCCCACTCAGCGGCTCCTACGGAGGCGAGACTCCCTCTCGCTCCCCACCTCTCGCCTCTTCGATCAACTCATTCCCTTTCCGACGTCTGCTCTGACCCTCGGGTCCCGGGAGTAAGATGAGCCATGATACCGCAGACCGGGTCGAACGGGCCAGGCAGTAGGCTCGCACCCGGATGATGCTTTCGTCCGTACACAGCAGCTGGCACACGAAGGCTATAGGTTGATTTGAACCAATACTATTCCGAGTTCCGTGGGAAACACTCGAGGGCCAAGTTTCATTGCAGCAGGCTGACTGGAGATGACCCGGGGTTAGGGCGGAGTTTGCAACAACTATGTTTCTGTTCAAGAACGACTTCACTATAAAAGCTTTATCCAACTCATTATTTCAAATCCTACTCACCACCATCGCAATAATCGACAGTCCAATAAACACAAAGCTCGAAATGCCTCAGCTCGTTGGCAAGGAAGTCGGCCCCATCGGCCTCGGCCTAATGGGCCTCACTTGGCGGGCTACTCCTCCTCCCCAAGAACAGGCCTTCGCGACCCTCCGCGCCGCGATCACCAATGGCTGTAAGTCCGTCCTTTACTCCCCCACACTTCACATTATCGCCCGGGGCCGATAGTGGATCTACGACTAAACTGAGTCTAGGCACCTGCTGGAACGGCGCCGAATTCTACGGCACACCCGAATATAACAGTCTCGTCCTCTTGGAGCGATACTTTGAGAAATACCCTGAAGACGCAGACAAGGTAGTTCTCAGCATCAAGGGTGGTATTAACCCGGATACCCACCAGCTTGATGCGTCGCCGGAGAACACTCGGCGTACGCTGGACAACTGTATCGCGCAGCTGAAAGGTCGCAAGAAGATTGATATGTTTGAGTTCGGACGCCGCGACCCAAATGTGCCGCTTGATGTTACTTTTGGTATAATTGAGCGCGAGTACATTCAGACGGGCAAGCTCGGGGGAATCGCACTTAGTGAGGTGCGCGCGGAGACGATCCACGAGGCGGCGAAGCATACCAAGGTCGTTGGAGTTGAAGTGGAGCTTTCTATGTGTGTTTAACCTCCTATAAGCTTGAGCTGTGCACGTCTTGTTAACACTCTCAGGTTCACACCCAATATTTTGGAGAACGGCGTCGCAGACGCTTGCGCGCAATATGGAATACCGATCATCGCATACTCGCCCATGGGTCGTGGGATGCTGACAGGCCAATTCAAAAAGCATGAGGACCTTCCCAAAGACTCGCTTTTGATCCAGTTTGGCTTCCCCAGATTCCAGCAGGAGAATTTTGAAAAGAACCTCCAGCTCGTCAGCAAGGTCGAGGAGATTGCCGCGCAGAAGGGCTGTACCCCGGCGCAATTGGCGGTCGCCTGGACGGTTGCACTGTCCCGACAGCTGAAGACGACTATTGTTCCGATTCCGGGTGCTTCGACCGCTGCGAGGGTTGAGGAGAACAGCAAGCTTGTCGATGTTTCGAATGAGGAATTGGTGCAGATTGAAGAGATTCTGAAGGAGTTCACACCGGCTGGAGAACGCTATCCTGCCGTCATCCAGACGAACACTTAGCTTCGCGTGTTAATAGCAGTCATCGATTGTCTCCCGTTAACTTTTTTTATAGAGTCATAGCAGCGTCTGTTTGAAGTAATAATCTAATGACATTCTCGTTCTTGAGGTTTGTAAACATGCGACGCAACAATACGCCATATCTCTACCGTCCCGCCCCCGGAACTACAACAGCCGAGAGATATCTCAGCCCTGCATGGCATATATCTATTCCAGCGTTTCCCACACTAAAACAACAACGTCGTTGACACAGGCGTACCCTTCGTTGGCATAGTGGGCGTATCCGTATCTATCCGATCCGCTAATAGCCTCATTTCTCCACTTCCCGTGTTTTACCCTAGCCCTAAGTCCGAGCTCCGATGCCCAGCGAGCAAGGTCCCTAGAATGTTGCAGAAGCCATAAGCGCTTGTATAACTAGTAGAGAAAGCCAGATTGAGAATGGAAGCACGGCCATACCCGGCGATCGAGACGCACCTTCCTAGATTAAAACGAGAAAGAGCAGTCCCCCGCCGGGAGAGAGTGATGGTTGTTCCTTCTTTGTGTAGTAACCAAAATTGAAAGGGAAGGTACGACCCTGCTATGAAATCTCCTAAACCGGAAGAAGAAGAAGGAACGATGGATGAGCTGCCGCTGCCCGCTCAGCACCACCATTCTCTTACCGACAACTCACAAGTGCGAGAGTGAGAGTATACTGTACTAGTACTTAGAGCTCGCCCGGCCTAGAAAACCATGAGATACGAGGGCGTCCGAAATTAGATGTTATAGATAGATGATTGTCACCTTTGTTTGCATGACCAAAAGACTCATTTCACCATATTAACTGGAGCCACAGTCATGGCGGAAGGAGACCCCAAAACCGCTACAGTGGATAACAGAGCTGGAATGCTGTCCCTTCATCTGCTAACTCCAGTTGATCTCCGCGAACTGCCTGGCAAGTCTAATCTTTTCATTCTTCTCCGAGTGTCCGAGTTAGACCCTGGAAATCCGGTGGAGAATGAATCCTTCGACTGAACTCTATTTGTACTAAGATCTTGAATAGAGGATGCATTGCTTGTAAGCTTGTTTATTCCAGCCTGCCGGGTTTAGGACTTTAGGTGGGGACATGAGCAAAGATAAGCTTAGATCCGGTTCTCGGATTTAAAGGAGCGCCGGAGATATACCATAAAGCACTCCAGTATTGGCAGTATGAAGACATCTAAACATTATGGAGAGATATATCCACGGAGGTGTCATTCGACTCTAAACAGAATAGCCAGGACATCTACACAGAAAACACACATTATTGACACCCACCGAGACAAGCCATGGCAGCCCTATCCTTCCTCCACTCACAGCTCTTCGTAACTCCGCCAGTCCCAACCCACGACTTCACGGGGCAAACCATCATTGTGACTGGCGGAAACCGTGGCTTGGGGTATGAGGCTCCCCGCCATCTTCTGGGCCTTAACGCGGCCCGCGTCATACTCGCTGTCCGCTCGGTATCCAGCGGCCGCACGGCAAAGGAGACTCTTGAGGCGGATACTGGACGACGAGATGCGGTCGGCGTATACAAGATAGATATAGCTAGCCATATCTCTGTGCAGGAGTTCGTGACAAAGATGAAGACCCTTTGCTCGAATCGATGCGGTGCTGCTCAATGCGGGTATCTTTACGCAGGACTTTGTCCTCCAGGAAGGCTATGAGAGTATTCTGAATGTTAACGTGCTCAACACGTTCCTGCTGGCTGCTCTTCTTGTGCCAGTCCTTCGAAGGTCAGCTGACACCCACGGTATTCTTCCTCGCCTAAGTATCGTGGCTTCTGATCGTCACGTTATGAATAATCTTCTCGAGTGGAAGGAGAAAAATACGTTCCAGGCCCTGAATGACCCGAAGAGAGCGCAAACGGGCCAGCGTTAGTTTAGTCAAACTTCACTTGATTTTACCATGGAATAAGATTCCTCTAACACGGCCTGGGTTTAGATATCCTGTTTCCAAGCTCTTGCAGATTCTGCTTGCAAGAGCTATGGCTAATAGGTTGGTGGATATGGCCGGCAAGCCCGTGATCATAGTCAACTCATTCACACCGGGGTATACGCACTCGGGTCTGATGAATAATACGCATGGGGTTACGGCATGGGCGGGCCCGCTTCTCGCCAAGGCAGTTGCGCGGAAAACGGAGGTTGGGGCTAGAACGCTTGTTGCAGCGGTTTCTATGGGCGAGGAGAGCCATGAATGATAGTGAGATTGACGAGTATGTGGTCTCTTCCGTTTGTGTTCAGAAGTCAGCTAATTTGAGTAGGTCTGCGTTATCCCCATTCGTGCGCAGTGAGGACGGGGCGAAGGCGCAAGAAAAGCTGTGGAAGGAACTATGGGATATCTTGGAGAGCAAATTGCCAGGTGTCAGCCGTGTTTTCAGTTAGCTATGAAGTTTTCACCCGTATGCGAGTTCGTGAGTATACTTCCTATTTGGAGACTGTAGATTGCGGACACGGCTGACTGTAAGCGAGTGGATTCGCAAGATTCGGAGGGGTGAAAGGGGGTGACAGCTGTTTAGATGAACGGGAAAAAGTGGGCCGGAAACATTGTGGTCGGGGCCGATGACGTCCTTGTCGCGATGAGGAAGAGATGTGGCAGATCATCATTCGCTACGGAGGGTGACCGCATAGACACAAATAGAGACGAAGCCCGCGATTGATAGCAAAGTATAGACTCCTCTCCAACAGTTTGATCCCTGTACCTAGTCCAGCGCGCTGGGTTTAGCATCACGCATGTCTAGCATGTCTCGAACATTGATATCAGAGGCAGTGTAGAACAATGAGCCCATCTGTACGAAATCAAGGCACCGCGATCCCTTGTTTCATAATGGATGAGGCAGGGCATTTCGTTTGCGAGCACGGAACCTGCTCATCCAGCCTCGATCGGGGCCAAAACTCGGACTCATCTGGAATAGAAAACACAGTAGCATATTAGACTGACAAGGCTCAAGGAAGGAAATTTACGGCAGTAGACTCTCTATCGGGTCGCATGCGCATGCATTGGAGACAGTGCGCACAGCCTGACCCCAAAGTTTTGGGTTAGTATGTTTGTCACTGAACTGACGAGCATAACCGGAGCATAACCGGGCCATGCTGGAAAACCAGATGGTTGTGACTGACAATGTAGTAGCGCTAAATATTGTGTGAAATGCTGGCTGTTTGAATAGGGAAAAGAAAGCGGATGGTGGGCAAAATATTGAGCTAGTCAACGTGTGAAGGCTATCCAGGAACGTCCATGACGGCAGTTTTCCCGGGTATAGAGAACTTCGTTCATTGGGCGATGGCAATTGACAGTCGCGGTTGTCATTATTTGGGAAGGTCGTGCATTTGTTGGACAGTGCGGAAAGCAGGGTTACGGCCCTGGGGTTTCCCAGTCAGTACTACCTGACAACAAGAGCTTGAGCCAGGAGAGAAAGCTCAGGTCAGATACTGGTCATGGCTTGAACATATTGGAGCACAAATTTTTGGTCCAAGTCGAAGCATATGGCTGAGTACTCGATTGGATGGTCTTCATTCTCTTGGTTATCAGGGTGACACCTGGAGGCTGGAACGATTAATAATACTATCTAGGAATCTAGCTGGCGATCATGCGGATGTTGCGCACTAATGCAGATCAGATCTCTAGCGTACGCATGGTGGAATAATAGTCGACGAAGGGCTAGATTGACCGATAGATATACCAAAGAGAAGAGCTGCGTTTCACTGTTGATGTTGTTGGCCCTGAGTGAAGACTGAGGTCCGCAGTGCCATGGGATGGCCGAGTGGGTCCTCTAGCGAGGGTAGCGCACAGCTTGAACCTCTCAAGCTCATCACCGCCACGATGGGAAGGGGATCAATTGTCTGGTTCCCATAATAGGCCCGCCAACCGTTGAGGTCATACTTGCCGCTGGAGTTCCTCTCCGGTAGGGATGGGATACGCGTCAAGTCGTGCGCTCATCAGGCTGACACCCAGCGGCAACCTAGACCCTTGGGCTGAGTGTCGACTACTCCGTATCGAAGTTTTCCAAGTCGATGCCTCTCTCGAAAGCGGTGAGTTAAGAATCGCCAGGTTGCCAGACCACAATACGTACTCCGTAGGGCAGCTCCATTTGAGCAGAAAACGCGAATTAATTTTGCTTTCTGTCAGCAACGGCTCATCATGACTGGTGGGGTTGGTTTCAGTCAGCTTAATCTCAGGCACCATGCAGCCACCGTAAGGCTGGTAGATACGTACGCCCGACCTGAAAAGGAGGCTACTCCGTAATTGCTGACTGTTCCGCTGAGAAACAGACTATTGTACCTAGTTTGCAATAATATGAGATTAAGCGATCCATGTTAGCAGGCTGTACATGGAATTATGGGGTCATGAGTGAATCAACAACCACAGAGCAGCGCTTGGCGGCCGACCATTTGTCTGAATGTCTCGGTTCCCCTCGTGGAAAGAAAGAACAGATTCGAAAAAAGGGGATGAGAGGCATGTAAGACATGCAGGGCTTGTGTTACTATATTTGGATGCGGGCGGCATTTTGCCGTCATGCTTTTTGCCTTTGTGTGAGGTTGGAGGAAGAATTCTGGGTGTTCACATGTTCAGGTCGGCGTGTCAATGCCCATGAGAGGAGAGATTAGCGAGACAAGAGAGTATATGAAAACCTCAAGGCTGTTGAACGCGCGGATAAACTTGGTAAGCTTGGCAATATGCCCCCATAGCCTATTAAACACTGTACTGCAACAAAGTTGGGCACGGGAACATCAAAAGCAACAGGCGCCCCATCTGGAATCGGTGTAGAGCTGCAAGCCAGTAAGCCTCTGAGCCAACGTCGATCTTGGAATCGCACCTAAAAGTACGTACATGATCCTGCTGCAGTGTTTGGTTAAGCCACAGGTGATGACGCCAGTCACCGGCCACTGTGCCACCTCCCCAGTGTTTCTGATACTCTTTCCTTTCGCCTACTCGATTCGGAATTCCAATGCATTCTGCTCGATTCAGAATTCCAGACAAAAATATCTGCCCAACTCCCCTCAAAAGTTAAAAGACAGAGTCAAAGTCAAGTATATGGTGTGGCTGAGACTACGGTCTGGGCAGTTGGGAAAACGGTTACAGTTTTCACACTACTACTTCAGGACCCACAGAGCATCATCTTGACCTCCGCCGGATCCCCGTCTCACCTCAAGCTGCGTGTCTTTTTCCTTCGTTGCCTCCTGTGCCACTCACTTCTTTCATTCATTCTTTTTGCTCCTCTTTTCTCTCTCTCAACACCCTCGCTGGGTATCCCGACTCTTGCCCGCTCACCAACCTTGGTAGTGTCCAACTGACTCGTCTGGTCAGGCGCTGACGACTCCCGCGGTCTTGCGCCATCCGTTCCAAGAACCAATTCAACTTGGCCGCTCGTCCATTGTTACGTTTCCTCCGTATCATTCGCCCATCTCCCCACACGCTTATCCTGTGGCCACATCTATGGACTCAGTCGTCCAGACCTAACCTTGACGGGTCTTGACACTCTGTCGCTATCTCCGTGCGGAGGAGCGGAGCCCAAGTCAAACACTATCTTCAATTGTCCCCCTCCCCCTCCCGTTTTTTTCTTTCTTCCACTCGCTCGCTAGTCCTTCTTTATTGAATACTCAGAGAAGCTGGTCTTCTGTCCCCGTGTGAACCAGATCATATATCGCAATCATGGTTCGCTCTCGCGGTGAGTTCCACGCCTCCGATTGGATCAACTCTGACAAGTTGCTGATATCCCTTGCGTTTCTAGTTCGGTCGTTCCTATCCTCATTCGGTGGATCTTCTCGCAGAGGGGGCCCCGATCGAATTGATCGAGCATTCAATCCTCCTTCGAGATTCGAAACACCTTCACCAGACACACCCTCCCCACACGATGGCTCCCCGTCTAAAGCTGAGCGCCGCACGTCACGGCCTGGATCGACACTTTTCTCCCACAATCCCCCATTTATGCAGCTAGCCGAAGATACTCCTGCGGAACTTCAGCGCATATTCGCCTATTTAAACAGTCATGCGAATAAACTGTTTTACGAAGGATATTTCCTGAAGCTTAATGATCTGGATACCAGTAGGTCGCCCTCGTTTCGGACCGAAGTTTAATGGCTGATCTCTGCAGGTGGCCGTCCATGTGCCGATCGACAATGGGTGGAATGTTATGCTCAACTAGTTGGAACCGTCCTGTCTCTGTGGGATGCTACTGCGCTGGACGCAACAGGCAACGCAGACGAAGTTCCTCCAACATTCATCAACCTCGCAGATGCATCCGTCAAATCGGTATGCTCTACTTTTAGGGTTGAGGGTACATATGGCTGACTGAAGCAGATTGATACCTTGCCTACACAGAACCAGGCGGGCGCACAGTCCCTCCAGAATGTGTTGAGCGTTTGCTCCGCGGGCCAGAATCGATATCTCCTGCATTTCGATTCGCCGGTTTCACTGATTCAGTGGGCATCAGCAATCCGCCTTGCGATGTATGAACATACATGTCTGTATGAGGCGTATACCGGCTCTATTATTGCCGCAAAAGGAAGAGAACTCAACGGTATCGGCGCGATCTTGGAGCGCAATCGATTCAAACACGAAGATTGGGCTCGAGTGCGGTTCGGCGCTGGAACGCCTTGGAGACGCTGTTGGTTTGTGATTACCCCGCCGGACGAGAAAGAGCTTCAGAAAGCTCGCAAAACTATGAAGAAGAAGTCCGCCTACGATCGCGCCCCGAGGCTAGTAATAGGTAACATCAAATTTTACGAGACGAAGAAGACAAAGAAAGTGAAGCCTATTGCGACCGTCACCGATGCCTTCTGTGCCTATGCCATCTATCCACAGTCAAAGGCTTTGATCGACCAGTCAACGCTAATCAAAATCGAAGGAAACTTCGTCCTGCATTCGCAGTCAGAGTCAAAGAACGAGGGTTTCATTTTTGTCATGCCAGAGGTTCATCCTGCTGTGAGCGGCTTTGAGATTATGCTTCGCTTCCTGATCCCGACATTCGACACTTTCAACCTCTATGGACGGCCAACACGACTAATTGCTGCCGTGAATCACATCAAGAGTATCATGTTCGCCTTCCCAGACCAGGAACGTTACGACTATATCGACCTTTCCGATATCGCTACTCTGATGCAGAGTCCCGAATCCCTCAGCTGGACCGAGGCTGAATGGAGGAAACAGCTCAAAGACGCAACCGCACGCCGATTGGCGGACACGAGCAGTCGGACAAGCAGCATCTCGGCGATAAGACCCCGTTTCCGCGCCAGCATGCCAAACCGGTACAGCAACGTTCCAACCGACCGCTCTAGACGCAAGGATCCCTTCCCAGAATATATGCCTGCATTCAACCAGTCGGTAGACGCTATCGTTCAACAGGTTCCCAAGGAAGAGTCATTGGCACAATCTCAGCACTCCCGAAGCATGTCTGATACTGCCGGATTTGCCCCCAAACCGCTCCAGGGTTCTGCAATGGAAGACTCGGTGGCATCCTCCGCACAGGACTTAACGGAGAGTCCTATCGTTGGCACTACTCCAGATCGAAGCAGTTCGGAAGATGATTGGAAGCGGTATTCTGAACAAGAGCTCCCCCTCGCACCCGTAGCTACGCAACAATTCGCGGTCCGGACGCCTCCGTCCGATGTCGCTCCACCTCCCGCCCTGACCCACAACCCTAGAGAGAGGCCTTCCACAAGGCCCGAGCCGTCACCGGATGCGCGCAGGGCCAATGTGCGCATGTCTGATGCCACTCTCGCCCAACTTGTCGCTGCTTCTGGGAATATGAACTTTGCGGATATGTCTACCACGTTAGCAAGTCGTGACAATAACGACCGCGCGGACAACAGCCCTGCGCCACCAGTTTCATCCCACGGAGTGTCAGGTGCGCCGCAATTTGGTCCTGCATTTGCTGGTTACGCTACTGAGCGAGCTGCATCACAAGAACAAGGACCACCAGTACCTGAACATAGCTTCGGCTCCGTGAGCCCGTCATCACCAAAGCCGAACAGAATGAGCACCCAAAGCATTCGCATTGATACGGAAAAGGCTGTGAAGCGGAAGCCTATTGGCCATCCTCCAGCGCAGGTAGCCAGCCCGCAAAGCTCCGTTGGCGAGCCAAGTTTCGACGATCTCCGTCATACTGTTGATGAAGATGCGCTGAATCTTGTCGGCATCGTTGATCGTCCAGCCATCTTCTCGCCCCCACCGAAGCCGATGATTCGCCAGGAAGCGGGAAGTGTCTACGAGGATGATGCGTCCACTGCTTCACCCGACTATGCCAGCACCCACGGATCTCTGTATAGCAAGAATTCGGTGAAATCAGTTCCCAAACCTCGGATGGGTGTCATGAAAACAGTGGGAACAGAAGAGCCTAAGAACTTGGTTATTGGCGATGCACAGTACTCGCTCGACACTAAGCCAGAACAGAACCCGGATATCCCTACTATCGACTTTGGTCCAACTTTGACCTATCTACCGACTACCGGCCGGCCGAATACATCCGACACGCTGAAGAAGTTCGAGCACCATAGAACTGACTCCGACACCACAGAAAAGCAGCGGTATTCCCGTCACATGGACCGTAACCATTCAAGGTCGCCAAGCCGGGACGAGTACCGCCGCAGTGTGTTGTGGCAGCCCGGAATGGCTGTACCACGTCCAGTAACCCCAGGCAATGGTCTCACACCAGAGCAATTTGTGCAACAACGATCAGCTCCAAGCCCGCCGGTCCATGTCCATCGTCGATCCCCTTCAACGACAACAACAACTCCACCTCCTCGACCTGTGTCTGGTGATTGGATGGCTCATACAAGGTCTCAGTCCCAGATGAGTCTGAATCGCGACAGTCACCCGCGACCAAAATCTCGTGGTGCTAGCAGTATGATCAACTCCGCCGAAATTTCGTCTCACCTTTCGGCCCGCGAGCAAGAACATGTTGCTCGTATGACAGGCTCATCTTTCTTTAATCTTTCCAGTGAAACGAAGAAGACGCCTCCCCCTGTCAATCCCATGGGCTTAGTCGGAGCAATCGATGCCCGCGAGCAAGAGAAAAAGCTGATGAAAGAAGGCATGTCAAACCAGATGGTGCAGCATGCTATTGCCCAACGCCAGCATCACTGGCAACACCAGCCCCATCCCCAGTCGCACTTGCAGCAGCAATTTGGCCCAGTGACCCCACCGCATTCTTACGGTGTTCAATCGGGAGCCAACAGCATTTACAATATGCCTACCGCAAGCCGCACATGGGATGCCCTAAACCAGACATACCGACCTGAGGAGCCCCGTCGCCAGTCCTGGTACAATAGCCAGTTACAGCCACCGCAGACAGCCCCCTCGATGCACCACACGAGCCAGCCTACTCCCCAACCCGGATACTTCAACACCACACATACGTCATACTACTAAGCCATCCTTCTCTCTCCCCCTTTCTCCTTTTTATACTGATCTTGCCTCACCTTCTCATTGGCATTATGATCTACCCGTGATATATCATTTCCTTACCTTGTACTTTCGGCTCCCCGCACACAGGACACCTTGCATATTAGACCTAGATCTTTCCTTTTCTCTCCAGGTTTACCCTCATCGTCTTTGTTTTCTTTTGTTTACATTCCGTTTTCGTTTCAGCCTCATAGCAGATGCTTCGCACATTAGTGGAGTTTTGAGAACCGGTCCGGCGCTGAGGTTATTTTTCTTTTTTCCAGATTGATCATTGTCCTTGTGCATAGCTACCGTCTATCTATCTACTTTCTTTGGACGGACGCAAAATTGAGCTTTCTTTCCGGACGCGTTCCTTGTCAATTTTGCCTAGCCTAAGTGGAAAATATATATTCGATCTTCGTTTCAACTTGATCATTTATTGCCTCGATTGATGACTGTAGATGTGAACTGATTCCGGTTGGTTACCGACTAGACGGCGGTCCAATTCACCAGTAACCTAGCGCCTTAAGATCGATCTTATTTGTTGATATAGAACTAACTGTATTCTCAAAATACGGCAGCAAGCAAAAAACGATTCCGAATCTGAATATACATGGGGGGAAAAAGACAAAATCCGAAACGCCATATTTGCCAATGGTCCTTTAAATGACTCTTCTCAGCATCACTGTTCGTCATCTCCATCTACTGTCTCAATTTCGTTGTTTTATGTTTTGGTTGATACGATGCGCTTAGATCTGCTTGCCATTAGCCTCTGTATAGGTGATAAACGCGATGCAATTCCGCTAATTCGAGACTGCGCTCTTGAGGCGGGGAGAGGCATGGCGGTAAGTGACGTAGCCTAGTTCGAGTGTAGCTTCTTAACTCTGTTGACACCCTCATATAGAGTTCGGTCGATCGCTGCTGCGACGGTAAGCGTACCGCCAACAATGGCGCAGACACCGGTCAGGAATCCCGTGAATGTCTTTGGTCTCGCCTCGCGGTTGATGACCTTCATCGGGGAAATGTCGTAGTTGAAGAAGACGCCGGGGATACCGTTCGCAGCGTGGATTCGCTCCTTGTGGCCCTCATCCGAGGCGTCACCGCCGCGTAGGGAGCGTTTGTGCGATGTCACTGAGTACTGGTGTGTTTCGATGCTGCCCTGTGGTCCAAGGCCGAGACCGTGGGCGCCGAGTGGGGCGGAATCGGAAGAGCCGTGAATGGCGGCTGATTCAAGGGGATCCCAGCCTAGGGGAAGATAGGAGGTTGAGACGACTTTAATGAAGTACATGAAGCTGAAGCCTGGCTCGGCGGTATCCTGCTTCGTGGTATCGAGTGGGTTGGTGTGGTGGTGGTCAGTCCATTGCCAGCGGTCGGAAAGTTCATCTGGGAGCTGTGGTCCGAAGCGCAGTTGGTGGATGATGTGCGTCATTGTGTGCTGCTCGTTCGCGGGGAGGTCGATCTCGATGTAGTTCTGGATGTCGTGGACGTGGAGGTTCCCGCTCGAGAAGCTGCGGCCAGGGGCGATGTGGAAGTTGCCAACCACTTTGTTGACCCGGATAACGCCCTCGAGACGGCATCCCTCGCGGCGCTGGGCGTCAATGCGCTGTGCGTAGCCCTCGCGCTCGCACTGCTCGATGTTTGCCCCCTTGCCGAAGGCCCATTGTTGTTGCGCGTAGGCGTCGCGGACTTCGTCGCAAGTGTTGCAGCAGCCTTGTTTAATGGCGTTGGGAGGAGCTGGTGCGCCGCCGCATTCGCCGCAGTAGTCAGGGTCCATGTGTTTAGCTACTTCTTGCGCAGAGTGGCTGCAGACATGGGTTAGTTCGGACTGTAGTAGAGGGTACAACGAAGCTCACAGTTCCAAAGCTTGAATGTCCAGTACACGGCCCCCTTCGGAGGCAGGTGAGAGGCGGACCTTGTTTACGCCGTGCGCTACACCAACTTGTTGTTCGCCGGAGACATCCATCACATCCAGCGTCGTAAGTTCGCAAGGCAGACGGGGAAATGTGACGTTCAGGTGAATCTCCATCTTCTCTCCTGTGAAGCACCGCCATTATATGTCAGCCAGCAGTTCCCCCGCATCTCTTGTGCCAGATTCTAGTTCATTGTACCGTACCTCTCGACTTGTCGACGACTAGCTCCGGCAAAACCACCACACGCCTATAATCGACCCATTCTCCCCAGACGAGCCAGAAGACAACAAGCAAAGAAGCGATTGTAATCACACCACCAGAGGTTGTGCGTATACGTGCCTCATCGACTGTTTTGGCGAAGGCGTCTAGCCTCGTGAACCGTGATTTGGCCGGCATGGCTACAATCGATCGACGATCATACGGGTGCGAGTCTCGAATGGATCCTAGGACCAGCTAGGCCCGAAGGGCAGCTTCTCAGGTGCAAAGACTGTCAGCTAAGCTCGCTGCGGTACACAAAGAGAGAGGTGCAACGCCAGTAGTAGGTATACAGGCCAGATGGCGCTGCGGGAGAACCCACTTGGATTTGAGAGGTTATAAAGAAGACAACCTGGGCGTCAATTGCGAGTCTGTGATCTCGCCCGCAGATTTTACACTGCAAATTGGGGTGTCCAGATATTGCGCGGGCTGGATGCACTGAGGGAGGAGCGGCTGTTTCAGTTCCTTTACCTGCAGTCGCAGAACAATGAGCGGAGCAGCAACATGTAACGCGTAATCTATCTCACACAGAAAATAAGTAGTATGTAATGGTATTTACCACAAGCTGCCAAAGGACAAACCGCAGCCTGCAATTGGACGAGCGAGAGATCCGCAGGCTGTGCCTGGATTGCCATCACGTGATTTAAGCCCCATTGCTGCCGCCTACTCACGTGATGTAGCAGCCTGCAGAAATGTTCCAGGCGAACGTCACTTTTTTTGCACTGGCTCCCGCCTTGGACTTTCTTTGCTCGTTCAAGCCTCAAACCCGAAGCGCTTCATCGCTTTATTTGACTCTTGGAATTCGCATCAGGTCTTCTTTGACTACTCCTTGTATTGGGGGTTTCTCTTTGACACATGCAGATAAAGTCTACTACGAGTTACTGAGGCGCTCCGCGCTTTGTTTGTCTTAGAGCAGCGGGCTCTACACGAAAGTCGACCTCCTTCCACCTCCGGATCTTCCTCCTGTCTCTACCTACCATAACACATCAAATACTACGTCGCTTTACCGGTATCAATATGAAGAGAGGCAGGGCTTCTCGGGCAACCTCGCGAGGCCGCGGCGGTGGAACTTCGGATCGTGGAGGTATTCGCAAGCGGGGTGCGCCGACGAAAGTTGACCGAGATGGTGATTTGGCGATGGGAGCAGGCGCAGGCGCTATTCGTGGGCAAAAGACTAGGGGTGGCCCTAGCCGCTCGGCATTCGCTGGATCCCGCACGCAAACCATTGACAAGACCATGGACGCTATTCAAAAGGCGATATCTGGAGGCTCCAGTACGCAAGCGAACATTCGACAAGGTGGTCGTGGAGTTGGATTAGAACAGGTCATCGTTAGTGGCTGGAAGCAGAGCAAAGCAGCCTCCAACCGCGATGGCGGCGTCGAAAGTCTGGTCACATTTCTCGAGAAAAAACTCACCGCACCCGATTCGAAACCTGGCGCGCGCGCAAGAATATCCAAGGTATGTGCAACACTACAACTGGCGGTCATCGACATGAAATACCAGCGTCGTCCTCTCCGATGTGCTCTCGTTTCCAGGGATGGTACCTACAAAACGACGGTCAGCGGATGCCTAGGCTTTGTGGATGCTTGTTCTTCTGGATGACTGCGGTTTTCAAGGTCCCTTATACCTTGCTAACTTTACTTAGTCGCGGGTTGAAGGTGACGCTCTTATTGCGTCCATCCGACCGGAATACCTAGAAAGAATGCTCAAACTCAATGGCTTCAGCTTTGCTGGAGCTACTCTTACGATCGAGAAATACGATCAATCCTCCGCCGCTCTGCTGGATGCACCGATGTCGACACAGAACGGCGCACCGATGTCTACTGCAGACACAAAGGCGAAGATGACTGCGGTACTGGGAAGGCGCTATTACCAGCAGTCAAAACTACTTGACCTTTCCAAGTTAGCGACCGATCCGGACCTAATGTCAATGGGAATTTTCGGCTCAACCTCTACCGAATCCAAGTTTTTCCCCGCTCTTATGAAGGTATGGGATATGAACTTTGACAACCCAACGGCACGACGCGAGGCTGTCGAAAGCGTCAGTCTTGCAGACAATCAACTTCCTAATGTTGCTTTCGTTACAACACTTTCACAAACGTTTCCCGATTTGAAAAACCTCGACCTTTCAAACAATAACTTCAAAGACGCCCAGGCGCTTATTGCATGGCGGTGGAAATTCCGGAAGTTACAATTCCTCGACCTTACAGGAAATCCCTTCAGTGCCGATCCCACCTTCAAGGATACTATGCTCAAGTGGTATCCGGAACTCAGAACCCTGAACAACACACAGGTGCGCACCGAAGAGGAAATTGCTGCGCAAAAGAAAACTCCAATTCCCGTCCAAGGTCCTTATTTCCAGGACGAATCTCAAATAGCCGAGAACTTTATTCGATCCTTCTTTTCTGGCTATGACAATAACCGTGCCGAACTCATCAACGGCTTCTACGATAACAACTCCACATTTTCCCTCAATGTCAACACCTCCGCACCCAAAGCAACACAAGCCGAGTCTGCTCCTTGGGATCCATATATCAAGAAAAGCAGGAATCTACTCAAAATTAGCCACCTCCCTGCAAGAATGTCCCGCACATCGACTGGCGCCGAGAAGATTCGTGATCTGTGGACCACACTTCCGCAGACGAGACACCCTGACATCATAACTCAGCCCGAACAATGGCTGATTGAATGTTTCCCAATACCTGGACTCCCTGATATCTCGGGTCAGAGTCCAACCGGCGTAGGGGGTTTCCTTATCATGGTGCACGGGAAATTCGAGGAGAGCAATGCAGGAAAGGTTGAAACCCGGAGCTTTGACCGAACTTTTATTCTAGGGCCTGGTACAGGCGTGGGGGGGATCAGGGTTATTAACGATGTGCTTTGTCTGCGCGCATTTGGTGGCCACGAAGCATGGAAGCCAGAACACCCACCAGCTGCACCCCAACTCGCAGGCGCTCCCGTTACAATTCCGGCGGCGGCCCCAACTGGCCCTCCTGGATACGGCACCCCAGCGCCAGGAAAATCCGACGCCCAGGTGCAGCAGGAGCAGCTCATCATGCAGCTGAGCGCGAAAACAATGATGACTTTCCAGTATTCTGAACTGGCCCTCTCAGGAAACGGCTGGAATATGGATGCTGCTCTGAAGAACTTTGCGGAGTTAAAGGTATTTTTATCGTATGCTAGCTCTTTAATATGCAATATGCTAACTAATTCGAAGACTCAGGGAACGTTACCCCCAGATGCATTCCTTCCAGGGGCTACCGTTTAGCTCTAAACCCAACACATACACCGTTACCTCACGCTACAACCTTCTTGGATCGCGACAGAGGGCAACTTAGCTACACATTTGGATTTTAATCGAGTATTTTAATAGATTGATGCATGGCTTAGGCGAATGGCTGTTACCGGGGTTCTTTTATATCGTTACAAATATCCCATTCTATGTACTATACAGAGAGAGATCACGAAGACACGTCCTATAGAGAAGACGAAAGAACAGATTGAGCATCTTGCTTCAACATTTTCAGCTTGTAAGTTCGAGTAGGCCTAAGCTATTTAGATAGGTTAAAAATAGATCTGATGCGTTGATCACCGACGAGGACGAGCGCGACGACTTGGCGGCACTAAGTTACTGTAAGCTACCCGTCACTCCGGAGCTGGCCCAGGCCAGGTTCCCGCCAACTATCTGATTCCAGCTCGTGTGGACCGCTTTCCCTACTGTGAACTCTTCTGGTGCATGGCCTGCAGTATGAGCCTTGCGTTATTGCCCGAGAGCTAATGGAATGTCCGCAACAACCAACACACCCAACACCAGCCAGATGGCCTCGAACGGGACCGCCCCCCTCGACCCTTTGGACGCAGGTGCGTTAGCGGACTTTCCGTTGCGATTGCGATGGAATGCAATTTGCTAATTATATCATGAAATACTCAGCGGACTACGACCCGATCGATCACCTGAATGCCATCTTCTCCCACCCCTCCACCCTCTCCTCCGTCTCTGACGTATCCCTCCAATTGCGTGAATATGAAGCCGAGCTTGACACCGAGATTGCCGCGCTAGTCGAGGACCAGGTCGCATCTAATGCGGAGAGTGTCGAGCGCATTCAGACCGCTAAGGCCGACTTGACCGAGCTGTTCAAGAAGATTGACGATGTGCGTGACCGGGCGTCCAAAACGGAGCAGTCCATCACGGAGATGACGGCCGATATCAAGCAGCTGGACAACGCCAAGAAGAACCTTACACAGTCTATGACGGCATTGAAGAGGCTTCAGATGTTGACGACTGCGTACGACCAGCTACGTGTCCTTAGTCGCACGCGGCAGTACCGGGACTGTGCCCAGCTCCTGCAGGCTGTGATCCAGCTCGTGGCGCACTTCAAGTCGTATCGGTCGATCGATCAGATCGCGCTCCTGAGCAGGAACGTGGCGGACATACAAAGGGACTTACTGGAGCAGATATGCGAGGACTTCGAGTTGGCATTCGCCAAGGGTGAAGTCGGCCAGCGAAGGACTGCTCTTGCAGAGGGGTGTTCGGTCATGGATGCGCTTGGGGAGCATGCGAAGACGAGGATCGTGACCTGGTACTGCAATTTTCAGTTGCGCGAGTACCGGCAGGTGTTTCGGAATAATGAGGAGGCAGGCTCTCTGGACAATATCTCACGGAGATACTCATGGTTCCGGCGGATACTACGAATCTACGACGAGGAGTATGCGGCTATTTTCCCTGCTTCTTGGAGAGTGGATGAGATACTTGCGAATGTATTCTGCGAGGGGACGAGAGATGACTTCAAGGGGATTCTCTCTCGGTCTGTGCGGAATGGCCAGACGATCGATGTCAGCCTGTTGCTCTCGTGCTTGCAGGAGACGCTTGACTTCGAGCATTCTCTCGAACGCCGTTTCTCTATTCCCTCTCGACCATCTACCGATACATTCGCCTCTGCGGAAACCCCCGTATTTGGCCAAGCCATCTCAGAGGCGTTCGAGCCTTATCTCAGCGTTTGGGTGAACGCCCAGGACAAGCAATTGGCCGCGTTCATACCAAAGTACCGTCAACAACCCTTGAAACCTCCCGGCGAAGAGTTCGACTCCAATTCCGTTATTTCCTCTTCTATGGAGCTTTTTACCTTCTACAGACACTCATTACAGCAATGTGCAAAGCTATCTACGGGGGCAAGTCTGGCAGATTTATCAAAGGTCTTTGCGAGGTATCTCGACCAGTACGCACAACAGGTCCTACTTTACTATATCAGCGACCTGCCCACTATGCATAGTCCACTGGGTATACCTTCGCTCGAAGACTATATCGCCGTGCTCAACACCGCAGATTACTGCTATACCACCTGTAATCAGCTGGAAGAGAAGATAAAAGGCCGTCTCGATAAGAATCTGAAGCAGTCCGTCGACTTGCAAAGCCAAGCAGATTCGTTCATGGGGATTGCGTCCGCTGCTGTTCGTGGTCTTGTTCGCAAGGTCGAGACCGAGCTAGAACCCTGCTGGAGGGAGATGCGCAATATGCCGTGGAGCAGGCTCGAGAGCGTAAGCGACCAAAGCTCCTACGTCGGCGAAGTCTTGTCGAAGACCAACACCAAATCGGCCGAAATTCTCAAATTTATCCATAAACAACAATATGCCAGAGCTTTCGCCGACCACATCGTAGAGCTCGTGTCGAACATTTTCCTTCAGAACATCTTTCAGTGCAAACCCATTTCGGAGACAGGCGCTGAGCAGGTAGGCCTACTACGATCCAGTTTGCCCATCATTGAGCCTGGCTAACAAAACAACGCAGATGCTCCTAGACACATACACCCTCAAAACCGGCCTCTCGTCCCTTCTACCTGCCCCCGCCCCAGCCAGCTTCGTCAAACGCGTGAATAATAGCTTCGCCAAAATCGAAACCCTCCTCAAAACCCTCCAAGTCCAACCCTCGCCTCCCGAAGCCCTTGTGCAAGCCTACCTAATCCACATCGCCGACCGCAGCAACACAAACTTCCGCAAAATCCTAGACCTCAAGGGCATCCGCAGCCGGCAGGAACAAAACCACCTCGTCGAACTGTTCCAGGTCCACCGCACCTCTGACCGCTATGCCTCTAATATTCAGGAGAGCAACCCCATCCTTGCTGCTCTCCAAACGGCCTCTACTTCCTCGTCAACGTCTGTTTCCCAGGGTCTCGGCCTTGCGAATCTAGGTGCCTCGGCTGTCTCCACATCGAATATACCTAGCCGGTTCGACGCATCTACACTCGGATCGGCACTCATTTCTGCTGCGAGGGATGGTGTTGATAGACTTGGTACGCCGATGAGCTCGTCAACTACACCTGCCAACCCGACCACAGGTGGCGGAGGCACTTCGCTATCACCGGTGACGACACCAGGACCTTCTATCCTAACACAAAATCAAGCCACCGATGTCGGCTCAAACCTAAATGAGAATCTGAAGAACCTTGGAAAGTTCTTTCGTAGGGATTTGGGATTTGGGGGGAGGTTCGGGAGGGGCGGAGATGATGCATGAGTCGAGATAAGATGAGGTGGGAGAAATGGACTATATTTTAGCACTGCAATGGCGGGGTATATCTGCTCATTTTTGTTGAGTAGCTTGTTTTTCTTATCATTATACCATATTCCATTTGTTAGCATTTCTTAGAAAGCATGGGCATAAAGAGCTTATTTAGGAATGCGAATCGCATATATTTATATATATATATATATACATCTCCCTGTGTCTCGTACACAAACAGAACAAGCTACAATTAATAACATTCTCCACAACACTTTTCCCATCCAAATCTATAATTCTATATACAACATTATTCCTTAAGAATACCTACAGCACACTCCCCGCGTCATCATCCCCATACGTCTTTTTCCTTAGATTCTCTAACCCATAAATCGAGTTATTTAACGCCGTCTGTACCTTCTTCTCCGCACCTGCTAAAACAGCCGATGTGCCCGCCGCGTCGATACTGCCGGTCAAAGCAGCCGAGGCAGGTTCCCATTCAAGCGCCTCACCTCCTTGTTTGAGCGTGAACGCCTGGAGGAGAGATTGGGGCGCGGAAGGCGTAGATCGCCAGTCCTGTGTTGAACCGGGCTCACGGATGTTGTCCGTGGAGACGAAGATTGTGTTGTTGTTGGGGTAGGTTTTGACGTCGAGGACATTGCCGCTTGTTCTTAGCGGTTTGTGGGCGGTTAGTGTACCGTCCGGGGAGAGGGTGAAAGTTTGCAGGGTGGGGTTTCTGGAGTGGCGTTAGCTAACTAAATAGGAGCGTTTAGGGTAGGTACGTACCCTTCAAGAGCCACGAGGATGAGCCGGATGAGGCTCGAGGAGTCGGAGCCAAGCGATGAGGTATAGATACCACGAACCGCCACTTCTTCGGCTTCTGGTGTCTCGTTCACGAGAGGAACCTTTTGCAGGATCTGACCGGCTGTCCAGCTCCAGACAAGGAGATACGGGTCTCCGCCACCGGAGATCAGAATCTCAGGCGCCCATTCTGGAATACAAAGACTGCTGATGAATGAGGTGTGTCCGAGGCAGTAGTTTTCCGTAACGTGTGCCTGCGGTGGGCCGCGAGAGACGCGGATATGCTCGTCTCTGTCGGCGCTGAGAATGTAGCCTCGTTTCCGGGCGGATGAGGAATCGGGAGACGGGAGAGAGACGAAAGCCACATCCGTAAGCAGGGAGACGTGACCGAGAAGGAGTTGGTGCTCGAAGGCGGGTCCGTCTGTGGGCTCTTGGGCCTGTTGGGCCTGTTGGGCCTTTTCGGCCTTCTTGGCGGCTTGCTCCTTTTGCATCTCTAGCGATTTAAGATTTCGCCGGGTATGTACGGTGAGATTTGTCGCAGCTATCTGTTTCTTCTGTTGCCCTGATGCCTTCAGGACGCGCGGCTCAGCGCTCGGTATTAAGGGCATGGAGTAGACGTCACCGAACTTGTCGCCAAGCAGAATATCGTTCTTGTCCATGAATGTGATGGAGCAGGGCCGCTTGGGCATTGGTCTATATAGTCTATAAGCTTTGAGACACAAGGCTATGTTGTAGGGAAGCTTACCTTACGCTGAGCTCTAGGAAAGAGCCGTCTTCCTCAATCTGGAATACACGGATGGATTTGTCTTCGCCTGTCAGCGCAACCACATATTCCCCGTCCGGTGTGGAGGTTAGGATAGGGATATGCGACCAGGCAGAGGGCTTCTTCTTCTCACGCGCTGCATTCTCCTTCTCCGAGGGATCAACTTTTCTTTTCTTTTCAGGAGGGCCTTCAGTCCCCGGGTTAGGTCCAGCTTCGTTGGTAGTAGAAGAATCCGCACCGTCTTGCGGCCAGACGGAGAGGCGCTGCCCGGATTCTGCGGCATAGGAATAGAGCTTTGCGCCGGCAGATGCTACGAGTACATCTCTAGAGCCTCCGGCTCTCCTCTTGACGAATTGGAGGCCTTGGAATGGACACTGGAAGTTTTGGGCCATGGTGGAGCACGAGTACGGAGCAAGTCGTGGCGCCGACGAGGTTGACGAAGCGATAAAAGATAGACTGACTGCGCTCAAAATATCCTCGCGATCATCTGACGAAATATCCCCGGACCTTCCAGTCTCTATCGTCATATCAAAATCGTGAGCTTTGCGCTGGTACGGGCGGAGCTTGGGCGGGGCGCACGTGATCGGCTAGCGAGCGGAACACAAGAACAAAAATCCCCAACGCACAAATCCGAAAAACTTCAACGTCGCATTCGACACACAACAACATCCACGAATTTTTCCTTGCCCTTAAACATCCTATCTTCAGCGAAATAAGGAGAAATGGGGGGCAAGTCAGCTACCAAGGCCGCTTACTTCGAGAAGCTGAAGAACCTTCTCGATGAATACAAGACTGTGTTCATCGTGGGTGTCGACAATGTCAGCTCTCAGCAGATGCACGAGATCCGTATCGCCCTCCGTGGCGAGGGTGTTGTCCTGATGGGCAAGAACACCATGGTACGTTTAGAACGCTGTAATGTCGCTGAGAATTGTAATTGACTGGGTTTTCAGGTCCGCCGTGCTCTCAAGGGCTTCATCAACGACAACCCCGAGTGGGAACGTCTCCTTCCTCACGTCAAGGGTGTGTACAACAGTAACAGACAATAGAAACGCTGAGCTTAGGCTGATTTGATTTTAGGCAACGTTGGTTTCATCTTCACCAACGGCGACCTTAAGAAGACCAAGGAGACCATCCTCGCCAACCGCGTCGCTGCTCCTGCTCGTCCCGGTGCCGTCGCTCCCCTCGACGTCTGGATTCCTGCCGGAAACACTGGTATGGAACCCGGTAAGACCTCTTTCTTCCAGGCTCTCGGTGTCCCCACCAAGATTGCTCGTGGTACCATTGAAATTACCACCGATCTCAAGCTCGTTGAGGAGGGCGCCAAGGTCGGTCCTTCCGAGGCCACCCTGCTCAACATGCTGAACATCTCTCCCTTCACCTACGGTATGACCATTGCCCAGGTGTACGACAACGGCCAGACCTTCCCCGCCAGCGTTCTCGACATCGAGGAGAAGCAGCTCCTCGACGCCTTCAGCAGCGCTATCAACGCCATCACCACCATCTCTCTGGCCGTCAACTACCCCACTCTCCCCTCGGTCATCCACTCCGTTGTCAACAGCTACAAGAACGTTCTGTCCGTTGCTGTTGAGACCGAGTACAGCTGGCCCGAGATTGACGAGCTCAAGGACCGTATCGCCAACCCCGACGCTTACGCTGCTGCTGCTCCCGCTGCTGGTGCTGCTGCCGGTGGTGCGGCCCCTGCTGCTGCTGCTGAGGCTGCTCCCGCTGAGGAGGAGGACGAGTCCGATGAGGACATGGGCTTCGGCCTCTTCGACTAAACGTATCGTGTCACTGCACGGGATACGATTGCCATGTATTAGATACTGTTTATGACCAATCTTGACGGTTGGGTAATGAAATGGATGATCATGGGGAACATATGGTTCTTTAGTAAGATATGAACGTAGTTGCGTTTCATATTTTTACGAACCACCAAGGTACGTTTCCTTCTGCTCTTTCCCCCATCTCTTCTTAACCTACCCTTGCCGTGGCGGAGGATGATACCATTTTTAACTCGTAACACCTTCGGTGTGCTGAAGATTAAAATCGCAACAACAACACTCTAATTTTTTGCTGACGCCTCATTATACTTCACTGTTATCACTCATGCCATGCGACTTTCATATGCTAACTGCTCGCATAGGTGCCTTCTGTTTGTAGTCTGAACTCGATCGGCTTTCGTAGATCATCAGAGTAGCATCCAATCGCATCTTGGGAGTGGCTTCTCTGCCCAGATCCTGACTGCAAACCTTAGATACAAACCAATACAAACACTCGGAGCATTTTCAGTTTCACGGTCTCTCAAAATATAGACGTAGTTTTGATTCGTTAGGCTCGTGTGCGAATGAACATATGAGTGTGGGGCGCGGGGCTGATGGACGGTCCGAGGCACCCTGTGAGCAAGAATATCATCGGAGACTTTGGCGGCGACCAAGTTCCCCTTCTCACAATAACTACCCGCCTCCAAAATGACACAATTCGCGCCATTGAAGAATGATTTACTGTTGAGGGCAGCTAGGGGTATTTGGCTCTCTACACCTCTGCTTTTCTAAGTGCTACATTCTAACAGTATGATCAGGTGAGAAGGTCCAGCGCCCGCCGATCTGGGTTATGCGACAGGGTAACGACACCACATCCCTTGAGCTTCTACGACCACACCTCCAATTGTCTTTCTATAACCGCTCAACAATATTCCCACCTAATGCTAACTTATTCCTCCCATAGCTGGCCGCTACCTCCCCGAATATCACGAAGCGAAAGGTAACCGGGACTTCTTCGAATGCTGCCGTGACCCGGAAGTCGCCAGCATAATCACCATCCAGCCCGTCGAGCGGTATGCCGGCTTAATTGACGCTGCCATCATCTTCTCGGATATCCTCGTCATTCCTCAAGCAATGGGCATGACCGTCGAGATGGTTGACAAGAAGGGACCCCACTTTCCCAATCCCCTCCGCTCTCCGGACGACGGGCAATACGCGGAAATCATGAAGCGCGATGTCGACGTAAAGAGCGAACTTGACTACGTGTACAAGGCGATTACGCTGACGAGGCAGAAACTTGAGGGCCGCGTTCCGCTTATTGGGTTCTGCGGGGCTCCCTGGACTCTGCTGTGTTATATGGTTGAGGGTGGTGGTAGTAAGATGTTTGTGCAGTCGAAGACGTGGGTTTATAAATACGGAAAGGAGTCTCAGGCACTATTGCAGAAAATCGCTGAGATTTGCGTGGAGTATCTGGCGTTGCAGGTTGCTGCTGGTGCGCAGTTGGTTCAAGTGTTCGACTCTTGGGCTGGAGAGCTGAGCCCAGCTTCGTTCAAGTCGTTCTCGCTTCCATACCTCCGTTATATTTCGGCCAACCTGCCGCGCAGGTTGAAGGAGATGGGGCTTGAGGTGGTACCTATGACTGTTTTCGCCAAGGGTGCTTGGTATGCTCTGGAGGATCTGTGCGAGTCGGCATACAACGTCGTTGGACTGGATTGGCTACACGATCCAGCCGAGGCCTTCCGGATTGCCAATGGGCGGGTGACAATTCAGGGTAATGCCGACCCGGGAGTTCTCTACGGAGGGCGTGAAGCTATTACGGAGGCCGTCGAAAATATGGTTCAGGGATTCAAAAAGGGCAAGCAAGGGTGGATTGCCAACTTGGGTCATGGTAAGTCGTTTCCCCCTCTACGCTATGTAAGCGCTAACAGTATAGGCATAACTCCGTTTGTTAAACCGGATGACCTCAAATTCTTCTTCGAGGAAATCCACCGGTTGACAGCCGATTAAAGTGTCCGAGTGATATAAACTCCATAATCAAGTGTTGGTTTATTAGACACCAATATCCTCATTCCTGTGACACATTGCGGTCAGCGCAAATGACTCTATGGAAAGAGCTTAAAAGCAAGAATAAAAAGAGACAACCCCACTTACCAAAGCTGAGGCTTCTCCTTGATAAACTTCTCCATCATTTGCTTGCACTCATTGTTGTCCAAGACTACCACTTCCTTACCCCGGTTCTTCAAATATTCCTCTCCGCCTAGGAAGTTCTTGTTCTCGCCGATAACCACGCGCTTAATCTTATACAGGATGCAGGCACCTGTGCACATATCGCAGGGCGACAGGGTTGTGTACATCGTAGCGCCGGCGTAAGCCGAAGCAGGGAGTCGGCCAGAATTCTCGAGGGCCGACATTTCAGCCTATGAAATCAGACAACCGAGTCAGCACATCCTCTTTAGTCGTAATGCACGACATTTAGGAAAAGGTCAGACTAACGTGTAATGTAGCACTCCCGTTCTGCACACGCATGTTATGTCCACGACCAAGAATAGTGCCATCTTTGCCTACCAGCGCCGCACCAATGGGTACACCACCCTCGGCAGCGCCTTTTCTAGCTTCCTCAACAGCCGCAATGAATCCAGGGTCGGTTTCCATGACGTTATAGTGGTGAGTGAATATTGAAGCACAGTACCAACTTGAGTCGACTTGGAGAAAACGAGGGGTATATGTATCGGAGAACGCGATAAGAGCTTCTGGTGCAGACCTTGAAAATCACAACGGGTGTTTGACTACCATTCTGGTTTTAGTTTGACCCGCATTTTGGAGATAGCTGTTGGGTCCACGCGATTCCAGATACGATGATACGCAGTACTAACTAGGTGATAGAAAGAAGTATACGGACATTTGACCTAGGGGTTCGGTTTGGCTAGCCAAGATTCTAAGGCTAGATTAATTATTGACCAGAATCGAAGAAGCGAAACTGAAATTGCTGATCCATAGGTAAGTAGGACCGGGCTGAGCCTGGAAAGCTTTGATTTGGGGCGGAGATTCCTATTTTCTTCAACAGCAGAAGTGTCAGACAGAGCTGGTGTAAGTAGCCGACAGCATGGCTTCTGGAACAGACGATAGAAAGAAAAGCCCCTGCATCCCCTAATTATAGGCCAACATGTTGTTCGTGAGCGAAAAAAAAAGGCTCCTCGCGGCGCGGTGCCGCTGGCGACTTCCCCTCCTTCCTGTTTCGGAGAGATTCCTTATCGATAAGAGATTGGTAATCCCTGTCGCCGCCTGAGGCGAACAGTGGTCTTTCGCTGGAACTTTTATGCTTTGGTGGAAGACTTTTTGTTTGAACCGGAACCATTATTAAAATGCAATCAATACTGTAAGCTCAGGAGTAATACCTAATTTACCGCGGCTTATGAGAGAAAAAGTCGGGTCTTTGTCATGAAATTACCGACATCAGAAGGGAAGTTCCAAGAAATCCATGGAAGAGCACAGAAGCAGATCGAATCCGCTCGGCAGCGAAACCACTGGGCGGCCGTGCGGTCGAAACGACGAGAAACTACAAAGATAGAATTTCAAGACAGGCTGAGGCTGCTGGGCTGAGGGCCATCTCTTTGAAAAGTGACATTGATTCCCGTTTCAAACTCCTCTCAAAATATCATCTTTTCGTCGCTGCTGAAGCTCTCGAGTTAAGCCCGCTGTTTGAACGTATCTCCGGTATTGCTGATACCCCAGCACCGAAAGATTGACAGATTTGGCTGTGGGAACGAGGTCCGTTGGTGCCTGGTCTCTGTATCAAAATACCTCCACTTACCCAAAGTTACCAGCCCATTGCCATCCCCATCTTCGTTCCAAGGCCGCTTCCACATCCTTTTTAAACCCTCCCTTCAACACCGATAAATTCCTCCTCCGCACTCAAGGCACCGGCTGACATCCTCGAGACCGCTCTCATTCTCTGGTCCGGCGTTTCTACCTCTCTCGCCCCTTTTCCCTATCTTCCTATTCGACTCTGTCCTTGAACACCGCTTTTCCTTTCCGTTCAAAAGTTCTTGTTTATCGGAATCTTCTCTTTCGCTATCCCCCGCGAATCCTTCCTCGTCACCCCTCCTTTCAGCTCCCTTTTAGATCTAGATCACAATGGTTAAGGACACAAAGTTTTACGACATTCTGGGGGTTAGTGTTGATACGGAATTCTATATTTCTCATCTGCAGCCAAACTAACTGTGACGCTCACAGGTTGCCCCGACGGCCACTGAGGCCCAACTGAAGACCGCCTACAAGAAAGGTGCCCTCAAGTATCACCCTGGTATGTGACTTTCTGGAAAAGCCTGTATATATGCCTGCGACCCTTATCTGACACTTTCCTTCCGTACAGACAAGAACCCGAACAACCCAGAGGCCGCCGAAACGTTCAAGGAAATGTCCAAGGCGTACGAAGTTCTCTCCGATCCCCAGAAGCGCGGTATCTATGATCAGCTCGGTGAAGAGGGCCTCGAGGGCGGTGGTGGTGCCGGTGGAATGGGCGCCGAGGATCTCTTCGCTCAGTTCTTTGGCGGAGGCGGCGGTTTCGGTGGCATGTTCGGCGGTGGCATGCGCGATCAAGGCCCAAAGAAGGCCCGCACCATTCATCACGTTCACAAGGTTAACCTGGAAGACATTTACCGTGGAAAGGTTTCGAAACTGGCTCTTCAGAAGTCCGTCATCTGTGCCACCTGCGATGGCCGTGGTGGTAAGGAAGGCGCTGTCAAGGCTTGTACTGGCTGCAATGGTACCGGTATGAAGACCATGATGCGCCAAATGGGTCCTATGATCCAGCGCTTCCAGACTGTCTGCCCTGACTGTAATGGTGAGGGAGAGATTATCCGTGAGCGCGACCGCTGCCGAGGCTGCCATGGAAAGAAGACCGTTGTTGAGCGCAAGGTTCTCCACGTCCATGTTGATAAGGGTGTTAAGAACGGCCACAAGATCGAGTTCCGTGGCGAAGGTGACCAACTACCTGGTGTCATGCCTGGTGATGTCGTGTTCGAGATTGAGCAGAAGCCCCACCCCCGATTCCAGCGCAAGGATGACGACCTCTTTTACCAAGCCGAAATCGACCTCCTCACTGCACTCGCCGGTGGATCCATCAACATTGAGCACCTGGATGACCGGTGGTTGTCCGTAACTATCGCTCCTGGCGAGGTGATTACACCTGGTATGTTAACACTAATTGATCCTCGTCGAGGAGGAAACACAGCTAACCTGATATGATAGGCGCCATCAAGGTGATCAAGGGCCAGGGCATGCCTTCCTTCCGCCACCACATCCACGGCAACCTCTACATTCAATTCGATGTCAAGTTCCCCGAGAAGGACGAGCTTCAGAACCTGAACCTGCTCGAGCAGGTTCTACCCACCAGGAAGGAACAGAGTCAGCCCCCTGCGGATGCCATGGTGGAAGACTTCGATTTGGAAGAAGTTGACAGCAACGAGCGCTCACAAGCCCGCGCTCACGGCGCTGCTGGCCTGGATGAAGACGATGACGATATCCCTCCTGGTGGCGAGAGGGTGCAGTGCGCCTCCCAGTAAACCATGGGGTTTTATGACTATGGATATGTATCTGTTTGACGTGCCGGGGCCTCATGAACTTCGCTTATGATACCATGTTGAAGGTTAGCCCTTGGTACTATTCGGTTTCGTTTTGTTATTTCGATACTTGCTTTGCGATGGCGTTTTGCACCGAAGACACGGATGATGACTGGAGATTTCAATTCTGTTCCCTTTCACCTTCTCTGCGGTAGCTCACCACCCGCTTGATTCTCATACATAATCTCCTTCCGTTTTCTCTTATCAAATGGGATCTAGGGCTGCGGAGCGTTGTGGAGGATCAATTGCTCGGATGCCTAGTTTGGTTGGCTGGAGATAAGCTAGTTGTTCCGGGGTGGTTACCAATATTATAGACTTTCCATGAATTTGGGTTTGTATTTTTGATCGTTCTGTCAAATGCATTTTGCAATATGTAGCGCATGTCGTGAGCCTCGGGGGACCAATATTTATAAGGTACGGTCGATCTACCTTCGTAGCCCACTGAGGACCCTGGAAGACTAGCCCCCTTATTCACCTATTGAGGGCTGCAAGAATCTTGAAGACCCTTTTGATAAATTTACTACTCAGCTTGGCTCTACCGTAGGAACGGACATAACCTCCTCGCTACCACAGGCCGTACCCCTACCACTGTATGACAATTTAAGCCTGCCCCAATACCGTAGTCAGTCAACTCCATAACTTTAAACCGTACCATATCTCGGGAAATTGATATCTAGCTAGAAGCTGCTGCTGTTCGTCATGCAGATTCAATTTTAGGTTTCGAATATCCGAGACTTTTGTTGGTTGCAAACATGGCACACCAATATCTATAAACCGACTTGGTGTGTCTCAGAGAGTAAATCAACGAAAACGAAAGCAAGTTTCGGCTTTGAGTTCATCATACGAGTGAAGATTGTCTAAGAATACCATCTTTTAAGTGGCGTGTGACTTCATTGAATGTCTCAGCTATTGAACCATGCGAGTCTTTGCGAAGGTTAAATGCACTGTCTCGCCCACGCCTCCTGCGCAGCTGACTACAAATTGAGCACGTCAGGTCAGAGAAAGCCTCTAGGGTATCTCATCCGTGATCGCAGCGCCATATATCCCAACCTTCTTCCCTTCGTCCATTTTAGCCATAAGCATAAACATCTAGCCAGTTGTTCTTTTATAACCATGCCGAGAAGAAAGAAAGGCAACAAGAACAGCTTAACGACGGACAGCGGCTGGGGTAACGGCTCCTTTGATCCTGATCCCGAATTCCTCGCCTCTCAATTCAGGATTGGACCTATAGAGCCGGGGGATCACGATCCTTCGCGTGATGCAGCCCTTGAACTTCTCTCTCAACCTGACCCTTCTACTCCAGGCAGGCTTTGTACGAGAAATTCAGAGGATATAGGCCTTTATAACGCTTTCGACATATTCTCTAGGAACTCCAAGCATCGTCCACGGCTGAGGGTGGATGGCACGGAATGGAAATGGCCGGAAGAGTCCAAGGAGAATATCAAGGCCAGTGGGAACGATGTCACTTCAAGCGTTGTGGATACGATCGCTGGTGAGAAGGGGGATGTTGGCACTGCCTCCACGAACCAAAAGCCTGAAGGCGAAAGTCCGCGTTACCTCCTCCGATTGGTACCTACCCGACCTGCTATCCCTTGGTGTGAGCGTGTAAGACTTCGGGAGAATAACAGGGTCGTCTTTGCGAATGAGCGGACCGAGGCAGGGAGCGCCGGGCGTGAAGCTGTGCCAGAAGTTAGGCCTGAGCATGCTATGCCAGAAGAGGATGAGGTTCCACACGCTCCCGAGCTCGAGAAGCGGCATTCGGATTCCAGGTATGTCAGATCATACGTGAGATGGAGTAGTAGCTAATCTGGGACCCCGAAGCCCATACGGAGGCACAGCAATCAAAGTCCTGATCGGATGCGATGAAGACGCATATATTGTCCCCAGCAATTTAGCCCGCCAAGTCACCTGTCTTCAACCGGGCTTAGAGTCTTCAGATATGACAGTGCGGTTGCGCGAGGTCAACGAGGGTGCGGGACATACACTCATGCATTTCCTGTACACGGGTGAATACTCAACATCAAAAGCGCCCGCGACGTACGGGAATAACCCCATGGAGGTTGAATACAGCCGGAGCATCCTCGTGTACCAGGCAGCAATAAGTTGCGGGATCGAGGGGCTTGCCGAACTGGCAAGGCAAACCATGAAGATCTACGAAAGCGAGGTTTCTGTATTTGACGTGATAGCGCTGGGTTGGCTGACTTTCTCAAAGATCGATGATGCGTGGTTCCGAGAGTATCTTAGCAATACGGTTATTGAGAGATTTGAGGAAGATGAGGGGATCTTCCAACAGGATGAATTCTATGAGGTGTTTGGGAAGATGGCCGAGTTTGACAAGTTCCTTGGGAAAGTCATAACCAAGGCGTACGCGAAGAAGATAGCTTCTATTCGGGACGAGGCATGGTTAGCCAGTGTGGACACTCTTGATACCATACAGGCGGCTGCGTCGATAGGCGATGACGATACCTGGCGGGATTGGGAGGACCTCCAGGGCTACCAGAACGAGAGTGACAGCAAGAGTGTGGAGGACGAAACGAGAACCGAGGCTGGACCCTCTGGTGGAAGCACCCTGACACCATCTTCGTCAGTCGGTGAAACCTCTGATGAAGTGGCAGAAGACATTTGGAACCTCGTACCGGGAGCATATCACCCTTACAACATCACTTGCCAAGTGTACTGCCCGAATTGGCGAAAACACTTTGGGGATAAGAGTTGCCAGTCGTGCAATGCGTATCTTTCAAAGGTGCCGCTGGGGAAGTAAACCAACGGAATTACAGAATGCGAGTTAAGAAACGCTGCTGTTTTGTCTTACGCAGATGGGTATCGTTATGAGAATGGATTCTGGTATTAATTCGAGGGGGAAGTTAGTTTGGATCTTGCTGTGGCTGGAGAACATCTAATACAAAGAGGTAGTTTTGGTTCCATTCCATGTATTTCCATTGAAGCAGCTACCACGCACTAGATCGAAGTTAAAGGATATTGAGGTTTCTATGTAGTTGGGTCGGGAGGCAGTAGTTTGCCAGCAGATGGGATATAGTTTGAGCTGAGAGAATGCAGCCGCGAGCAATCCGTTCTAGATATCCTGGTCTAGGAGGGTGTTCAAAGACGATCAGGCTTATGAGAATGTGCCATTAGTACGCATTCTGGCCTGATACCTAGTTCCCAATTTATAAGGAAGAGCTTAGACCAAAGAATTGTTCCAGTACGTCGAAAAAAAGCACGTCTATGAATGTATGTTCTCTTCGCCTCCTCTGGACGCGGTCGTGCGGAATATTGCAATGCGTTTTCCATCCGTGAGATGCGTCCTGCAACATGGATGGGCTACACTGCCCTACGTCCCTCGAATAGTACCGGGGTGATGCAAGGGAGTGGCCCGAGAAAAAGCCCGCGAGGATCTAGCTCTGGACCGAAGAGTGCTCGGCCTGGATCAGCTGGACCACCGGCATGCCGCAAGGGGTGTGTCAGTGGATGGCAAAGAGGACGGTCGGTCGCGACATGTGGAGGGGGAAGGGATAATGTCCTAAGGGATAATGTCCTAAGGGGTAGGACTCGTGGTAGGAGTGTTCGTGCTGCGAGGGAATTCAAGTCCCGTGCAGGCATCATTACACTGCTTCTGTGCGGGTTCAAGCAGCGGGCTCGGTTCTGCCTAGTGAAACCTGCGTAACATGAGTAGAAATGAACCGAGAGGCGAGAAAATTGATATTCGCCACCCATGGGGGAGGCATTGTTCATGGAGCTGAGCAAATAAGCGACAGCAATAAGCGGATTCGCTTGGAACAGGGCTTGATGAATTGCTCGCTTGTCATAGACAGCTGGTTGGAACAAGGAAGTCCCAAGCGGTTCGCAAGGGAGCGATGGAAGGGGCGATGGCGTTTGAGGATGGATTGATAGATCGAGGGCTTCGAGGCACGAGACCACCTGAAGAGAAAATGCTCAGTCGAAAAGGTCGAGACAATAGGCGCCCAAGGAATTCAGGGGCAAGCTGAGCTTTGCCCAACTTCTGAGGAATGTCGCCTTAGCTTCTGCGAAGGTTTATGGACAGGTCGAACAGAGACACCAGAAGGCAACGCTTCCAGCTTGAACTCACCACCAAGAAAGGTCATCGAGATAAGCCTCTTTTTCCAAGGTTGCGAAGCATGCCAATAAACTCCTCTGGTGCTTGCGTTGTCAGGGCGTTCTTGACTGCTGCTTTACCCACAGCGCCAGGCAGAATAAGGCGATGTGAGAGGTACGACAAGCGATGGCTCATATGTGACTAAAATGACGAGATCGTCGAACCCTTCTAGAAGGGCGGACTCGTGGGGGAGTTGCACGTCGGGCATTTGCTCAGATGGGACAAGGATGACTGCGCCAGCGTACGTAGGATGTGGCGCATCCGCGTGTTGCGCTGCGATTTCTCTTGAGTCTCTTGTTTTTCTTGTATATTCTTGGCCGTCAAGTTTCGAGGAGGCGGAGATTGAGAGCTGATAGGTTCAAGTTTTTGATGGCTTTAGGTAAGTGACTGGAAGGAGTCGACAAGCCATCTCGTGTGGCTGCAGCTACCAGGGATGTTGATCATCGTGGTCCCTTGGGAACGAGATGCGAGACAGTCGTACATCTCGCAGACTGCTTATGAGCGACATTGGAGAGCGTTTCTAGAAAACGTCTATCGACTGACTATCACTCAATACTGACAGTAACGATCTGATGTCTCTGGAATTTTTTTTAATTTTTTTTTTTTGCAGTGCCAACTGGGGCCAGTCAGCCCGACAGCAGGAGTGATAAGATTGATGACGCGATTTTAACCTTGATGATGTTATCCGCGATGGTGGAGAATCCTGCAGGGTTCATTCACCAAGCTGAAGCCTTTGCCTCTTGCCGGGCACCACAGCAGAGTAAGTAGCATTATTATTATCAAGAGAAAAAGTACGCATGGGGTCCATACGAGGTGACGACGGCCGTTTCATTGCGGTGGTTTGAGATACCGCGTCGCAGGAGAAACCCCAGAGTTTTGGCTGCAGCTGCCAAGCCTCGCGGCACGCAGGAGCCTCTTAGCTTCTGACCTCCCTACCTCTACTACAGTACTTCAACAGAGCTCCGAGAGGGGTCGCATCCCTGCCCCGAAGAGGATAGAGTCGACATTTTAACGTATATTGTTCCATCCATAGTAAATGGATAGTGTGGTTTTAAAGGGATAACCTCATTATACTGCGAATGAGATAATCGGCAGCTATTGATATTTCAAAAAATAAAAGTTGAGATCCACGTGTGGAGCCGAGCATCTTTCACCATCTGTCTGAACGATGGCGTGTTCTGCCGCGCTTCCTATTGGCCACAGTTGGCCCCAGACAGTCCTGATTGGCTAATCTGCGTCAGGGCCCGATATTCTGGGTTAGCGGTCGGTAGGGGCAGTATGGACGATTGCCAACAGTATCAAGTTGTGCTCGCACTCCATTCTCCTCGGACTTCTCATTTTCCATCGTCGTTGCTTCAGTTTTCGCTACCATGAATTGTCCCGTCCGCGAAAAATGGTATGCAATGATCATACGGGATAATATGAGACCACCAGGCCGAGTTCCTGGCCGAGATCGCAGAACCACAGAGCGCAGACCCATGGGCTGAGCGGGCTTCCAGACCAGCCCCGAAAATCCCACTAAAAATGGGCGTACTGGGCCCTATTACGCCAGCGTCTTCCGTCAAGCTTAAAACACGTTTGGCCAGTGCCAACGCTTGGTTGCAGAGCGCAGCCGATCCTTCCTGTTTCTCATCCCTCTTCGAGCCTTGCTTTTTTCTCGTCTGCGTGGCACAGAACTGTGCGTCTCTGCCATGGTTTATCCCAGTGGGTCATCCGCCCTGTTGCTTCCATCAACCACACTGTGCGGCGCCCTCCACCGGTTGATTTTGCTCTGCTGACGAGTTTAGTGGAAAGACTCTTTCGACTAGGATTCTCCGTTCTCAACCTGATTCGCCTCATCCCTCATGCTGATTTGATCGGCCTGCCAAAAGCTCCTCCCACCCCACAGACCTTCCTTCTCGCATCTCTCAAGATCCCCTCTACCAACGCTAAAATAATACATCAAACTTTCCCGTAGCTTTAACTCTTCTCTTTTCTTTTTCGAAACTCATTCTCCTTGATATTTGGCCCTCACCTGTTAGGCCTGCGCCTCCACCCTGGTACTTTCTGTCCTTCCTCACCATTCGCCGTGCGCCACAAACCGTCTTCGAATTTCTTTCCTCCTCTCAGGTTGCGCCGGTCCATCCTTCCATCCCATCTTCTTTACTTCTTTAATCTCCTAGCCCGGTGGCTTGATCGTCTTTGCGATACTTGGCTTTACGAGATACCTCGTGGGGGAACCCTGATTTCTGATTTCGCATTCACAGCTCTCAATCACGACATCGTCCTTGGCCGCTCTTGGTTCATTTAAGAGCCCATCTGTTGCAACCTCATCACCTCTTATTCATCCTTCAGGCATGGCAAGTCATTTCGATTAAACCTACTCGTGGATATATATTAGAGCCCGCTCGCATTTTGTCCGGATTCATATCTTTTCCTCCGTCCTTGCATTCCGCTGCCCATCATTTGGGAACTTTCTTTGGTGCTAGAACCTTTGAAAGGTCGAGCGGACTAGGGTTCTTGCCGGTGCTCAACATACAAGTACTGCGCGCTTTCCACTGCTTTCTGTGCAGACTATTGGCAAATCAACAGCCATCATGTCTTCCAACCTCAGCTCAAAAGTCGGACACGGCGTGGCCAAGGTCCTACGCCTCAAGGTTCCTGCAAAAGAGCAACACGACCCTGTCACCCGGGGCGAGTCGGCATTCTCTGTCGGGACCTACGACACCTACTCGTATGTCGAACCCGAACCCACCGCAGCCGAATGGATTTCGGAAGTTGTGCCTAGCTGGCACGAAGTCGGCCTCTATTTCTACAAGCTTTTCCCATTCCTCGCCTGGATTACGCGTTACAATGTGCAATGGTTGATTGGAGATCTGGTCGCTGGTCTGTCGCTGATTCTCATCCTTTGGTCTGGCTCTTGGAACGTCGCTGACTGGAAGTTCAGGTATCACTGTTGGTGCTGTCGTGGTTCCTCAGGGAATGGCGTACGCAAAGCTAGCCCAACTACCCGTTGAGTATGGCCTATACTCTTCTTTTATGGGAGTTTTGATCTACTGGTTCTTTGCCACCTCAAAAGATATCACCATCGGTGTAAGTAGTCAGATCAATGATTTGACCTTTCCTGCAGCCAGCTGACCCACAAATCTCATAGCCTGTCGCCGTCATGTCTACTCTTGTCGGAAATATTGTTCTCGATGCTCAGGACAGTCTCCCAGGAGTTGAGGGTCATGTTATCGCCTCGTGTCTCGCGATCATCTGTGGCGGTATCGTGACGTTCTTGGGCCTTGCTCGTCTCGGCTTTATCGTTGATTTCATTCCCCTTCCAGCCATTACAGCCTTCATGACGGGATCTGCCGTCAACATCATCTCCGGCCAGGTCAAATCCATGCTTGGTCAGACGGCAGATTTCAGTACCCGAGGAGCTACATACAAGACGATTATTAACACGTTGAAATACCTTCCTTCTGCCAAACTTGACGCTGCCATGGGTGTTACCGCCTGCGCAATGTTGTACATTATCCGCTTTGCATGCAACTTCGCCGCAAAGAAGCAGCCACACCGCGCCAAGATGTGGTTCTTCATCTCTACCCTGCGCACTGCCTTTGTGATTCTGTTCTACACTATGATCAGCGCGGCTACCAATCTTCATCGGAGAGACCACCCCGCGTTTCAAGTTCTAGGAGAGGTGCCTCGAGGTTTCCAACACGCTGCCGTTCCGACCGTCAATGCTACAATTATCAAGACATTTGCGAGCGAACTACCGGCTGCCGTGATTGTTCTGCTCATTGAGCATATCGCGATTTCCAAGTCTTTCGGGCGAGTCAACAACTACACCATCGACCCATCTCAGGAGTTGGTGGCTATTGGAGTGACAAACCTGCTAGGCCCGTTTTTGGGTGGATACCCTGCTACTGGATCATTTTCACGAACGGCTATCAAATCCAAGGCCGGTGTTCGGACCCCGCTGGCTGGTGTTATCACGGCAATTGTTGTTCTTCTCGCCATCTACGCCTTGCCTGCTCTTTTCTGGTATATTCCTAATGCCTCCTTGGCTGGTGTGATTATCCATGCGGTCGGTGATCTGATCACTCCTCCCAACGTTGTCTATCAATTCTGGCTTGTGTCGCCATTCGATTGCTTAATCTTCTTTATTGGTGTCCTCGTCACCATTTTCACCTCGATCGAAATTGGTGTTTACTGCACGGTTTCCGTCTCGGCTGCAGTGCTTCTGTTCCGCGTAGCTAAGGCTCGCGGTGAATTCCTGGGACGCGTTACCATCCATTCGGTTATTGGTGATCATCATTTGGAGGAGGCTCGGCCAGCACTTGGCGACGACGCTGGCAGCAAACGGACAATCTTCCTTCCCATCGACCACACCGACGGATCAAACCCGGAGATTCAGGTCGAGCAACCTTTCCCTGGAATTTTCATCTACCGCTTCTCTGAAGGTTTCAACTACCCGAACGCGAACCACTACACCGACCCCCTCGTTGCCACCATCTTTAAGAAGACTCGTCGCACGAATCCTCACTCTTATGGTAGACCTGGTGACCGCCCCTGGAACAACCCTGGGCCCCGCAGGGGTCAAGCAGAGGAAGACAGATCCCATCTCCCCATCCTCCGAGCCGTTATTCTTGACTTCTCATCCGTTAACAACGTCGATGTCACGTCAGTTCAAAACCTCATTGATGTCCGCAACCAGCTCGATGTCTATGCTTCTCCTCGCACTGTGCAGTGGCATTTTGCCCATGTCAAGAACCGCTGGACCAAGCGTGCACTCGCCGCCGCAGGATTTGGCAATGCTACCCCCACATCCGACGACGGCTTCCAACGATGGAAGCCCATCTTCAGCGTCACCGAGATTGAAGGTCGATCCTCCGCCGCCGCTCATGCTCAGATTGTCACAAATGAGCAAACACGCCTAGCTAGTGCCCACGGTACGGATATTGAGAGCGGCCTCAAGCGTAACTCACATGCTGTCGAGCGTGAAACCCACGGCATTGAAGAGTCCTCCAATTCCAGCATTGGTGATGACGATAAGCTGAACCGTGACTTGAAGGACAGCAAGGCGTACCGGAATCGCCGAAAGGTGGCTGTGGTGCAGGGTGTCAACCGGCCATTTTTCCACATCGATATTACCAGCGCCTTGGAGAGTGCTTTGGCAAACTCGCCGGAAGAGGAGCCTATTATTGAAGGTTCTAAGTGATTATAGCGTTCAGAATCGCTGTATATGTGCTCCCTGGATGGAGCCTACAAGATCTTAATCCTCTGAGCCATCTTTTGGATGTTACAACTCGCACACTATATGTTTCTGTTTCCCTGGAAGCGAGTCACCCCGTTGGTTTATTTAATTGTCAATTTTTATAATTTCAAGGTCAAATTTGGATCGGACTGTTGCTACAAATACCCCCTGCAGTATAAGCCGATGTATATAGATTGATTTTTAGATTGGTGCTAATCATCTTGCTGCTCTTCTTCCTGCACAGAATGTCCTCAAATTCTCCGTAGCTTAGATCTTCACTTAGTTTCATTGGAGCTATTGTTAAACTCGGGATAACGTTGATCTTGAAGCCATACCCCCGATTCGACGATCTCCGACGTCTCACCGGGCAAGATGATCCGATCCACATATACCTCGTGGCGCGCACATGGCATTGGCAGGGAGAATATGGGAATGATCCTTGTTGCCACATGCGTCACCGGCGATCTCCGATCGTAGCAGATGATCGTGCATCGTGCATGAGAGATTCTGCTGGGGTACCGTAGTAGTGGGTATGCCCCGAGCCCATCTGTTCTTCGACCACACCAGTCTTGATCATCTGTCAGCACAACTATATTTTCCTTTCTTATCATCGAGGGTGGAGCACATTCTGCTATCACTTGGCCCTGTCTGTGAAGGACGGTGTCTAAGGCAAGGACTGCCTTCAGGGGATATGTCTTCTATACAAAACAACCATTTGCGGACTTGAAACCGAAAGCGTTAGCGTAGATTATGTGGATTTCTCGTGCATTTGTTTCTTCTCGTGCACCTCCTAATCCCAGCCTCGCTGAGTGACTTCCATCTAGAGAACCCAGGCCGAGACTTATTAGCACCTGAATATATGCACATCACTAAACTACGAAACGTCCGCTAAAACATAGACCAAGAGACCGGCCATTAGTGCATCGTTATGTATTGTATATCCAACAAGCCATCTACCAGTGTGGAATCCTTCACCAATTCGCCCATGCCATTTATGTCTTACTTGTCTGATTGTGATGTCGGACGGTTTTCCTGCTCGCCGATCTCCTGCAAGATCGGCCTCATATCAAACGGATCAGGCGAATTGATAGCCTCTGAGTGCGGTGGCCCCTGATACAAAATAAGTCCCCCGAGACGGAGCCTATGATTCCCGACCGGAGCGGGAGCGTAGTCAAACTGATCAACATCTTGTGCAGCCTTCTCCTGGACCTCAATCTCCATTAACAACGCGCAAGTCGCGACGATCCGGAAACTGTCAAGACCGACCAACCTCCCGCGTCTGTGTCCTGTGTCCCAGTTATCGGGCTCCCCGGCGACGTGCACACAGGCAAGACAGCGCTCCAGGTTATCAAATTCGCTAGCATACCCGGTTATGGGACCTGCAGGACGCATCTGCGTAAGGATCCAGGAGGCGATGCGGTCGAATTCGTCTTTGAGTTTTATAGAGCGTTCGCGCTGACGGTGGGTTTGGACGCCGGTTTTGTTGAGAATGTGGCCTATGAAGACTTCCAGTTCGGTTATGGGGTTAACGGGGTGCTCGGAGAAGGTTGTCCTAGCGTCGTAGATTGCGTGCTTGTAACTAGATGGGGGAGGGGGTGAGTTAGTAGGATAAAAGCATAGAAGTAGGGAGTATAGGACGCACGAAGTTCGGATCTGCCTTGCGGTTTCGGTGTGGTGCTGCCAGGTAGGCGAGGCGCCGACTGCAATGCATCGCACGGTTAGGGAGTGAATGAGCTTTTTCCAGAATGCCTTCGGATTTGGCTGTGCCGATGTATGGATTTCCCGGCTCCAGATCTTGTGTTCGTCGATCGCCCTGTAAAGTTTACCGAGAATCTTCTCGGAGCGATAGTATTTGTGCACTGGTCCTGAATCTTCGTCATCGTCTGGGTTTGGTCGGATGTAGTAGGGCTCAAGTTTGATCTCTTGCTTGTCATGGACGTAAGCTAAGGGCCCCGGGGCGAGGCTATTATATGTTAGTACCGCATCTAGAAGGTCTGACACCAAATATAGACGTACAAATCCGGCCTGTACCGGTTCATCATAGGCATATCTTCGAACTTAGCTGGGACTCCGGACTTTGAGAAGTCAACAGCCGTAGAATGTAGCTCCGCAAGCTTCTTGCAGTCGGAGTGTGAGGTCCCGCTCTCCATCTGGTCTGCAAGGATCATATGCTTCGTTGCGATAACTCCAAGACGGTCGGACTCCATGAAGTCGACAAAAAACTCGGCCATGTCCTGTCTTTCTACAGGACGGCCAATGTCAACGGGGTTCACTCTCGGATAGTCAGCAGGAGCAAAAATCTTTGTTGGAACCGCGTCTGGATCCCATATGACATTATACAGATCACCATCAAGGTCACCTCCACTTAGCTGACTTGGCAGGTCCCGCTTGCCCTTTTTGCTGAAGACAATACAATTCTTGTGTTCAGTCAGAGGATGACCTTTCGGAGGGCGTCTGTTGTAGACGTATTGAATATCGCCATCATGCAAAGCGGGAGAACGAGTCACGAACAGGCGGCAGTATCCTGGGGGAGGGGCGAATCTGTCTTGCATGGTATCATAGGTCACGTAGACCTCTTTTTCTTCTAGAAAACCAGTTTCATCCATGATTCCAAAAAGAGTGATACCCTTCTTCACCGGGATCCGAGCCTTGTGTTTCAAAAGCCGAAGTTCGCGCAGAACCATGGCCTCAACCACTGCCCGGAGAAAGGGATCTTCCTTGTAATTGAGCTGCAGGCGGTTTAGGAGAAGGAAAAATCGGTATAGCTTGATACATTCAGCAACGTCCTGCCCCTTGAGAAACTTCGCCGTGTTCTTCGTGGTTGTAGTGGCTTGTCGCAGCTCGTTGACACGTAACCCTTGCAGCTTTGAGAACCATTCATCAGAGACTCCCATATCTTCCAAAATCTTAATAACTTGTCTGTTCAGCACAAGCGGGATGGGTTTCGACGCTACGTCGCAGATCTCAAGATCCGACATATCTTTGGTGTCAAACTTGATCATTGATGGCCTGACGCGGACCAGAGAGCCCTTGAGATTGCGGTCGACACCTAGCATACCTTTGACCCCTCCCATGCGAATCTGGAAGCAGGTGGGAAGGCCTTTCTTCATTGGGAGGACAGTGCGTATTGCTTTCACTGCATCCCAGGAAAGAGTCCCGACACCGTCACTGAACATCCGGGATCCATCTTCCGATTCGACGTCCTTAATCTCCAAAACTGAGATACCGTTGTCCTTTAGGTTGACTGCAAACGGCGTCTCAGAGAATGCCTGTCCTATTCTAGCTGCACACTTCGCAGGGCACGTCATATTAGTAAAAGAGCCTATTGCTTTTATGATGGAGAAATAGGTCTGAAACTCCTCCTTATCATCAACAAACGGAGCAGAGAACTAAAGAGACACATGCAAGTTAGCCATGGTTGTTCATAAGCCGTCAGAAGATTTTGGAATAGTTACCCAAGCCGAATGGGATCTCAAGGATGAGTGCGAAAACCCAAGGAATGTGTAAGCCCGACCAGCAATCTGAAAGCCTTTCTGGAGAACACTTTTAAACCGAGCAAATACATCATCGTTGTTGATGCGAGGGTTGAAGTGTATGTCTTGCCCATTCTCGTCGGCGAATTGCACTCGGATGAAGTACTCGTGATGATTTGGAAACCTTCGTAGAATTCGATTCATGGATTCCACATCTGGACCATGCAAAGTGATACGGGAAGGAGTGACCATTATTCTGAAAACCTGGGCGAGATTTTGGCTAGGACGGGAGAGACCATCTGCTTGGATGATACCATCATGAAGTTCCTGCTCACTTTCGAGAACAGCATCTAACAGGTCGTCGACCCTAAACTCCGCCGGATCGCCAAACGGAGATGGCCAGTCAATCAAATTGAAAAGTCTTTTCATTGAATTGACCGAAATATGTCTCTTTCCTGCCTGCTTTCTGGTTTTGAAGACACCTGCTAACCTTTTGGCAAGGGCACGGACGGTGGCGGGCGGGAGGTACCCGTTATAGACGAGCCCTTGTAGTTGAAATAGGATTGCAAAAGGGAGCGAGTTATCCTTCGTATACTGTGCCAGTTCTGACTTGAGTGCCTTAAGCTGCGCTTGGAAGTCACCCCTGTACATGGTGCTAAAATTGTATTGGGTCATGGTCAAAGCGCACTCCTTGAGTTGCTCGATTTTTGTCTGCATGTTATGAGGGATGACTTGGAAGTTATAGACCAGGCACTGGCCCACGAAGCCAGAGTGAGTCGACCCGAGTGATGAGATACGAGAGCGAGTAGAAACCGAACGGGATGCAAAGGTTGCGGCCCTGAGATCTAAGCCCAGAGCCACCTCGCCGAGGTTGTTGTAGAAGAATAGCGGAACGGAGCTCAGGGTGACGAGCAATGAACCTGAACTGGTCCATACTATCTCAATTATCGTATTAAAGGGAATCTTGATGAGGCGAGTATTTTCTAATTTGACTTCAAGGCTGCGCTTTTTGAACGTAACGATTCCTGGTTCTTCCCATTGAACTTCGGGAACGTATAGAAATTCGTCGTTCACAAATGTAGTGTAGCCACAACTGGATCTAACCATTGTAAAAGATATTGAATTCCCTTGCTCTTCAACGATATGGGTGGGGTGATGACGCTCGTTGGCATTGTGAGCAAGGGACTTGAGGGCGTACTCGTGTGGCTCTCGCTTGCTGAGCTGACAAAAGACGGGTGTGCCTAGAAGCCTCAATTTCGAACTTGGCCGCCCTTGGTTCTGTGGGCGGGTCTCGCCATGGACGGCTAGGAATTTTCTGCCATCTGAAGGGTCGAGAAATGTGATGTTACCGATGCGCTTCCTCTTGGGTTTGTCGCAGGAATAGTCGTCGATAGCAAGCGCCCTCATGAAAGGAGCGAGCTGTTGTTTCAACCCATGCTCGGTTAGATCAACGGGGAGATTATGAAGAAAGACCTCCATTCTCAGCAGATGGGATGCGAGCCCTCGGATGTAAAAGACAAGAAATGGGACCAAAACGACGATCTGGCTGCGGCTCACTTCGGAATAACACCGCAACAGCTGATCGATGGGTCATGGGCAGATGACAAAGGTAAATGAAGTGGAAGATAAGATGATTGGGGAAAAGAGAGCAATCAGGAGATTATTGCATAGAAAGCTGCTGAAGCTGTGATAGATGAGTGAAGTGTTATGGCGAAGTTGAAAGAGAGGGACGATGGCTGAGGTGGAGTGGCAGATCCATCAGGCTGGGGGAAGAAAGCGCGGGGCTCAGGCACAGACACGCGATTGGCGCAGACATGAAAGCTGTCCTTGGTATTGATTTTGGAAACAAAGTATAGTAGAATGCACCTGGGCACCAAATCTGAATCAAAGCAAACGGGTTCCGGAAACCATTCGACTTTTTCACTGCCATTTCCCCAGAAACTTCCTTGCACCCTCTGCCCACGGCCTGGACTTATTTACCCTTGAAGTCCTTGCTCTGACACTTTCCCCAGCAGAGCATCGTTCAACTATTTTCCCTCTCCTGTTTTCATCCCTGAACGCCATTTCCATCTTCCTGACCGTTCATCTGCTACTTTCTCCTCTCAGTCTTTCAGTCAATGCTCCCATATCAAACGATAAGCAACGGACCATCAGGCTTTACTTCTGCAAAACTTGTACCTACATCTTCTACCCTGAAAGGGCGCGTGACAAAAATATGGACGATGAAGGCTATTGGACATTCTGCGAGACCTGGGACCGAAGCTTTCGGACATGGCGCGATTGCGAACGGCATATAGACCGCCTGAATCACAGGCCAAGATGTCGGACATGGGGCTCCTGTGAGCAGCAGATGGATGAACTTGGTCACTGGCGCAATTACCCTTGCGAGATGTGTAAACGGAGTTTTGGTTCCCAGAAAGAGGCAACTCAACACATGAATACTTTTGGGCATTGATTGGACTCCCAATGTCCCATTTGATACCGATGAGACCAAGGTTCACACTCAAGCCCTCGCTAAGCAGTATGCGAGAGTGATTCGGAGCTACGAGAACTACTGCAAGAGTTGTGGCCAGTTCTTCGATAAAAAGAATATGTGCGGATGGTATGTTATATGTATACTTCTTCAAAACCGAGTCTTGTTTCTAAGGACGGTACCCATAGGATCTCAATTCTCGTATCCATCGCGGCTCAAATGTCACCTGCCCATACTGCCGAACGGGCCACACCACCGCGAGTGGCTTGTCACATCACCTCGAGACCGGGTGCTGCTCCGGCGCTCCCAAGATGAATCGCCAAACGATCTACCGCATGGTTAGCGAGCTTGACACCAAACGACTGCTAACACACCCAAACGGCTGGCAGGACGACGCGAAGGCACAGTATATAGTGACTCCCAAAGCTTGGAACGGATTCGGTTGGGGATGCTATTTGTGTTACAAAGAATTTGCAAGACGCTTGGGCTTGGAAAACCATCTCAACTCGTCAAGGTATCAGCGAAAGATCTACCACTACCCTAACAATAAGTGCTTGAAGCCATTCGCTACCTTGGCAGGTTTGTTCCATTTTCTGAAAAGCGAGGGGTGTTCGTTTAAGAGATTCGAGCAGGTCTAAGCGCAATTTGGGGACATTCTCGAAGAACGCAGACTGATAATATTTCCCTGATGCAAGTGTCTACCTCTTGAGAAGTGATGTTGGTTGTTGTTTGAGTATGAGATCTGACGCAGCGCTTTTTATTGGTTTAATGGGCGATGGTTCCTCGCAAAGTAATGCATTATTGTTCTAGTTTCAAGGCATATCCAGGTTACGTAGTGCCTAGAGTGACCAACATGAACAAACCGGCTATGCTCGGCCTTTCGTCCATAACTCGTATTCCAGTAATGCTCCGATAGGGTTGTCTCATTCCAGCCGTAGCAGAACAAACGTGATAGTTCTGCTGTGGTCTAAGACTCAGCATGATATTCTCCTCATGACCACCCATGTGAGATCCGAGAGGATACAGTATAGTCCGAACGAAAAGGTGTGGAAAGGCATATCGGCGAGCGGGTACGTTGCCTAACATTCTCAGCTAGAGAAAGGGCTTGCTAGCTAAGATATCCACCAAAGGTCTGCGAGATGCGTCGCAGAAAATCTCAAGGGAAGGCGAAAGGAATGAGTGTAGGTAGACCTTGAATCTAAGTAGTAAGGCTGGCTGACGAACGAATTCGGCTTCTCTTGGGCTCGGGGTTGTATCGGAGAAGAAGTAATCCCGGAAGTTTTTGTGTATGCTATGGCCTTTATACTCGAGCGAGGATTGGAGCTGGGGGTGCGACTGGGGGAGATCATCAGCGCCTTGACCTCCCGAGATGCAGCAGCGCAATATTATATAAATGAGGACGGGGGGATAGGAAAGCCTGATAAACAGAGATTAATCTGGCAGAAAACCCTTGAATGCTTCTACACGGCATCCGAATTGGGTAAAGAACGTATTTCATGAAGAAATATTTTGAGGATAGGAAGGAAACTGATGCGGGCGTTGTTTGTTTGTCTTGGTCAGCTTCCAAATGTCAGAACGCGGGGCAACGCTTTCCCTCACTTCAGCCTCTACCACAGCATTGTCTTGACCTCAACGGGCGTTAGGCGAGTGTCAATATCCTTGGTTCATAGTTATCTATGCCAGCGTTCTATTAAAATGGCAGACAGCGCGGTCGCCGTGATCCAGCTTATCGATTTCACCACGCGAGTTGCTCGTCGTGTGAAGACCTCCCTCAGCAACACCAGAGAAGTGCCCGAGTATTTACGCGAAATCGACCTTCATCTACCCTTGCTTATAGTAACCTTGCAACAAACCGCGAACGAAATTGAGAACGGGAGATACACTGGGTCGACCGCGGCAGCAATGGGAAAACTAGTTGATGAGTGCTCCGCAGATATCAGCAAGCTTGAAGATACTCTCACCCTAGCAACACCAAGCGCTACAGACACAAAGCGAACAAGAATCCGAAGAGCAATATCCGCAACCAAACCCGACCGACGCGTCCGAGAAGTTTCCTCGAGGCTCCTGCGAACGATTGACAGCTTGGTACTTATTCAGACAGCGGCGTCGGTTAAAGCGCTAGAGAGGGTTCGTGCGGTGTAGCGGGGGCTCTGTGTCCTGTTATCGATTTAGCACGAGGACTTTGGGGTTGGCTTGAGCGACAAATTGACGGGGCCAACGAATGTGGATGAATGAACCAGCGTGGAACTTCGATCCCGGATCATGCACCATTTCATCGTACCGCGAATGGGCTTTTGTTTCGCCAGTCCGCTGGCACCGAAAGGCTCGGCAAAAGAACACCGCTCGCCGGAATACCAGGGCGAAGTCATCCATACTCCACAACCAACTAGGACTCATGCGTCTAAACTACCTTGCACAAAAAGTACTATGAACGAGATGGTACTACACTGCCTATTGAAAAATGAATTAGAGGAACATCATGACCAGCTGGAGCGAATACACCAACACAGGAAGGAACTACAAGAAGCTTCGCGGGCCGCGCCGGCCGTCTGCTGATCCATGGGTCTGACTTGCCCTGAGCGCCTCTAGGAGCCTGCAGACCACGGATATGAATCGCATGTTCTCAAGGTATGTTCTGCAGCATACACGAATCCGCCCGGATTCTACTCACCGAAGACAGACAACAGGCCAACAGATCGACATGAACATCAATTTGGATTCATCTATTATATGCTAGGTACAATTTACATGTCTCAAGTCATCGCTTTCGCGTTATCGTACTCATCCTACCTGTATGTATCAGGCAGCCTAGCTAAGGAATTAGTGGTTGATGCTGACGATAATGTCACCGTTTCCGGCAGCAGCATTGGAGCCTAGTATGAATATTAACAACTTCACATTCAAGCGGATACGATGAGAATAACAGAAGACTTACCAGCAACAGTACCGCCCTGGGTACATCCGTCGATAATAGCCTGAACACCTGCGGCGACGTCGGAGCTGGACGGCACTATATTAGCAACTGCAACTTTTCAATACCTCAGACGTTCGACAAAGACATACCAGCGTGAGCTTGGGCTATCCTTCAGGTTGATGTTGCTACCATAGATCTTGGTGGAACCGGATGTACAGAAGATGACGTTCTCGCCATTGATGGTGCAGGCCTCGGTGCCCTTGTTGCGGAGGTAGTCAACGCAAGCCTGGGCTTCGCCGACAGGGACGTAGCCGCTGCCATTATCACCGCAGGTCAGAGCATAGCGCTTGTCGACGGGGGTTGCCAGAGCGGTGGTAGAGGCAGCGAGAAAAGTGAGAAGCGTGGAGGCCTTGGTGAACATCATGTTGACGGTGAGGTTGTTGTTGTGGTGGTGTTGCGAAAATAAGGTATGGACAAGGTTTTGGATTTTGATTATTGTTGTGATTGTCGTGCTGATCAGGATTGTTGATCGAGGCTTTGGCCCTTTTATACCTTTTTTCCTCTGTCGGCTGGAGTCCTATATCGGAAGAGTCGAAATGTTGCAACCCCACGTTAAATCAAAACTGAGACGAGATCCCCAATGACTGAGAACGGAGAGTACAGTGGGCCTTGGGTACTACTTGGGGGCCAACAGGCAGTGTATACAAGTGTCTACCAACGGGGCACAGTCAAGCCCCCAGGGACCCGTTAGTGGAGATGGAAAAAAAAAGATCGGGGCATGCAGCTGCAGGTACTAGGCGGATATACCGGAGGACCTCGGCCAGATCTTAGACCATGATTGAGACTGTACTGCTGATCAATGGATTATATACTTCGTTGAGTCTTCAACGAAGGAACGCAGCTAATTCGGAGCTTTGCCGGTGTCTGGACACGATGCATGGCTCTACACTTTCTACCCGGCTGTTTGACGACTCAAGAGTTTGTCTCACTCCATCAATTATTTATTCTCCACAATATATGATTCGTCGGATGAGAAGCGCCATTATTGGCTTCAGGACGGTACGATCCACCGCCGATCATTAAGCCCAAGGCCCAAGCACTCCAAGTCTCGTTGCGACACACAGCCCTGCCATCACCCATGGTGTGACGAATCGAATTTTTGGCCCCAGCACTTATTCTTCGCTTGCGTTAAAGAATTATACGAAGCCTGGGTGGTACGGAGTACCACGACACCGGTATACTTCTGGACCGGAGTTGTCCGAGATGACTGACATCAAGAGATCAGCACACACTGCCACATAGGCCTTAGCGGAGAAGGGTTGATTTATGTAGCAGACAGTACCTGTTAAAGGCAACTCCACAGTCCAACCTCTACTTGCCTGACGACAATGTCCTTCAGTCGGACCAACCGCGGCCCGCTCCTCCAGGTTGCCAGTTGTGGAGAAGAATCGACATCACCCAAAGGTGACCATTCACCGTAAACAAGGTGGAACGATAAGGTCGCGCATGAGTGAAGGGAGCAGAGTGCTTACATGCGCCACAATGCACCAGGAAGCGTTTCGCCCCAACCTGTTCCCCACTTTCCCTTCTTCCAGCCTTGGGGTCCGAGAAGAGGAGCCCAAGAAATGGACCCGCTTAATCCCACTGTGTCCAGCTTGGCTGCAAGTACAGCTTTTGATATCTTAGATTGGAGGGGCCGGTACAGTTTTCCGTGAGGTCCTGTCGCGAAATGTGCTGTTTATTGAATTTATCTTCGCAGTTGCACTGAGTAAGTTTCTTCTGATATAATAATGAAGCATTGGCTGGTTTCTGTCGACTTATCAGAGCCTCTCATAGGGATTCACACACCACAAAGAAAACCCCAGTTTAGGATCAAGCAACAGACGGCGACACGGCAAAATAAAAAGAAGTACAACGACCGAAGCATAGCACTTCTGGCTTAGAGACCTTGCTGGAAGCGCGAGGCTCAGACCGCCATGTCTGATAAGATAAAATGGTATTCGCCAGGGGTGGCGGCCTTAGGACACGGAACGTTTATAGTGGCATGATACCCTAACCTGGGAAATGGGGTTGATTGCGAAAGAGCTGTCCGCGGCTGAAAGCGAGCATTGTAGGGGACCTTCCGAAATCGTTATGCCACTTGCCGCTCCGGCGATCACCTCAACCTTCTGGCTCCCAACCGTCTCAAATCAACGGCTGAACAGAAAAGAGACCGAATATTTGTCAAGTCACCATACCCGTCGTCAACGATGGGGTGCTGCGAATAAGAGTCTAGTCAAAAACCAGCCCTAGGGAGCAAACCTCCCCACTTTAACAGAGATCTGGTTGGGCGGAGTGATAAAGCCCAGCTTGACGAGTAGGTAGAGGTTCAAAGGAGATAATGAACCTTGAGTCTAATCCCTAAGTCTAAGTTACTCAATCACTCCTTTTCGTCCCAACATTTGATCGAGCGCAGTCAACTCGGAGTGTAATGACTTGGACCAGAGGCTTCAGCCACCAAATCGGAAGAGCGAGATTCTCTACAGGCTCACTTGTTTTCGGCACAATTGATTTGGACAAACTATTACGACAGGCCCCGCCTAATTTGTGGTTCACGCATGATGAATCGCAGAGTCGTTGGAGGAAATTTTCTACCCTCGCTGATGTGCATCTCTTCTTAGATGATACCCCAGGGCTTCTTATGGGACTTCACATGCAGGAACTCTGAGTTTTGGCCCAGGTATGTCACAGCGTGGACAGAAAGGCAGAAATAGTAACACCCTGCAGAATGTTCGTATTCAGCCCTGGCGCCTCGGCCACAGGGCGGAGGCCCTGAAGAAGATAAAGTTTTTGCAGAACCCAATTCCACTGGAACAGCCTCTCCTTCAGCCGCAGGGTCACTCGGAGCGAGAGTCAGGGTCAAGGTGGTGGTGGCTTCGTTTGGGGCTTGGTTGGGTTGCACAGCGAGGGAGCATCCCCTTTCTTGGGCGAGGAACAGACGAAACAGGATCTTGGTTACACCGTCCCTGAGACTCCGAGACCCTGGGACCCTGCATCACTCGGTATTCTCGTTTGTTCTGATACTATTAGTCTGGAAAAGCGCCCAAAGTACACCCGCCCGATAGACAACCGGAATTTATCAGGCCATCTGCTGCCCCAGTCAACTTTACAGGATGCGCCAACACGACATGGGCGCTAAGAAGAAGAAAAATGCGGCTCTTGGGACTCCACGCCAAACCGAATTTCCTCGTCTATGTTGTCCAAAGCAAGATGGATTGATTCAAAGAAGAAAAGAGAATTTCTAATCGATTAGTCCGGGAGGTCTGTGGATTTCTTGGCTGTGGGAGGTGTCTCATGCTCTCCCAATCGCTCCAGCATGCCCACCTGCTCGCCGGGGCGAAACGCTGCCTGGGCGTCTTGGCAAGGAGGAACTTCACGTTCAGATGTCGTGAAGCTGAAGAAAGAAGGGAACGGTCGCGCTATCTGAAATCCCTTAAGAAGATGCTCAATCCCCGGAATCATTGCGCTCTCTTCGCGTTACCATCAATATCGTAACCAATCAAAACCAAACGAAAACAACCATGCATCTCGTCTTTACTTCCCTCCTCGCCTTTGCCGGCCTGCGCCTCGCAGCTGCGGACCCTCAACCCGCCAACGCCCGCATAACCGCTGCCCCCGTCCCCATCCCCATCCCCAAGCTGTTCCGCCGCCAGGAAGCCGAGTGCCCACCAGGGCCCTACACCATGTGCGACGATGGCTACGGCTGCTGCGAGATCGGCGCCCCCTGCACGACGATCGGCGGCGAGCCCGCCTGCGACACGGGCGAGTGCAACGGTCTCCCCTGCGGCGCCGCGGGCCTGTGCTGTGACGCCCTCTGCACGAGCTCTCTGGGGACCCCGATTTGCGTGTATACCACGCCTGGGTTCGATGATATTGACTTTACCGACACGGACGATCTCACTTTCAGTGATTTCCCTACTCTGACCCTCGATGATGAGACTACGAGCACCGACTTTTCGACTGCTTCTCCGACGAGTGACGACGAAGACGACGAGACGCTTACGCTTGATGACGAGGATACAACTACCGCTGGTCCGACCTCCACACTTGGCTTTGACTTTGGCGACGAGGACGATATCGATGATGAGACTGCTACTAGCGAGCCTACTGCGACCGGTGGCAGCGATTCGGATATCAACCTTGATGACCTGAACGATATCATTAATGATGCGCAGGATGAGATTACTGGCGAGGATGGGGCGGGTATTGTCTCTCCGAATGGGTTCATGGCTGTTTGGGTTCTTGCTGCTATTGGGGGTGGAATGTTGCTTCTTCGCTAGGGATAACTCCAAAGCGGATTGTATCTTAGTTAGCTGACTTGATTGTGTCTAATGGGTAACGAATGGATTGTATTTCTTCCTAAACTATAGTATATATTCAGCATGTATCTGTAGTTAAGATGTAAAGACAATTTTTGGTCATGCTATCAGCACTCCACATGACGCGAGAGCTATCATGAAGGTGTGCCTGAAACGCCATAGCGCAACATGCTGACGTCTCCAATCTATATCAATCCCACTCTCATACCATTCATCGTTCCTTCCCAACGAAGAAACTTAATTCTCCTCAATCCCAAGATACCTGAACTTGACCTCACTGCCTACTTTCCGACCCTTAACCTTCACGATCTGTGGGTCACCCGGGACAATATCGAGACAATTATCACTTAACACAACGCCATCAATTTCCTCAAAGACAATGCCCTTGGTAGGCCGTTTGACGGAAACCTTGTAGTGGCCATCTTGTACTTTGACCTCCACACCCCGGTCAACGAGGGATAGGTACTTAAATGGCTGAGGCCAGTCGACGTCTCGTGAAATCACGACTCCATTTTCCAGGACGCGTGTGGCTAGGATATGCGGCTCCTCAGTGATATTGTTGATATCGCCGGTGAGAAGGGGTGTTGTCTCGTTTGCGGAGACAGTGACGTTCGATCGATGAATAGGGGGTTTGATATCCTCGCCCGATTCAATGGATACAAATCTCAGCTCAACATCGACTTTCCTCTCGTGAAGTAGGCCGCTCGCTATCCAGACGCTGTACTTCGATGACTTTGCCGGACGAGCATGGCAAACACTCCAGTCATGGTGATCCCGCTGAACTCCGATCACAACGGGCTGGAGGCCACGCTTGATGGTGTAGAAAGCTGGTTTCCTGCGAAGGTGGTAGTCGACAATTGCCCATGAGCTTGCAGGCCAACAGTCATTCAGCTGCCAGACCAATGCACCTCCACAATGCCGGGCATTTCTGTTTGCCCATTGCTGGCGCCAGCCCCGATAGGCGTAGAGGACAGCTTCGCTATGGGCGAGTTGGGTCAGGTAGATCCAGGACTAAATAAAAATCATTAGCTTGCATATTCCCAAGGCTGGACGCCATGATTTGGTTTTGTTGAGGAGTATCCGAACCTCAAGTCCAGGAACAATCCGGAAATTCTCCGCAATATACGTCGCGATCCGCCTCTCATGGCCGTCGGCCTTGTTATGGAAATCCAGGACGCGCGACTGGGGATAGAGATCTTGTGGCCGGCTGACCATGCCACGGACCGTTTCGAGTACGGGAAACGAAGCAAGCCCGAACTCACTGTTGAAGCGGCCGCCGATTTGATCGAAGCGTTGGTATTTTTCCTGGGTTCCGTGCCATACTAGAGGGGGTAGTTAGCACTAAGTTTGTGAAAAATATGAGGTGCATACCGTTCCACTGGTGCACGTCGCCTACGGTAAGATCATAGGTTTTCTTTCCTCCAGAGAAAGGTGAACTGGGCCAGTATGCCACTGTAGGTGCTTCTTCCTTCATTATAGCAGGAAGCAAGTGTTCGTAGTAGTATCGAGCAGGGAAGGTGCCTCGAAGCCAGGATTCGGCGTCTTTGTTTTCGTAGTCATAATCAAGCTTGTACTCTTCTTGTATCTGGTAGTCCTCATTGTTGCCAGCCCACAAAACAATGGAGGGATGGTGGCGAAGGCGCCGAATGTTTTGTTTCGCTTCTTCACGGACGGAATCGCGTAGATCAGACCATGCGGGATAACTGCCACAGGCAAACATGAAATCCTGCCAGACTAGTATGCCGAGCTCGTCACAGGTGTCGTAGAAGGCATCGTCTTCGTAAATTCCACCACCCCAGACTCTAGAGAGCGTGATGAATTAGAGTCGGAAAAGCAGAGTGTGAAATCGTGGTTTTGCGTACCTTGTCATGATTTGATTCCCTTCAATCATAAGTTCAAGCCAGGCCCTATACTTGTCCGGCGTAATTCTTGGAAGGAAATTGTCCGCGGGAATCCAGCATGAGCCCCCGCAGAAAACATCAATCCCGTTTACACGAAAGTAGAACGACTCGCCGTGGGCGTCTTTTTTCTGGATTAGCTCGCTTCGCCGGAACCCCGTTTTCGTCTTCCATGTATCAACTGTATGGCCGTCCTTGAGAGCGGAGACAATCACGTCATAAAGTGGTTGCTCGCCATATCCCGAGGGGTACCATAGTTTCACGTTATCTATTATTGTTAATTCTCGCCCATCCGAATAAAGATTTATGGAAATTACCGAGCTTGAAGTCCAGAGATATGGCACCATTGACAGCTGCCGTGGCTTTCTGGGTGTAGACCTCGTCGCCGTTGTAGCGTAAGGAGAGGAGAACCTCATCGGTAGCACCCTTGACATCGGCCAAGACTGTACCTCTAACGCCATCTAAGCTGTCTGACAACTCATAATCAACCCTGGCAAAGTCGATATAGGCAAAAGAGACTTCGAGCCTAACGGGTCGGAACGGACCAGCAGTCATGAGCACCGGACCCCAATCCCATCCCTAGACCGTCAGCAAGACATGGCTATATAAATAGAGAGCCAGGAGTGAGTTTAGCTAACCCAGTGATACTGTGCCTTACGGACACCTAGCCGACCAGTTTCTCCATTGTGCGCGATGAATCGGTGCTCCCGGTGTTCCTTCTCCAGCTCTCTTCCGCGAAGTAGGGCGCTATCAAACTCGATGACAAGGTGGTTCGGTTCAGAGGCATAAACCACGTTTGTGATGGGCACACGGTGGCTGAGAAACATGTTGTCGCTTTTGAGAATGGGCACGTTGTTCAGTCGCACGCTTGCAAAAGTGTCTAGGCCGTCAAAGAGGAGGTAGACAGATGCACCGTCAGGGACTTGGGGGACGGTAAAAGTTGTCTGATACGTCCATGATTTTTCACCAATCCACTCTACGTCGAGCTCGTTTGTACCGATGAAAGGGTCTGGGATTCTGTGGGTTGTTGCGCTCTGTTAGCTGGCCGAATTGTGCGGAACGAGCAGAGGATAGGCTAACTTGTTGTTATCCAGCAAGTCCATATGAACAACAGTTGGGACCCGAGCTACAGGTGCCCAATCATCGTCCACTCGGTCAGTCTGCCTGAAACTCCACTCGCTCTCCAGTGTTGTTCTCTGAGCTGGAACAGTCGTCATCGTGGCAATGGTCGGGATGCAGATGAAGTCAGTATTGTCAGTGATTGATTGACAACGAGCACGCTATGGGTTAAATACATTGTGATTGAAGTCTCCACAGCGAGTCTAAGATTGGTTGGAAGATCTCGCTGTTTCGAAAGTCCGTGTTGACTCGGATGTCCTCCTGGACGATTACCGAATCCAGCAACCGCGCTAAGCCGGGAACTTGTAACTCCGCCTTAGCGTCCCCCAGATTCGAAAGTCTCCTCGCACGTTCTCCGCAATCCCAACAGACGACATCAATTAGGCGAATAGGTATAAGTATGGAGCCGTTTCGCAGGTTGGATCGGCAGTCCGGTGCTGCATTTTTCAGTCTGTCGACCCCGCATCATCATGTCTAACAAAGGTCAATCCGAACACCATCCCGGTTACCGTCACGAAGAAGAGGTCACGAAGGAGAAAGATGAGGGTGATGTTCGACTAGAGGCTATTGTCCATGCCTTTGATGCTATTGGTGGTAAACCGAGCCCTTGGGGCCGCGGCCACCTGAAGCTCTACGGCGCCTGCTTGATAATCTATCTCTGCTCTACCATGAACGGTATGTCGAGACCGTGACTGGCACGAGATACCGCTGACAGCTATTCCTCATAGGATACGACGGTTCCCTGATGGGATCAATCAATGTTCTCCCAGAGTATCAAGCCTATTACAATACTAGTGGCGCATCCACCACGGGGTTAGTCTTTTCGATCTACAACATCGGCCAGATGGCTGGTGCTCTCTTCGTCTGGGTAAACGACCTCTGCGGACGGAGATTGACCCTGCGTGTCACGGCATTTCTTGTCTGCTGCTCTGCTGTCTTCACCGCACTTGCACCCACTCTACCCGCGTTCATCGCTGCCAGATTTCTTTTGAGCTTCTTCTCTACAATCTGTTGCGTTGCGGCTCCGATGCTGCTGGTTGAGATTGCGCCTCCCCTCCATCGTGCTACTGTTGCTGGGATATACAACACTCTTTACTATGTTGGGAGTATTATTGCTACATTTAGTAAGCTAATAGGACCGTCAAAACTCATGGTGGTCTATCTCTAACCGGTGGTAGCAATGTACGGAGCGAATCTTCACCTAACAGGAAACATCAAATGGCGTCTTCCCCTCTGGCTTCAGATTCTCTGCCCTGGTATAGCCTGTCTGGGAAGCTGGCTACTCCCCGAAAGCCCCCGTTGGCAGATTGCGCAGGGAAAGCATGAAGAAGCACGAGAATTTATAATTGAGCATCACGCGAATGGAGATGCAGACCATCCGGTTGTCGCAATTGAGATGCAAGAGATTGAGGACTCTCTGGAAGAAGTCCGATCCAGATCAGCCTGGGTCTGCTTTGATCTTCGAAGCTTGTTTAAATCCCGGGCTCGCCTTTACCGCGTCATGTTGGTGATTGCCATGGGGTGGTTCGGCCAATTCAGCGGTAACAACGTAGCCAGCTACTATCTTCCCATACTGGTCGAAAATGTTGGAATCACTGAGACGAATATGGTGTTGCTTTTGAACGCGATCTATGCTGTTACTGGGTGGATCGCGGCGACCCTTGGAGGTAAGACTTTCTTTATTAGTACAAGATGGATACAAATAATTTGGCTAATTTTAATAATCTAGCCCGCCTTCACGACATCGTCGGCCGTCGCAAAATGCTCATGGGTTCTTGCCTCGGCATGTCTGCCGCATTGGCAATCGTCGCCGGCACAACTGCGGCGTATGATCAGACCGGCAGCGTCTCTTCAAGCTCGGCAAGCATTGCATTCATCTTTATCTTCGGGGTCGTATTCGCCATCGCATTCACGCCAATGCAGCCAATCTACCCTGCTGAAGTCTTGGCTAGTAGGTCGCTTTTGACTCACCTAGAGTTTTACTGAAACACTAACCGTCTATCTAGACGATATGCGCGCAAATGGTATGATGGTTTTCCAGATCACCGCTGGTTGTGCAAGTTTTGTGAACACTTTTGCTGCGCCAGTCGCAATGGAGAATATCGGGTACTGGTTGTGAGTATTGTCTATCTCCATGATCTTTTGTGAGCTGTTCTAACTATAGATAGTTACGTATTCTTTGTCTTCTGGGATCTATTCGAGTTTGCCTTTATCTATTTCTTCTTTGTTGAGACCAAGGGACGGACACTCGAGGAGCTGGATGTAGTCTTTGCAGCGAAGAACCCACGAAAGGCGAGCACCGGAAAGCTTGTCGCGAGTGGTTGAACTAGACTCGCCGAGAACAGGCTCCCTCACAAACGGAGTAGGCCCCACGTGTACCTAATAGTTATCTTAGATTTATATAGCGAAAGGAGAACTTTGAAGGCCGAAGTGTGGACGCTAAAGTTGTCATTTGCAAGAATTGTGTTATCTTCTAGAGATTATTTCCCCATTTAAAGATATTTGAACATAGTGTACCACTCAAGTTTACAATTGGTATGGCATGAATAAATAATGCAATTTTAGCATAGAACGAATATCTGCAATAAAAGAACGTAGAATTAGTTCAATGTCATTCTAACAGACGGAGCTTTATCCTGATTCCAATTTAAAGGCGTACTGGCATGGAGCTCTATTGATACAGGTAGCTTGTCGACCGCGTTGCTAGTACATTCCCCTGGGCTCACCGATGCCCCAGCACCTCTCATTGAGCTGATACTAATCTTATTTTGAAACGGGTAAAAGTCCATCTGAACGTCACTTCCCCCCCTCGTCGTCGATCTTGAAGCTAGGACGGCATATCCAAAGCCCGTCTTAGCCTCGGCTCCAATGCCGCTAATGCCGCCACCTATTGGCATACTCCGGGGTAGGTAGCAAGCTTGTGGTGCTGGCGTGCAACAACTCTCAATGTTGACACTGTGAATCAGACAATTCGGCTCATTGCTTTCCTGAAGGGGAAGTTTGAGAAACGCGCCCCGCCCGAAGGCGAGCCCACCTGGGCCGTTACGTACCTCCTTTGCGTAGCCACCTGCGCCAGCCCGAATCTCAATCAGCAAAATTACCGCACTTTCCGTGCTGAAATCATGGGACGAACGCCTAGATAGCCTATCTTCTGCTAGGCCCGATCATAACATCTGATCCAATGGCGATGCAGAGTCTTGATCGGTCTTGTCGGTCCGATTTCTCGCTAAGCCGCTGCCCCGCACTCTTCGGCAACCGCTCGCTTTCTGTCGCTCGGGGCGCTTTCTCAAGTACGTGTACCTGAACGTCTTATCTTACCCCAGGTATGGAGCAATTGACTCCGGCTTCTCGATTTAGTGGGCGAGCCACTTCATCCTGCGCGGAATGCCGCCGTCGTCGGATTCGGTGCGATGGCCTGACAACTCCTTGCCGGCAATGTGCCTATTACCAAGTCCCTCATCTTTGCCACTATCCACCTCGCAAGGCCAGACGAAATATATCATTGAGGTATATGGAAGATCTATAAACTTTGATGATGGCATGCTAAACTATTCAAGGTCCCACGCCGAGCTTTCCGATGCCCATACCAAATCACAGAAAATCATCGAGACGCTTTTCCCATCGGTGTCGCTCGATGAGCTCGCATCGATGTCTCGTCCTGCTCTTGTAGCTAAAGCCCAAGATTTGCTGCAGGAGTCGTTCACCGCTAGCATTGATGGAAGACCCGAAAATGATCTTCGAGACCTAGAGCCGCCGCCCGAGCGAGACTTTACTTGGGACGAAGTCTCCAACGCAGATAGTGACGGTTCGCGCGTAGCAGACGATATAAATGGCCTGGCAGTTTCGCTTGATTCGCTCACACCCATAAATGCCTCGTATCTTGGTTTTTCGTCCGTACCCACAATTTTAAGGGTCATTGCTCATCTATCCCCTCGCGTTCGTCAGGCAGTTCCGACAAGTCCAGAGGCGTGGAAATCGTTGAGTGTGCACGAGGGGCAGGACAGCCCTGGATCAACGGATATTGATGAGCTTTCCATGATTAATGCGTACTTCACGCATGTGCACCCAATTACGCCGATGGTCGACGAGGTCGACTTTCGACAGCGCTACACTGAGGGAGGTGTTTCGGGTAACCATGCGAGTTCGTGGCTTGCACTGTTAAACATGGTCCTTGCTATGGGTTGCTTTGCCGCAGATTACGGACAGTTCAACAAGCGTCACGTCCTATACAAACGTGCCTTGTCGCACCTGAGCTTGTCCTCTCTGGGGTCTGGCCATTTGTACACAGTCCAGGCACTCGCACTTTATGGTGGATATCTTCTCCACTACCTGAACAAGCCGAACACGGCTAGTGCGATCCTAGGCGCAACGGTTCGCATGGCGGTCGCCATGGGTCTGCATAGGGTGCGATTGCCCAAATATAATGACCGCGAAGTCACCCAGGAAGCTCAGAGCTCAATAATTACACGAATAAGAACATGGTGGTCAATCTTCTGCTTGGATACATGGGCAGCCGCAACGTTAGGCAGACCAGGTCTTGGGTATTGGAGTCCTGGAACGGTACTGACGTCGCCAACATCATCTCTAGCTAGTTTGGTAACCACCCCTACTTACTATACACTCTACTTTGGTACTGACTAAGTGCTCTCACACGTAGGATTACGGAACCATTTCCCTCGCTGCCAGCGAGCAGTTCTGCAAGATAGCGACAAGGGTCCAAGAACGACTCGCGCAAATGCCGTTGATAACCACCGAGGAGATGACCGAGTTCGATCACGAGCTTCTAACATGGCAGAGTTCGCTACATATGTTTCTCGCGAACAATGACCATTGTCCGGTTAATCTACGCGTTGCTCGGGGACTACTCCGATGCCGATATATCACAACCCGACTAGCGCTATATCGCCCATATCTGTTGAGTGCCGCATTGCACCACCGGCCCTGGTCCCACGGAAACCAGCATCCGCAAACAAGCCATGCGGCCAAATGTGTGGAAATTGCTAGGGAGGGCGTGGACATGATCTCAAAGGACTGGTTCCCTAACCATTTATTGGCCTGGAATGATGCATGGCACCTCTTCCAGCTATGTCTCGTTCTCATTCTTGCCGTGGTGTCCGACAGAACGGGGGCTGAAAGAGAACGGTGCGATGAGTATATCACCAAAGCTTTAGACTTGTTCTCGCAGATGGAACACTTGGATACCGGCGCCATGCGGAGTCGTCTGAGGATTGTGATTCTGTACGACAACATACGGAACCAGAATAACACGGACTCTGATATTCATTTTGATGCAGTTGGTTCTTCAGTCCTTGATTTTCTGAACTTTGATATGACAGGAGGTGATACCGATTGGCTCGGCTTCTTCTTCAATTGCAATGAAGAGACGTGATTGGACTTAACTCGCCGATGTCCCAAAACTGGCTAAGCGCGCCCGGCACCAAAATCTATAACCCCAATCCATGCAAAGTGCGAAGATACATGGGACTTGGCCTTGCTCGAAACTTCGGGACCTGAAGTATGCCGCACTTGAATAGTCGGGGACCTTTTGGCGCTGTTACTCCTTGGGTCTGGATTGAAAATAACCAGGGGAAGTAATTGGACAGCGTATTCAAGGTCCTGCGTGTCTGGCTTGACGGTATAGCTTTAAGAGCTCTCAACCGCCCGCTGAGCCAGACTAATTATGCCAGGCTAGTCAGGGACCGCCAGAGGAACGCTCATAAGCTCCTTCAACAGCCTGCCGCGTAGCAGCCCAGATGACTGGGATGACACTGAGCTGAACCGCGTCGACAACTTCATGGCCAAAGCACAGGATCATGGAATCATACTTCTTATTTCAATACAAAGTTACCATGACCTCGTGGGGGCCAAACACCTTTACAAGCAGTGGTACGGCACTGGCGACTTTTACACCAATGCTGATGCGAAGAACAACTTCGAGGTCCGCATCGCGCGTGTCAAACTGACCAACGGCAAGACCTGAGCATAGAGCTCCGAGTGTATTTTTGCCCTTAGAACTTAGAATGAGGCGACGCATCCGCAGGCATTTCCACTTAAATAGGAATAAGACTGCAATGCTAAACAAGTACAAGGGTAATTCCTCTGCTCTAACCGCCTGGCAGTGCGAAATGACCCAAGCCATCAAAGACCACATTTCGCACAACCTAGATATCTTCGCTACCACCGACCGTGGCGTTTTCCTGGGGAATTCCGTGCTAGACGCGACACCTGCGACGCTCTAGATGCTCTGTCATTCACGCGTACTGAACATCAGACTTTGCAACTGACAAGCCCTGGGGCTACGTCACACGCGCCCGGAATGCAAGCAAAAAGCTCATAATGCAGGAATGGGGCGCATGATACACGGCCGTAGAGAACCACGCATGCAATGGCGGAAGTCCGCTCGACGGGCAGAGCCCGAGATAACAATATCAGAAACTGGGCCACAAGTATTGACGCTGCGAACATTCCGTTGTTTTTATTGGCACTGCCCAATGCCGATCCTCATGGGGGCTGGAAATATGAGGTCGCTGCCAATGATGTTAACTTGGAGCCTCTCCAGGCGGCTGGCCTTGCGGCTGGGAAGGCCGATGCGGAGTTCGATTTTGATGCTTGGCTGCTGTAGGTGAGTGACAAAATTGTGGGATAGGCATATGTTGTTTTCGACCTTTGAATCATTGAGAATCATGCGTGCTCTTCGAGCATCAACTGATCGTTGCCAATGTCGGGACTACATTGATGTCGGTGAGATTCGAGGGTACATACTATTGATCCTGCTGGGTATACGCTTGACGCTGCCAGGGAAACCTTAATATGGTGTTATAATGACACCTTTATTCCCAACAGGGCTTAGCCCGTCTACCCAAGCTATATCAGATTCTACCTCTGGATCCTCTGGGATACTCAAACGCCAGCAGCAAGTTCCGCATTCTAGCGCAAAAAGCGGACCCTAGCTGGCAATATACCGCAAATCAAGAAAGACCTACGTGGCGCAGCCAACGTATAATTGACGCCTAATATCTTTCTAACTTTTGTATCTCATTCGTTCTTAGGCCCTGCCTGAATGTCCTTGAATGGCCCATCTCGTATTGAAATGAATCACATATCTCCAGCCGCATCGGAGCTGACCGGATATAACCCCAAAGCGGTAATATCCGAGACCGCCCGCGGAGCACATCCCCGGGGACTGCACATCGCATGAGCTATCCGATACTGCGATTCCAGATCCCACTTGAGTGCTGCCTACGTGAATCTTGTAACCTTGCGAGGAATCAAACATGAGGCATCCGTGCCGAAAAGCTTAAATACGCTTGGCTATATAAGCCGCTCACAGCCCCCAAACCTCCACGATGACATTATTCGGTCCTCACTACACATTCCATAACCAAGCAGACCCCGAAACCATGCCTGACATCAAAAAGGTACAGTCTTTTCGCTATATCCAACTTCCCGAGATCTAACAAAGCACATAGGCAATCATCCTAGGCGCTGGCCCGACCGGCCTCTCGACGGCGCTCCTCCTCTCCCAGAGAAACAAAATCCACTGCACAATCTACGAGCTGCGTCCCTCCCCGTCCACAATCGGTGGCGCAATCGGTATCCCGAGCAACGGGACGCGGCTGCTGAGCCGTCTCGCTGAGGACGGCGCTATCTACTCCTCTCTGGCACAGCGGGCGCCGATCGTCCCGAAACTTATCCTGCACTCTGCCAGCACGGGGGCGTCGATTGGCGAGGCGAACTGGACCGATTATACGACGGCCCAAACCGGGTACGGGTATATACGTGTCAAGCGTACGGATCTTGTCGATGTGCTGTTTGAGGCTGTGAGGAAGGCAGAGGGGGTTGAGGTGCGGTTGGGGAAGAGGGTCGTATCCATTCGCGATGATTATGACCTTGCGGGCTCCAGTGGTAAGGTCACAGTTACCTTTGAAGATGGCTCAACGGACAGCGCAGACCTCCTCATCGGCGCAGACGGGATCCACTCTGCGGCGCGCAATCTCTATGTCGACCCCGGCGTGAAACAGCAGTACACGGGGATCGCGGGGACATTCTCATCCGTCAAAACAGACCGCTTGCCGGAGGCGTTACGCCCCGCGGCCCTGGGCATGCACAGCGTATTCACGACGCAGGGCCTCTTCGCGGTGACACCGTGCACGCCGTCCGGCGACGAGCTCTTCTGGTTCTTCTCGCGCGAGACGCCGATCCCTGATACTCCAGATGCAAACGCGGACTCGCGCGACGGGTGGGAGGTGCGGCGTCGCGAAGAGGTCTCCAACTTCAAGAAGGCCCTGAACGAGTACGTCGCCGAGGTGCAGGGCCACTGGGGCGCAGTCCTGCGTGAGATCATCCACCAGACCGAGGCGATCCAGTTCTTCCCCGTTTACCGGCTGCCCTCTGGCGGGCGCTGGACCCGTGGCAGGTGTATCTTGCTCGGGGACGCGGCGCACGCGATGCCGCCGCATGCGGGGCAGGGGGTGTCGATGGCGCTGGAGGATGCGTTTGCGCTCTCGGGGCTGTTGAACAAAGCGGAGGCCGGGGCGACACTGCAACAGGTGTGGGAGAGGTACGAGGCTGTACGGCGGCCGCGGGTCGAGGCGATTACGCGCAAATCTGAGGATAATCGTGAGATTCGGAAGAAGACGGGGCCGTGGGGGCTGTGGTTGAAGGAGATAGGGCTTACCGCGGGACTATGGGTTTACGGGTTACTGGGTTTGGGCGGGTGGGGTGTTGGACAGGGGTATATAGTGTATGATATTGAGAAGGAAATATAGTCGAGTCAACTGAAAGAGGGTAGGGAGATATAGTCACACCGAGGGGAAGGAAAAGAGAGGAATAATGAGTGAGAGATTGAAAGCCGCCAATCCACAAACAATAACAATAACCTGGGTAATAAAAGAGAAAATCAACCGCAAACCCGCCTAAAAACATCCCGCGTATGCTTCCAAACCACCTCCCCAATTTTCTTCTCCCGGTACAGACCGAGCACATTCTGGTTCCCCCGCGGCTCGCCATCCCAGCTGACAAGATACGGCCTCCCGGACCCCTCGCCGACCACGCGGTTCCTGGGCACACCAGTCGCCGCATACAGCTGTCTCTCGCCGCTCTCCTCAAGCGGGACGGTCCACGGCCGAGCGAGGAAAAACAGCACATTCACAAGCGCCTGTGCGAGGGCCCCAAAATCCCGGAGTAACCCCGTCTTGACGACACCCGGGTATGAGTGCACAAACGAGACGGCCGGGTTGGCTTTCGCGAGCTGCTCCAGCGACAGCGAGGTCATGGTGATGGCGTGCTTGGCGCAGTTCTTCAGCGAGTAGTTGTCCTTCAGCTGCAAGTCTTCGAGGATCAGGGGCCCCTCGCCGCCGGCTTCGAGGACTGAGACGACGGACGCCAAGCTGCGGCCTCCTTTGCCGGCGGCGATCGATTCGAGGTTCGGTTGCGTGCCCGCGGCGATTAGTTGCGGGAGCAGGTTGGCGATGAAGCGCATGCGCGCGTAGTAGTGCAGCGAGAGTTTCTTGTCGAGGCCCTCGGAGGTTTCTAGCGGGCTATTAGTTCCAACGGTCGATAGTGCAGGAAGAGCCAAAAAAAATTCTAAATCGTGAAAAAAAAAAAAAAAAAAAACAAAAAAAAAAGATCATCAATGCACAACATACCATCGCGTCCCCTCGTCGTAAAAATCCCCGAGCTCATAACGAGCAGGTTAATTTTCCCCTCCTGCTCCTGGATCGCGCGGCAGGCCTCGTCGACACCGCGGAGCAGCGAGACGTCGGATTGCACAAACCTCACGCGGCTATCGCCGTTGAGCGCCTCGAGCTCTGCGATAATCCGCGACGCCTGGGCCTCGTTGCGTCCGATCAAATACACGCGCGGCGAGATGGCGCATTGCACAAATGAGCGCGCGGTCGATTTGCCGATGCCGCTGGTGCCGCCGACTGTCGTCGCATCATCGCTTTTTGTTAGCCTGCCTACTGTCGCTGCTGCTGGTACCTACACAGGGGGAGGAGGAATTCCACCATCACGGAGATGAGGCGGAGCGGGGGGAGAGCGCGCACCGAAGACGCCGACAAGTCCGGGCCCGTAATCTTTCAGAGCGGAGTTGCTCTGCTTTACAGCGTCGAGCGAGACCATTGTTCAGGAATCAGATCGCTTCGCTGTCGTGCAGGGGTTTTGTTGGGTTTGTGTGGGGAATTCCGATTCTTCAGCTTTCGGCGACGGCGCAAGAGGTTGGGTCGCGCCCACGCGGCCGCGTATGAGATCGGCGATCTGATTGCCTCGTCTGCACGTCGCTGGATCGGGGAATAATATTTGTCGATCGTTGACTTATTTCTGCGATAGACTTCGTGGGGTTCGTTCTCCAACTTCTCCGCCACTGTTCTAGATTATCGGGGCTGGCCCAATATCCGCCGTTATGGTGCTAAATGCAATTGTCGGGAACCTGACGGACTCACTCGTCTCTTCATACATCCCCGGTGACTCGCCATGTTCGACAACCCCTCGCGATAACTACCGAATCCTTGGGCCTCTTTCCAGCACTTTCTCTCCGCGAAAAGATCACGGCGTCTTTCCCTCATGACTTCTCATTCATTCAGGCCACATCGTCTACCAGGACTCGTCGACCATTACCACTGCCAAGACCTACCACTGGACACAGTCGAAGCTGCGCGCTCCATCGCCCAACTTGTGCCATTACACGCGAGATTTGATATGCGTAACCTTGTCATACTGCTCGACATCATGTCCAACTTGCAAAGGTCCCGGGCAGTATCTTGAATGATAATTAACTATTACTCCCTGATTATATGTACATATGCTGATTGTTGTCTGGTAAGTTTGCGAGTATGGAGATAAGGGTATTTGTATCGGCTGCGCACTCCTAACGCGATTGAACAAGCAAGCATGCAAGGCGTGAGTAGCAGTCGCACTTTCCTAGGACATAACAGGAAGGTACGTCTGGCCACTCGAGGGCACGAATCAGTCAAGCAAGGAAAGAGCGACCAAGCTCAGGCCCAGATCACGGATACGTTTTGCCCTCCTCACAAACCGCCCGAAACACCTCCTCTGTATGGCTCGCCACCTTCTCAACTGCCCCCTCCGACCGAATCCGATCAAGCTTCTTGTTCGGCGGGAACGACTCCCCATCCCAACTCACCCAATAACTCCCATTCCCCTTCGTGGCATCGCTCCCAGCCGCAATATCGCCCTCTACCTTCTCTTCACTCTGCGACGGGTACCGCCCACTCGTCGCCGCGAACAAATGCCGGTCCCCGCTCTCCTCAATCGGAACCATAAACGGCCGCGCCAGAACGGACATCGCCGCCGCCGCGATCGGATAGTCGCGTAACACGCCCGTGTTTACACCGGACGGGTACGCGTGCACAAATGCGGTCTGCGGGTGCTTCTGCGCTAGGCCCTCGAGGAAGAAGTCGCCCATCAGGCTCGCGTGCGCGCCGCAGCGGCCTAGTGTGAAAGTGTTCTTGAGGCTGAGGTCATTGTAATCGAGTTTCCCCGTGCCGCCGAGGCGGACTGCCACGATGGGATCGAGGACGGAGACGACGCGAGAAAGCCGGTTGCAAGCTGGATCTGGATCCTGAGCAGCAGCCGTCAAAAGAGGAAGTAGTTTTGAAATGAAGCGCATGCGCGCATAGTAGTGCAGTACGAATTTCCGATCCAGTCCCTCGGCCGTCTCATCTCTTCCTTTCCACGTCAGATACCCCGGCGTCATGAAGAGGAGATTCAACTTGTTTTCTGCTGCGGATATCTCGGCGCATACGCTGTCGACATTTTTTAACAGCGATATGTCGCTCTTCAAGAATGTGGGTGTTGCGCTCGGGTTGGTGGACTTTATGGTGTTGATTGCGTCGTCGGCGGCATGCTGGCTGCGCCCGATCAGGTATATTTTGGGAGAGACGGTGTGCCGGGCGAGGGCGAGTGCTGTGCTGAGGGCGATTCCAGAAGTGCCACCGACTGTTCAATTAGACTAGAGTACGCGCAAAATTGTGGGAGAGGGTTAATGTACCAAAGACAGCGACGAGACCCGGAGCGAGTGTGGTGTTTAGAGCCGCGTTTTGGGCTTTGACCGCGTTGAGAGCTACCATCTTTTACGCCAAGTGTTTTGAGTTATCGGCGAGATAATGGGAGTGATGGGAACAGGCGAAGCGCTCGAGTACTCGGATGCTGAAAACTGAGGATGATAATCTTCAATCTTCAGAGAGTTGCGGGCGAACAGCAGCTCTTTAATAGGTCGGAAACAGCAACCTTAACCCCGCGTGGGTTTGATACCATTCAGCCAATCGGAACCTGCTGCTTGATGGCTGACGGGCCCACAGTGCGTGACTGACGTGAACCATTTCTGATGGAATTAAGCATAATTTAGCAGATCGTTGGAGGATTTCCGGTAGTTCCTTTTGCTTCCTGTCCAGTTGGGTACAATGTGCTCAGGGGGTTGAGTTCGAGGATACTCATGCTGCAGAATCGTTCCGATCGTTTACGGGGGGCTACAGTGCTAAGGAAATAGTTGAGGGATAAGCTGGTCTAGGTGAGGGCTCCTCCAAGTGTATGGTAGGTCAAATTACTGCTAAAATGCGTATTTGGGTGATCTAGGTACACTTCTTAAGACCAGCCACCAGGGTTGAAAGAAAGCTGGACTGCCGTGGTGCCACCCCATGCTGGTGGCTGTGGTATCTCGCCGGATCAAGAACGAAATTCGGAGGATTAGGCCACGCTGTTGCCAGATCGTTCATAAACTCCTTATGCAGGTGCGAGCCTATCAGCCATACCGGGACCGCGAAAGTCGCCCACATATCCACCAGCAGACGTCGGATGGGCGAGCCCTGGGCTGTGTTCTCGTACACGTACGCTATCACCGGGGGCAGCGGGCGCGACCCCCTATCTTTGTTGAGAAACTCTTTATTCAGTTCAACCACTGCGTCAATAGTCGCATCTTGGAACCGCCCATCAAGGACCTTATCCGCGAAGACGAACGCCTGTGCGAGGGCGAGGTACTCGGCGACCCTTGACGCGCTGCCGACGGGGAGGGTCCCAAAGTACAGCCAGTGGATGCAGAGGGCGACGGTTCCGGGGTCGTCTGCGGGCGGGCAGATCTTGCGGGTTACGGCTTCCCTCTAGGGGCCTGAGAGGGCTCTATCGAAGAAGGGGGACGAGGCGCGGACGACGGATTCGTGGACGGTGTATACTTTGTTCTCGGGGCCAACGAGAATAGTAATTGTTGGGCCATCGACTCTGGTTTTGTGGTTGGTTAGCCGACAGCGAAGCGTTATCAATTCGAAAGGATTACTCACTTGTTGCCATTCTCCCTAGGAATTCAGAAGTGTGTTGAAGAAGTCATTGTCAATTCTGAAATACCGGAGAGGACAGATTCCCCTAACAGCCCAGATTTGACCCATTGATTTCTCTCCGCAGCCATTTTAGGACGTGATAGCTTGGCTTTCGTGGACAGACTAGACGAGAGAGGGGGTCTCATAAAGAGATGATGAGATCAGATCGATTTATGGTTTCCAACTGATTTTTGGATTAATGGCAAACCCTCGCGATACATAACCCTCCTCAATCCTCGAGGTGCTGCGATATTTCAAAATTAGGTTATCATGCAACCTTTATCCTTGCAAACCCACTCGCACTTGTCAGAAAAAGAAAGAAAATCTTTTCCGGAAGCATTCCAGACAAATCAAACTCACCGGGGGTTTTCCGCTCCTCGTCGCCAAAGCAACTTGGTCATCGGTTCAGTATAGCAATACGGGGCGTGCCTACAGCACTCCACAGCGACTAGCCCTGGTGCCGGAAACAGAGCTGTGTTGAACCCTGTCGACGGGTGCCGTGAGGCATAATGACCCCCGGCCCCCACATCTGCCGGTTAGCCCTAAGAGAAATGAAATGGCGTAGCCGGCTGACTATCCCGGCCTGTGGACAGGAACTTGAAACTCGACGTGGCTTACTCTGCATGCATAACTAGCATACTAGTGGCTACGCGGATTGTTACTCCTGCTATTCAACGCTCCCTCATCCCCCGTTAAACAGGAAGAGACTGACTTGGTAGAACGCTATCGGTAAACTTAGTCTTATGTGATATTTATCAATCAAAGCGGTTGGTGAGAGGCAGCAACCTAGCACGGTCTGGAATATCTGTTGGTACATTTATTCTCTTAATCAACTCAAGTATTCGGGGCAAAATGTGACAGGACGAAGTGATATCATGCAGAGACGCTACACAGGCAATGCACCGCGTAATCCCAGCGGGAAATACTATCAGAGAGCGTCGTTCCCTTCGCCACCTGGCAGGGGCCTGGAGTCTGGAGCGCCGGTTAAGGCTGGCTCAGTGGGGCCCAAACGCCACAGAGATCAAGGACTCACTTCTGACTCGCCCACCCCTGGCGCCGAAGCCCCATCCGGAGTTCGCCCCCTGGCTGCCCGGTGGGCGCTAAGCTGCATACTAGCGGTACTCCACGTGATTATTTTTGGGTCCAGACTCCAGAATTTATTTTAACGCCAGCGTCGCGCTACTTTTTCTCTCTTTCCTGCGCTGAAACGTGAGCAGGAGGGGAGCAGCAGCCCAATTTGAATCGAGGTCGCTCACGTTGGGACCATTTCTGAATCGGCGTCATGCGCGCTCAAAATACCTGGACATGGACATGGACATGGATATTCCTCGTATTAAGTGATTTGCTTATCGGTATGTACAGATGTGATCTGCGCGATCCGCGAGCCAAGCAGTTACTTTAAAACACTCTTGGGTTGCTAACATATCCGGCCAGGCGCCATCGCTCGCACATGCGTGTTCGACCACCCCGGCTATCGCTCTGAGGACGAGCTGCACAGGGCCTTCGACGGGTGCACGACCATCGTCGCAGACAACATCACGATCGGCGATCTTCGCAACTCGCTCGTTGTGTCCGGCGTCAAGAATATCACGGGGACATTGCTCGTCCCGAACAACGACGAATGGGGGATGCCGGTCTTGGGCTCGATAGTGTTCCCTGATCTCGAATATCTGGGCGGGTTATACGTCTACGAGGTCAACGAGCTCCAGAATGTAACATTCCCAGGGTTGAGGGAAGTGCGCGATATGATCGACATCACGGGCATCGAGAGCGCGTCGAGGTTCGATTTTGGGTCGCTGCACCATGCGGGCGCTGTGAGGATCTGGGGGAGTCATGGTATTGCGGAGTACGCATTCTTTCCTTTACACTACAATCCCTCCTCTCCGCTTGTTTACTTTCGGTAGCATGCTAACTGGGGTCGTCCAGGCTCGACCTCCAGTCCCTCCAGGCAGTCGACAATGACCTGATCATCAAGGGCTGCGAGGGCTGCGGCGAGGATCCGCTATTCCTCAGCTTGTCTAGTCTTGTTTCCGCGGGGTATATCAGCATTTCCAACCATATCGACTCGTGCGTTACTTAATTCACTATCTGATTGATTGACTGGGCGTAATGCTGACTTCAGCAGCGTGTCACTACCTAATCTTGCATCGATCGGTCACCCCTTAAACCCAGGTAACGCCAACTTGTCGACTGGCTCTGGGGCGCGGTTCAATTTCAGCGAGACGAAACACTCGTTCGATTTCAATCTGACCAAGTTGGCGTCGCTCGACAAGCAGCTGTCTATAATTGGGAATATCAGGAGGTGTGCATGCACCGTCTATGACCAAACACTTTTCTTTCATTTGCTAACTCGGGAGTATAGCCTTAACTTGGACGCGTTGAAAACGACCAATGCCTCCATCTACATCGATGCCGGACGACCACTGCCCATCAATCTCCCCCTCGAGTCCGCGGGATCTATTGATCTAGAGGGTCGCATCATCAGGTCCGCATCCCTGTGCCCTCCCCCACAACGCAAAGCACACTAACCAAACAACCAGCGTCCACCTCCCAAACCTCTCCCCCGACACTAACATAACAATAAACTCCGACTACAGCTGCGACGAGCACGGCTCACTCACCGAAGTCTCTTGCCACATGCCCTCGCATCTCAGCCGGGCGGCCAAGGTCGGGATTGGAATTGGTGCCGGACTCGGCGTCGCGCTGATAATTCTGGGCATTTTCTTCTGCTGCAAACGCGTGAGGAAAAATAGGGCTGAGCGCCGGCGCCAGCGTAATGAACTCGCTGACCTGCCGGCTTATGGTGCTGCTGCGTCGGGCGCGGTGGATAGTTCGACGGCGCTTAGGCCCAGGTCGCCGCCGCCGCCGTATTCGGCTGGGGGGAATACATAGGACTGGAAATTGACGTTGCTTTGTTGGTTATATATATATAATACCTTTTAGACTCGGAATGCCAATTTTTCAGAAGCGCCATGTTCGATTGTTAAACAATGTTGAACGGTAAAGGTATCGGATCCCTCAACGCCCAAAGATATAAATATATCATACTGGGGCGCTCTGCTACGGTAACTTGAATCGTCTGGCAAAGCCTGGTGGAAATTCAAGAAAATACTGATCTGCGAGCGCGCGATCAAGACAACTTGAAGGCCTTCAAGGTTGGCTCCCCCGTCTGCGTCAATAAAATGCGAAGGCTTGTTGGTTTTGGGTCTGTGCACACCCCCAACGAGGCTTGCGGCTTGTCGCGCTTGTCGCTTATGTATTGCTGGGCCAGGCCCCTCCATGACCATCAAATACTCAAGCAACTCCATCAATCCTCGATGATTTCGCGTATTTCCATCAATATCACCCTCCATGGCTCTTCTATGGCTACCCGTAGAGTTGCTCGACCAGATTGTGGGCTACCTCGAGCCCGCTGACGTGGCCAGTTTGATGGCCTGCAACAGCCGCCAACTCGTCCCCCACTACGAGCGCCGCCTGTATACTCAGCAGAAGGCACGGGACAGCGCTATGCTCGCGGCTTGCCGACTCAGTCTCATCCGTATTATCCGTCGACTTGTTCTCGATTACGGCGCGCCCGCGAGCATCGTGCAGACGGGCCCTTTTCCGACGGGCGGATCCGGGTCCGCAAGATACATAGTATCCAGGAATATACCCAAAAAACAGCTCTCGCTCTTCGTGACTGCTGCGAATGGGCATTTCGATGCATGCAGAGAGCTTGTGAGGCTCGGCGCCAGGATGGACGTTGCTAGTGTCGGACTGGGCGGAGGGGGTGGCCAGGGCGATCTTCTTCACCTGGTCTTCTCGCCGCGGGATGATTGGGCTCTTCTTCATCTGTTCTATGAAGAGAAACTCGACGACCATGTGTTCCCCGAATATCGAATCTTCATTGCCGATCCTTTGCTCAGGGTTATCGATGCCCATGGGCAACGTGGCAGGCCCCCGCTTAGGACGGTTCAGATGCTGCTGGATCGAGGTGCGGCGGGGCCGTCTCTGGATGGGGATTTCCGGTCACTCAACGCATTAACGGTAGCAATGCGACAACAGGAGTATGATCCGATACCCGTTCTGAACTTACTGCTGGGCGCAGGAGCCGCGATCAACGGACCGCAAGCCGAGGGCGGAGTTCTTCCTGCAGCGCTTATCCCCATCTTTGCGGCGGTGGAGGCAATGGCGACGAGAGGCGACACATCACTGATCGACTGGTGCTCTCAGTGCGGGGCTGATATCGATCGGTGCGCGGTAGTTCAGGATTCGAGGACAGAGAGCACCTACCAAGTAACGCCCGCTCTTTTCTACGTCATCTGCGTCGACTTTTGGGCGGGACGACCCTGGGATCCGACCGAGGGGTTGAAATTCTTGCTCGATCGCGGGGCGCGCATGGAGCTTGGCCCTGAGGAGGCTAAACGGCCAACAACATCGGGTGCACCGCGACCCTTTGCTGGCTCTGGCGCTGGCTCTCTCTGGTGCCTCGAGTACCTGCTCGCTAAGTGGGGAATGGCTGATATGCTTAACACGCCGAGCTACCGGCGTATGATCGAATATTTGATACAGCTCAACGTGCAACGCGAGGATACAACTGCATCCGAAACGCTCTCTCACTGCGAACACGGACTGAAAGGGAACCCTGAGCTGGACCCGTTGCACGACAACTCCGCCCAATATTCCTCGGCAAGAGAGGCGACTATCTGCGCCTGGACAGTTCTAGTCATGAACATAATCCTTCCTATCTGTGAAATCACCCCTACCCAACTCCTCGCTCAATACATAGTGTACAAGGGAAGTCACTTCGAATCAATGGAGCATCTAGCCCGCGCAACGATCCACGTTCTGCTTGACGCCGGCGCGAACATTAACGCTCGAATAGCTGACGCCGAGGATGGTTCAACGCTCCTCCACCAGCTGTGTCGCGAGGTCGGGCGAGCGTGGACAGATGCGCCCAAGGGCTGTGGCTCGTTTTGTACATTCCAACCACATGTTCGGACGTTTTCGCTGTTTACGCATGTGCTGAACAAAGGCGCTAATCGCGCGATAAGGACACATGATGGTCGTAGAGCGAAGGATGTCTTGCTGGAGGGGCTTGATCCGAAGAGATGTGAGAGGCTGGCGAGGGTTGCGAGTATGCTCGGATGAGTTTGGAGCGGTTGATCGGTAGAGGCTACTATAACTCTCGATCTTGAAACAAACTGGACAATCAAACGCACCAGGTGCCCAAAGAGGGTTCAAGTTTCTGTACCTAATTTCCGAAATAAATGCATTGATACCACCAGATAGCTACACACATGCTAACATTCATTAGCGTTTGAACCTGAACGCTCCACCGTCATGCGGGTAGAGTCCCTCGGGTGTCTTGTCCAGCTTACCACAGGACTTGACAATATGCTCCGCATCGTCAGCATACCTTTGTAACCCCCTATCAAGACTGAGAGGCCGCTCTTCGAGCTACAAAAAGATACACAAAAAAAAAGTCAGTTAGTCAGCCAACCCTCACTCCTTCATCCCCACGTCCGCCGCCCCTTCTAGTACACCTGGGGGAAAAAAAAATACCTCATTACACCACAAAATCTAAACCCACGCAAACAAACCACGCTCTCACACCGATACCGCGCAAGCGTCTGCTCGATGACCTCCTGCATGTCATTCGTAGGGGACTGCATCCGGTCCGCCAGCGTCTGGCCCGGGATCGCGTCGCCGAAGTTACAGCCTGGTGGCATCGTCGCGCTGTGGGAGATGCATCAGGCGGAGATGAAGGGGTCTTCCGGGTTTCGGGGGTCGATGCGGTTGCCGGGAGTGCTGCGCTGGGTGTAGGGTGCAGGGAGACGAGCTACCTTAGGAAAACTCCTATACCCTCGCGCACCAGACCAGAATGGCCAGATGCGACTATCCCTCACAGTATTGGGATTCTATAGTAGACCCGGCGATAGATTTGATCGATCGATCGATCGGCCTGCGAGCGGGGCAACTTTGATGATAAATCTCGAGAATGTATATGTATTTGTTGTTACATATCCACGGGACCAGAGTGATGAAGCATCGGGGGATAGATAGCCTTTGGTTCCTCGAATAGTGTTTTGAGGGACCTCAACCGACCACCTTTTCTTCGCGCCTTCCCCAACCATATCAACGTCGACGAACGACATTTTGAACCTCACAGGTCCGACCGTTCAAATGACCACACGAATATGGCTAGCAGCTAATCGCCAACAAGTACCGAATACTTTTAACGGGCAAAGTGCCTCATCCATTGCTCGTCTACGATCCGAATAGTGCAACCCGTCGGCGCGATGCCGGTTGGCTCCCACGTCACCCAGCTGGTCGTAGGTAAGCGGCCAGAATTGGAATCAGGCGCCATGAACCCCTGTACGTGCGAGCCTATCAATTGACGTGTGTCACGAGTTTGGCGACGTGTCAAGCGCGCAGCCAAGACTCCATTTGGGCAGAGCCTTGTGCGGCTGTGGCAGTGCGTAAGACGTGGCACAGCCTTACGCTGACCGAAACTGCCTTGAAAAATCATCGGTGCCTCCCACGGCACTTCCCCTCCCCCAGCTCAATCATAATCCTCATCCTGTGGAGACTTGCCCGTACCACTGCTATCATCAAGATGGCTGAAGCTCTAGGAGTCGCCGCGAGCGCGATCAGTATCCTGACGCTGACGGCGCAGATCATCGACTCAATCGATAAACTGCGCGCTCTCCATACTTTCATTAAAACGGCCTCGGTTGAATTCGAAGACCTTATTGCGGAAATCGAAATCATTCAGGCTGTTCTGCGAACATTGACCCCGGAAATGCTGGCGTTATTGAACCTCCCTTCAGCGGAGCGTCGATTGCGGGTCTTCCATCGGGATCTGGAGATTCTCATTCTTAAGGTATCGAAATATAAGACTACTGCGAGCAAAAAGCTGGGAGCTTTTAAGTTAGTCTTGAAGAGGGAGACGTTTCGAACTCAGAGACAGAGTCTGGACAATCTGAAGAGCACGCTCTCACTCCTCCAGCTCGCTTGCTATCAGTCAGTATTCCCGACAATTGCTGGTTTCAAGCGTATCTACAACGTCTGCTAAACTACCTGTAGTGCATCCATTTCTCGCCAATCAGAAAAATCTATGTCCAACCAAACCATCACTATCCCGCAGGAGGATGATCTGGTTGTGAAGTATGTTTGCAACTCCCAGAGTAAAGGGCCATATATCAACTGACCAACTCAGGTGGCGGGCGATACGAAAAGCAGATGGCAGTCGACGATCGGGCAAGGGGTATATAAAGGAATACCGAATTCGCACAGCTTTGTACTTCGTGGATAAGCTATGGACATTTACCACGACAAACGAACAGGCGTGGAAAATCAGCTTGCAGGTCAATAATATCATACCGTACAATTCGCCAGTGACCCGACACTGTGAAAATGGGGAGGTGGGAGAAGTCCAGAAGCTATTTTCCGGAGGAAAGGCCTCACCCTTTGATTGCACCCCCGACGGGACCACCTTGCTCCATGTAGGTTCCGCCTTTGCTACGAAATACCCATATCTAACACCAAAATAGATCGCTGCTGCCTCTGGAAAGCTCGAAATGTGCCATTTCCTCATAGACAACGGTGCAGATATCGAGCATAGGAATGATCTAGGACATGATCCTATCTGCTACATCAACAGGTTTACCTCGCGGCAGTCACGTCAAAGTATGAACATATCATTAATATGCGACCTATACCGGGTGTTTATTAGCGTGGCTGATGATACTTTCCTCGGTGATGGAGCTTCCTGGTTTGACTTTTACTGGAACTTTAGTGGACCCCCAGCCGCACTCAGTCTAATGCAAAACAATTTGTTCGAACGATATTCCGAGACGCCACTCAAGTTTCGATTGGAGCGGGTTATGGGGCTGAATACAATTAGAAACTTCGCTCTCGACCCGGCCCTTTTTCAAGTTGCGATGGGTGGCGATGTTATAGACTCTGCGGCCTATACGATGGAAGACAGCCACGGACAAACGTTACTTCACAAAATAGCGGAGGCTATGGGGTGTGACTGGGGGAATCATGGCACTGTCACACAATGGCGCCAACTGTTATCAGATGCTGTATCAGCGCATGCCGACCTGAATAAGTCCAGTGAGAGGTACATGGATTGGAAGACCCCACTCACAAGATTTATCTTCTCCTGCGCGTACGCAAGAATATTGCGTGAGAAGCTTGCATTAGACCTTGACTATGCCCTTCAGCTATGGCTCTCGGAGTTGCAAATGGCCGGGGTCGATCTAGTCACATACGGGGAACAGGAGTTAAGCTCTTTTCAAGGATTAATGTTTCGTTCTCGCTTCCCCGTACTAATCAATTGGGAGCAAAAAGCTGGGCGATATGACTCTATTCGTATAATGGTAGCTGAAGTATTGGGCATGCAATATGGCCCTGAGCCGAAAGATTGGCACATGGATGACGAATCCAATTGACGAGCTGGTAGGGGAATTTTGGGAAATGGTTGAACGGAGCCTAGAAGTTATGCCGGGGACATGGATTGACTAATCATTCTGGAAGTTGCTATGACTACCTGGTTCGTTTATTGTACCTGTGGCGATATTTGCTTTTATCTTCGTATTCCATTTGTGTTTCCCTCAAAGCTAGCGAACTGAACTAGTCCCGGTATTCACTTTAAACTACAATTTGTAGTTTTTCGGGACGGCCCCATCCAAATCCGCGGCCATAGTAGGATAAGATACCTAGGACAGAAAGCCTAGCGAGACCGTATCGCACGAGAGATACATTTGAGTTGGATAGTTGTTCTATATATCAACATTCACTACCGTCGCGAATCTGTATGGAGTATAAGTATGAAGCAAGAACCAAACTTTGACCCTCAATAGCGGTATTATATTAGTTTCTCGAGCGAGCTAAAAAAGAAGCACCTCACAAATAAAGCCGGTGGGGAGAATCACAATGAACAGGAAAATTCGACTCTCCAACGTGATCCTTGACATCTGCCAATCAACCCAAGACAACAAACAAAACCAGCACGCCAACGACTCCCGACGCTGCATACCCGGCTTTGCCCCTGATGGCAGTCGCAACCCCTGTAAACTGGCTCTCATTCGGCGTCGTCCCAGTCGGGATATTTGAACCAAAGTCACCACTGCCCGTACTGGTCTCACCCCCCGTCCCCGAATCAGCAGTATCATCTCCAGACGAAGACGGGAAGTCGAAATCAAAACCAAACCCAGAGTCCGAACTTGAGGTGGGAGCAGGCGTCTCAATCGCCGTAGCCGTAGGTCCATCATCGCCGCTACCCGTTGGCAACGTGAAGTTAAAGTCGGGCCATTCGAAACCCGAGCCAGATGTGCTTGTCGGAGACGGTGACTCAGTCGGTAGCGAGGGGGTCTCGCCTCCACTACCGCCGCCGCCGAAGCCACCGTTGAGGATTAGGCTTAGTAACTGGCCCAGGAACTGACCGACGTAGTAGGCTAACTGTAACATGGTGAGATACGAGCACTTTATAACCCTGAGTGCAAACGGAGAAGATAAGACGTACCGGAGAAACACTATCGACCAACTCGGAAAACCGATCATTCCACTCTGGCGTAAAGATATTATCCGAGTCGCGAAGGAGGTCGAGGAGCTCGTCGAAGAAGTTGCCATTAAGAATCTCGTCAAGGGTGTCGCCGACTGGTGGTGGGTTAGAGGAGGTTGAGGTTGTGTTTTGGCGTTTCGCAATTAGGGCTGGTTCTTCGGACAGGAGGACGTCGGAGACGCCGTCGAGGAAGAGGTCCGTTACGGCCCTGGATGCGAGATGGGTCCCAGGCTCTGACGAGGCGGACGCGAGGGTTAGCCCCCCGAACAGGAGAGTCGGGAGGAAGGCGAGAATGCGCATTACGATTATTCGATAAGTGAATATAAAACGAGTGTACAAACGAGTGTCGGCTTCTGTTACGAGGAGAGGAGTATAAGCAGAGGGGGAATCCACTTCAGAAGGAAGTGATGTGCACGGAGTGGCGCTGGGCAACAAGATATACGCAGCCCTGCGCTGCAAGCGGGGACCATGTGATGCACTCTGTCCCTGCGCGAGATCCTAGTCCTCTTGTGGTAATGCACGAAAACGCCTGCATTTGATCACCGGACGGAAATAGGAGCTCTCTCTCATCATAGTAGATTAAGTGGCGTTCTTAGGTAGCCATAACTCTAGACCCACTAGTATGGGGATCATCCATAAGAGGGATAATTCGGATAACTTGCGCACACGAGGGCCGGACTTCCGGGTTGAAAGCTAGACAAAAGGCGAGAGTTGGAGAGTATATGTCGAAATTGCAGGTGTTTTTTTGTTAGGGCTTTTCGGCCCGCGGAAACGGACGGCTTGGCTCATTTCGGCTTGTGGGATCGCTTGCCTTGTGCATTCCGATAGGCTGGCCGAGTGATTTCAAAGGGTCTAGATCTGATTTCCTGTTCCCCGCATGCCCAGACCTTGTTTCTTGAGATGCATATTTGTGCCTGGAAGGATCCGAGCGGAAAATTTGGGTTGCTGCGAAGGAAGGCTCGGCCCTGAGAGTCGCCGGCCCGCTCATTCGTGTCTTCCTATCATGGAGTCGAATGTGATAGGAAGGAGCAACTCTGGGAAGGTGCGACCAGCAGTATAGAGCATGGGTGTCGGTCGCTACTTCCTTGTTTGGTCGGGGGCTACTCTAAATATGAGGAAGGCGCGACCCAGCCTTCTTTGCAGGAGGCAACAGGAAGGAACAAACGATCACTGCCTGACGACAATGCCGAGCGGTAATGTTTTACAGCTAGACGAGAGCTCTTGTGTCCCATAATGACGAGCATTAGCTGGGTCGTTCATTTCTTGACCAGGAACTATATCTCGAGAATAAGCACGATTTAACAACTAGCAAGAAGCTTGCGGGTGGGAAGAGAATGGATCTCATTCATGATCCGGTGGGTTATTTTTAGCCATTATGTTCTGTACGCACTTAGCGTGAAACCAGCTCACCCAAATGGTCACCTGGCCCTCCGAGGACCTTTCTATCGACATGTATTTGTACTCCATATCAAGCATACAGTATAAGCAACCGGATAGAATCATCTGGCACGACTAGGACGTAGTTCTCGGCCCATTCACTTCGAGCTTAAGTAATCTGTGGTGATATGCCACGATGGTCGTACCATGGATGTACCTGTCGACCGACGGTCTAACCGTGGTACTAGCGTTACATAAGTGACGTCTAAAAGGATGACCTCATGCTTGTGCCATTTAACATCCTACAGAGATAACGTTCTTACCCTGGTATTTATAGATTTGCGCAATTCTACTATATACTCGCGTTAGGGCGCAGCTATCAATTCGCAATACTAAATCGCCATGGACGTGAGTCTGGACATATCCAAACACAATCCCTCTGAATGAAGAAACTAATCGCCATTACAATCAATCGCTGTAGACCTCCGCATATGATGATAACAAAATCCACCTCCGCTCCCTGCACGGCCTGAGCAGCGACGAGATCAAATCCCTCGTGACGACGAACTTCCCGCTCGAAGAGCCTGATATCGAATGGAAGGATGATACATCCGCCGACCTAGTATACTCGTCACAGGACATGGGTGCGCACGCCCTCGAGGCGCTCATGCATGATGCGGATATCTTCAGGAACGGGGACACAACCGTGGCGCGGATGCCTACCCGTCGATTGGGACCGCAGTGGGACATTGTTATTATGGAGTCTCAGATGCACCATGGGCAGGGTTGAAGGGCGTGTTTAGGATCATTTCTGTTATATAAGGGACGGATATATGGGTATACCGGCCAAAAGAACTTTACCAACCAGATTGTCTGGCGGGAATCGCTTCAATCTAAAGTCAAACGGTTCGCGGCTATTACAAGGCTAGATATGCTAAGAGGGAGGCTATGATGTTATATCTAACCAAGAAGCAGCAAGTTGTGGGTACATACTCAGAGGCCTCCGCTTTCTTGAGACGAGCCATCCACTGACAACGTTGCAACCGGGTCTGCTCTAAACGACCAGCCAGCTGGCATATTGATTGGAAGAGCGTTTTGGCATAGAGACGTCTATTTCATGAGATTAATTAGCACTTGTCCCAAAACGGCCCTAAACTGCTCGACACATAGTACCTACGGAGTAATTATTGCTGAATCCAGCCGGTACTTAAGTAGGCCGTCTGCACCTCCCCGTGCCTTGATTCTAGCTTGACTGGTTCATTCTCAGATCAAGCTGCATTGAGAGAAACAACCATCATGGCGGATAACGCTGCTGACTTCGGCCCGCACATTATCATAAAACGTAGCGATGTTTACCCGGCGGTCGACCCGACGCGGCCAGAGCACTCGCAAGCTGCCAAGGTCGTAATCATAAGCGGCGCAAGTCGTGGACTAGGGCGATCGGTAATCCGAGCGACCTCAATTGCGTTTCCAATTTTTTTTTTTTTTTTTGGTATCTAACTCGTATGCCAGTCATTCGCTGCATCTTTCGCTCGGGCGGGTGCCAGGGCTATTGCTCTACTGCGCCGCTCTGCAGACGATCTTGCCGAGACCGAGAAGCTTGTCAAGGGGATCAACGATAAGGTACAGCTCATTTCTATTGCGGTTAGTGTTACCGACGCAGCAGGTGTTGCTAAGGCGCTTGACGAGATCGCGGATCGATTCGGTGTGCCGCATGTCCTGGTCAACAACGCTGGTTGTATGGCATCCGCAGACACCATTTTCGACTCGGACATTGGGTCCTGGTGGGAGATACAGGTGAGCTACCCTGACAAAAAAATGCAACAAATTCACCTTCTCCACGCTAGGTACTAATATAACCCCGATCCCGTAGGAAGTAAATGTCAAAGGCACACTGATCGCCACCAAGGCCTTCCTAAGCAAAGTCGGGACCTCACCCTCTGCGCCAACGACCATCATAAACCTGATATCGGACGGTTCCTTGAGCGTCATTCCGCGGCTGGCGTCGTGCAGCATTTCAAATCTGGCGCTGACCAAATTCACCCAGCATCTGGCGGCGGAGTATCCAACGATCACCTCGGTCTGTATCGATCCAGGCGTCGTGCCGATATCGTGGACGGACAAGCCGGCGCTGGGATTCCCCCTGCCGCTCGGCCATGACACGTTTGGGTTGGTTGGGGCGGTGGATGTCTGGGTTGCGAGAGGTGACAAATCGTTCCTTTCGGGGCGGCATCTTCCGATCAACTGGGATGTTGAGGAGCGCGAGGCGAGGAAGGGCGAGATTGTCGAGAAGGATTTGTTGACCCTCTGTCAACGGGGTGAGTTTGGTGGCCCTGACCTGGTTGTAGTCTAGCCCGGACAGAGGGATTTACACCAGTACGTAGAGAATTCAGGAAACCTTTTGACTTTTAAGACGAATAGTAGTCGTCAGCTGTGTGAATTACACCATGAATAGAACCCTTTGGCAGGTTCTATATCTAAATAGATAGACCACGAACCTCAAAAACCTAACAAAAATTAACAATAACACGGCCAATCTCATAGCAAGATGAGGATATAATTCTCTCGGATAAAAATGCCTAGGACTTCATACTCCTCCCTATTTCTCCACTACGTTATGCAATCCCCGGGATCCGCTCAAAACGCGAGAGGTAATATTGTCAATTTAGGTCCTCTGAAAAAGCCAGTATAAAGCCGAAGTCGAGGTTAAACACATGCTGATGCAATGAACAGCACAAGAAACAAAAATCCATTTGGCCGTAAACAGCTCCCCGCCCAGAACAACTCAGCTAAGCAGGAGGAAGCCCCCTCTGACCCTGCTCCCACCTACCATGATACCTCCACTCAGTAATCGCAGTAACCTGATACCCGCTCTGGAAGTACACGCAGATATGGCACTCACGCCGCGGCCCCCAGCTCACAGCCGCAACCTGGCTGCCAGGAACACAGGGCTGGTCAAAGTCGCCCTGCTGCCATTTATCATTCGTCGTGCGCATCTCCTTGACCCGGTTCTCGCGGTCCACGTAGTACACCTGCGTCTCGGTGTCGCCGCACATGATCGCTGTCAGGTCGGTGCGTGGGTTTGCTTTTTTGATGTGTAGGGTGCCGGGTTTGAAGGTGTGGCCGTCGCGGGAGCAGTGTTCGACGATGTCCATGTCGTCGTTCTGGCAGAAGAGCCTGAAGACGGTCAGTTGGCCATGGCTAGGGCAAGGTGTGCTCATGGGGCTGGAATTTACCTGATGCACATATCGCGACCGGGAGTACAGGCGCAAGCCAATCCCGTACCAGGCAGGGCTCGCCCGATCCTCGACATCTGCAACCATCCAAGGCGAGGATCTGAGTAGCGCTTTGTCAAAGTTGGAGCAAATGCAGAAATTGGGATGACTCACCATCGCAGCCAAACTCCTGAATGGTATTGTCTTTCGTCTGCACATACAATCTCATCCCCTGCTGATTTTGCCCCCCTTCAACGAAGCACGCGCACATCATCGAATACGGCGCGACGCGGATATTCATCTTGTTGATCTCGCCCTCGTGCCAGCTTTCTCTGTTCTCATCGCGGCACATCTCGCGCACAACGTTTCCCTCGCCGATGAAGAACACGTGCACCACCTGCATGCGCACAAGGTGTTAGTATCTTCTTGAAGACAAATACGGCTGGGATGTACGCACCTCGTCCGTCTTCTTCTGTAGCGCGGCGATGGGAGTTCCCAGGATCCCGTACGCAATCACGTTATCCTCGGCGCCGCCGTTCCATCTGCCTTTCTCGCAGGTGGCTTCTCTGATACCACCAGATGTATCCTGCGAGAAGACGCGGATGTTGTCGTCTTTGTTGACGGCACTGATTGCGCAGCCTGTATACGGCAGTCAGTTGCGAGAACAAGATCATGAAAGAGAAGATGCTAACGGAAGCGGATCTGTTGGGCTCCGACGTTGTCCATGTTGAGGTAGCTTAGTGCTGAGTTGTAAGAAGATTTCCCGGGGAATGTAGAGAAGATGAATGAAAGGCAAGGTCTTCGGGTATCCTTTGGAGGAGAAAGAGTGAGGTTTATATAGTTCGAGTCTCAACCTCAACACAAGGGCAGCCGTCTTCCCTACACCACAACGCTTCCCTCAATCCCGGTGGCGCTTTCTCAGTTTGCTCGCTCGGAGCAAGAACAAACACATTCGATTGGCCCATCAATGGCGCGGCCGGCCCATTGACGAGGGGATGGGTCATCTCGCAGACTGATCCAATCCTTCGAGTATGCAGTAAGTGATTGCCCGTGCAGTCCAAAGACCATCCAACATGATATTTTCAGTTTCGACGTGCCTCTCGGTCGCCGGACACACTTCTGTGCAAGTTACTGCAAGATGGCATGCCTGATGTGTCGGGCGTCAAACTTTCTTAAACTACCTATGCTTATAATGTGTTGCTACGTTGTAGAAATATGGTGTTTGAATTGGGACGTTTGGGCTTGCTCATCTACCAACGCGCCAGAGCTGGTTTTTGGTTAGCAGCTTACCTCTAAATAGGTCCACGAAGCGAGGACGAAGCGAGAACTGTAGTGCAAGCTGGGTACAATTGGCCCTCATGGTCTCCTGCTCTACTGGAAGAAAACGCCGAACCAAGCACTTGGGGATGATACGTACCATCGACCACAACGGCCTGAGCACTCCGAACAGCCCATAACACCAATCGCCCCCATCTAATTACTGTCGGCGAGTGTTGATGGCTCGGATACAAATCCCGTGCTAAACCGCTCCGATCGTCCGTGCGAGTTCAATTGGAGCCCGCTTTCATGCAAATCCGTGAGCATGCAAGTCTAGAGCTAAATCTACCCCGCAAAAGCTCCAGATGTAGTTTCGCCTACTGAGCTTCTACAAGCCACCTATGTGATACAAAATCGGGGTAATAATGGGCTCTTGCCGCGTCTATGCGAGAGTGATTGGACATGTTCTTTTACAGATGGAACTCAATCGTCGCACAATTAACCCCGCGATCATGCAGAGCTAGTCAACTGGGCACCGTACGGGGGAGATCCCGGCTCCGTGAGGAAATCTAGGCCCTATGTTGCACGAGCGAGGGTCGGTGCGGCAGTACTTTTGGGAAATTCGGCGATAAGAGTCTGGTGACGGACCACTCGTCCTCCAATCCGACGCTGGGTTCAACAGCATCGGAGAAGGAAACCGAGTACGTTGAAGAGCATGACTATCGTGACTTTAGCACTGATGGTTACCGCTGCAGTTAGTCGTAGACCACATTCTTCAGATATATGCGTCGGCGGGCTGATTCATGATACGATTGGTCAAGTGCTCCAACGGCCTGTTCTCGCGGTGAAGAGCTCCGTCAAAATTCGAATGTGTAAGCCATGATCTCGAAACGCTGAAATCTCCTCTTTCACCAAAAGAACGTGGGTAAAATCAAAAGCTCAAACGGCCAGGACTTAATCTCCTGCTCAGCTTTGCTTTGATCTAGTACAGTATTATCGTCGTTTTGTATATAGAGACTTTGGGTTTCATATACGTGCGCATGGCTCGGTCCATATCGTACGTTATCATCTACATAGCCCAAGCGAGACAAGGGGCAATTCCGTCTCACGACGCGCATCGCTTAGCCCCGGATTGAAGTTGGGAAAGTTTTCGGTGTCCGATATGTCTCGCGACGTTCAGCTGATTATCTAGCGCAACGGGTGACCGGATACATACTTTGATGAGTGCGGTGTGTGGGAGGGACGTGCGACATGTAAAGCTGTTAAGGCAGAGTGTTGTTGATGCTACACTACTACATACTTAGCTGCTTCTACCTGGCCCGAAGATTCCATCACACGTTAAAATAGCCACGACCCTTATACAATACCTAGCTCAAACCCCACCCTCCAGTAGACGCAATTTTGGTCGAAGTACATTCTCGTTGAAGGAGGGCGCAATTGTATAGGGCAGAAAATCAAGCCATCCCCAGGTCCTTGGGAAGTTTTCTGTCGGAAATGAAATGCACTGTATTGGCTAGAAATAGTGTCTTGACACCTTTTTTAGCTGAGCGGAAAAGTTTGACATTTTCCTTGAGCTAATCACCTTCGACTGAGGGCTCTGACTAGGCAGCGACTTCAGCATTCCGCTAACGGCGCCCTCTCAAGACACATCCATCTTGACATCCGCGCCAAACAAGGCTATTTCCAAGGCTCATTAAGCTTCAAAGCCACGGTCCACGTCATGTACTCATCATCGTCAAGAACAAGCAATCTTTGAGAGCAGGGCGCAGAAGGGGCCATATGAAGGAACGGACCACGCTGATTGGCTGATCATCCCACACTCCCACAACGCCCACAAAACTCCCACAATCTTCCCACAGTCCACTTTCTGCAGCCTGCAGGAAAAATAGTTTTCGTGTCGATCGTTGAACTAGCGCCTCCTTAATCAAACGTCTTTTTCAATGGACTCCTTTTGATTCATACATGAAGAGTATGTGTATGTGGTTCGTAGAGTGTGTAGAGCCAGCCTGCTGTATGAGGGTCCAAGGGTGCCTTCGCAAACACTACCACAAACCAAAGCACAAGCGCAGGGGGCGTTGATCATGTTGCCCTGAAATCCTGAATCCCTAGCAGATACTAAATTTACGCTCGACCCACCGAAACTAGGAGTACCTGCGTTATCAATCTCCGAGGCCGGTAAGCCACCGCCGCGTGAAGGGCTTCTTCTAGCGTGAGGCCGGACGATTATCGCATGAGACCCAGCGACGGGCGCCGCAGGAACGCGGAACCGTTAACTGCAAGCGATCTAGTCTCCTGCACCAGTTAAGCAAGCTACTGGAGTTTCATTGAAAGTTTCCCGGCCGGCGAGCCGCGCAATTGCGTGACGACGAAGCTTAATCCGGAAACGTGGCGGGCCCACCACTCAGCCCTAGTTCGGGGATCAACCAGATGCCGCAGGATGAGACTTGGAATAGGAGCAGGAGGTTAAATAGCAGCTATCACGGCACTGATCATGAGTTCATTATCGACTCTCGTTTGGAATTAGTTCTTACATTCATTTGATATCTCATTTCGAATCTATCTACCACCATGCGCCAATCGCGCAACGCTCTCGTCGCGTTGGCTGCTTCCGCCAGCGCCGCCTCCCTCTCCAGCGTCTGCACGACCTCTTGGGTCAAGTCTGTCCTACCGACCAACGGAACCCTCCTCGGGATCGACCTCATCCCCTCCGCCGTAACCGCAAGCGTCTATAATGCTTCTAGCTCAACCTCCAGTTCCAGCGCCGGCGGCATTGGTGGCACCACCGCCTCGTACAACTACTGTAACGTGACCGTGACCTACACCCACACCGGCAAGGGCGACACAGTTGTGGTCAAGTACGCGTTCCCCGACCCATCCGACTTCAAGAACCGATTCTATGTCGCCGGTGGCGGTGGCTTCTCCCTTTCCTCCGATGCGACTGGGGGTCTCGAGTACGGTGCTGTCGGCGGCGCCACCGATGCCGGATACGATGCCTTCGACTACAGCTACGATGAGGTTGTCCTTTACGGAAACGGCAGCATCAACTGGGACGCGACCTACATGTTCGGGTACCAGGCCCTCGGCGAGATGACCATCCTCGGCAAGGCGCTCACCCGCGGCTTCTACAGCAAGGCCGACGATGCGAAAGTGTATACCTACTACGAGGGATGCTCCGACGGTGGCCGTGAGGGTATGAGCCAGGTCCAGCGTTACGGCGAGGAGTATGATGGTGCTATCACTGGTGCTCCTGCCTTCCGCTTCGCCCAGCAGCAGGTCCACCACGTGTTCTCGTCTGCCGTCGAACAGACACTCGACTACTATCCTCCCCCCTGTGAGCTGGACAAGATCGTCAATGCCACTATTGCCGCCTGTGACCCGCTCGACGGCCGCACCGATAGTGTCGTCTCGCGCACCGATCTCTGCAAGCTCAACTTCGACCTGAAGACCATCATCGGCGAGCCCTACTACTGCGCCGAGCAGAACTACACCTCGCTCGGCTTCGGCTTCAGCAAGCGCCAGGCCGAGGGCAGCACCACTTCGTACCAGCCCGCGCAGAACGGCACTGTGAGCGCCGAGGGCGTCGCGGTCGCAGAAGCCATCTACAACGGCCTGCACAATTCGGCCAACCAGCGCGCCTATCTCTCGTGGCAGATCGCCTCCGAACTGTCCGACGCAGCGACCACCTACAACTCCGACACGGACTCCTGGAAGCTCAGCATCCCCTCTACGGGAGGCGAGTACGTCACCAAGTTCGTCCAGCTCCTCGACCTCGACAACCTCTCCGACCTCGACGGCGTCACCTACGATACCCTCGTCGACTGGATGCGCACCGGCATGATCCGCTACATGGACTCCCTCCAGACCACCCTCCCAGACCTAACCCCCTTCCAAGCTTCGGGCGGCAAACTCCTCCACTACCACGGCGAATCCGACCCCTCGATCCCCTCCGGCTCCTCCGTGCACTACTGGCAGGCCGTCCGCAGCATCATGTACGGCAACCTGACCGCGAGCGAGAGCCTCTCCGCCCTGAGCGATTGGTACCAGTTCTACCTGATCCCCGGCGCAGCCCACTGCGGTACCAACTCGCTGCAGCCCGGCCCTTACCCGCAGAACAACATGGAGATTATGATCGACTGGGTCGAGAACGGCGTCAAGCCGTCGCGCCTGAACGCGACCGTTTCCTCTGGTGATTACGAGGGCGAGACCCAGATGCTGTGCCAGTGGCCGCAGCGCCCGCTGTGGAAGAATGGGACCGGCTCGTTTATCTGTGTCAACGATAAGAAGTCTATTGACAGCTGGACTTATTCGTTCCCTGCGTTCGAGCTTCCTGTATACTAGACTTTAGTTTTCGTGGGGCAATTGTCTATGGGGGATACTATCCTCATAGTTAGTGTTGATTCAACCCAGCGACGCCAAGTGGGATTGTAGCATAGCAGATTTAGAATATATAGTTGGAAGAACTGATATTCGAACCCATTTGGATTGCAGAGTAACAGTACCTTTCAGCTAATACAAGCGAGCCATGCAGTATAGTCCGGGGAAAGAAAGGTGTTGCGCCTTTCCACTTCAACAGAACCAAACCAAAACGCCATTGGGCTTTGACATTGACAGATGATGACCAGCATAGAGCTCCGCAAGACGAAGACGAAGACGAAGACGAAAAGTAAGAGGGAGAGGCGGAGAGAGAAGGAGGGAGCCTGCTCGTGGTTCCCCCGGCTCCAACACACATCCCGTTGCCCCAATGGAAGAAGACTTGACAGACAGCGAGTCCGTTAGGTATCCTAAAAACGCCTTTTGTGGATACTCGCTGTAATCGTCCCACCGGTCTATAGAGAGGGCACGCGATGCCTATTCCACATCACGCAATGTGATTGGCTGATCCAAACGATCGGTTCGCAGGCGGAATTTGCCCTTTCCCCGCCTTCCGCACCCGCTCTGACAGTTCGCTGCTCGTTTCCCCATTTCTCACATCCGCCAACCACACCACAACCCACCCCAGACATGCAATGGATCAGCCCTTGCAGAGAGAATCCCTCCCCACGCCGAGCGATTCACACTCTATAACATTTCTGCCAGTCAATCAACCTGGCTCACCAGATACCCAGCGAGCGCGGCGCGGATACCAGTCGTGCGACAACTGCCGGGAGAAGAAGAAGCGATGCGTGACCGGACAGGGGGATACGGCATGTCGGCGGTGTCAAGAAGAGTCGAGGGTTTGTCTGACAACGCATCAGAGGAAAAAGAGAAAGTTGCGCCCGTCGATGGGCGCGGAGAGCCTGTTGGACTTGCAGGAACATCCTCTCCCTCTCCCTCCTCATTCCTTTGAGGCGGCACAGGTGCCGTCACCGAACCGTAGCGCGACTACTAAGGAGCGGATTTTGTCAACGCATCTTCTCGATGCAAGTGATGCCTTGGATTTGATTGCTGTCGCGGGCTCGAAGGAGAATATCGACGAGGGACGTTTGAGAAGCGAGCCTCGCCGGCCCGATTTGCAACAACCACGTCCTCCTGTGTCCTCCTCCAGTGGATGGCAACAGTTCTTCCTCGTAAAGAGGGGGATTGTCCGCGCGGAGGAAGCAGTCGAGTATTTGGACTTCTACTTTTCCATGCTATGGCACCTCTTCCCAGTCGTGCCACAGTATTACGTGGCCGCCGATCACTATACTTCTCTCGCGATCGCAGAGCCGGTGCTTACCATCGCCCTGATTGCACTCTCATCTCGATACCACATCCTAAGCGGCTACAATGGTCCTGCTCGATCAGAGCGTGTACACTGGCGCACCTGGCCATGGGTCCAGAAACTATTCCAGTCATCAATGTGGGGATCTTCTGGAATGCGAAGTTATGGCGCGATTGCGGCTCTACTGTTGTTCGTTGAATGGCACCCCAAGGCGATCAATTCACCGGAGGACTTCATCAGCGATCGTGGAGAGCTCGAGCTCTTCGAGCCACATTATCAATCCGATACCGACTCCCAGACCCGTCCGAGTATACCGGAACGCCTGAATTTGGTGGCGACCGCGTATAGGAGTAATAAGATGTCATGGTTAGTGTCGCACCAGGTGCTGGTGCTCGTTGAACTAACGAGTTAGGATGCTTCTTTCGAGTGCAATCGCCTTGGCCCAAGAAATCGGCTGTTTTGATGACCAGGCATGCGACCAAACCGAGGGGTTCCCTCTCAGCCAGGAATGGACGCGGATACTGCGCACTTTCCTTCGTCTTACTGACGAGAGTCTAGCCTTGCGGTTACGACTTGAACCACAACTGGCAAATGCCTCCGGTCTGGATCTCGCAGATCACATCCCATCAAGCATGGTCGGCGATCCGCACTGGGAAAGTGGCGTTGAGCTTGGATTACACATGCGCAAAGCAAGAGAACTACTCCGAAGCTGGAGGAAGAGTGAATCCGGATCTGGGGCCAACATCCCTCTTGGAGCATGGGAAGGCTTTCGACGCGGTCTTGACCGATGGAAGCGACAACGGGAATTCAGCAACGACAATGGCCAAATGCCGCTGCGCTCTGCGTGTCTCGATATCGAATACTACTATATCCGACTATGCGGCCTTAGCCCTGCGGCACATATGTTTGAGCGGCAAGCCGAGCTTGAAGCATCTCTTTCACAGTTTGCAGACGACGCGACCGCGGCTTCCATTGACATGCTACACTGTGTCCTGCATAGCCTGGCGCCGACGAGAGCCTTCAAGTATGCAGGCGTCAAGATCTGGCTTTCTATCGTCTGTGCTGCATTATACCTCCTCAAGGTTCGTCTCCGCTCTGTTCTAGAATGCACCTAACGAACCTAGATTACTCTCAAAACTGAGGACAGAGTCGACATCTCGAGCCCCCGTATCCGGCTCATTCTCAGCGTCGTCGACACGATCAAAGAAAATTCACCAGATGACGTTCATATGGCGCAGCGATACGCAGCTCTACTTGAGATTCTGGTCAACGCGGCTCTCAAATCTTGCGCAGGGGAGCCTGCGCGACCGAGAGAGAACAGCCCTTCGCTTCCACGATATAGTACAATAGGCCTTGAAGATGGAATTGACCCGACAGGCGATTGGATCTACGGTTCGGAATTCTGGGACTCGTTGCCGGACATGGTCGGCTTGAATAGTGTATCAAATTTGTTTATACCCGGTGAATAAGATACATACAACAAGTTTTGGCCTCGTTTTCTGGCCTTTCGTTTGCCCCGGTTCCTCCAATAGACCCGCAACATGGTCCACGCCATGGTGAAAAACAGGGAATATGACTCAGAGATGGACGAAAGTGGACAGCCTCTAGATAAGTAATATGGTGAATTGTTTTGGTGGCGTTTAATTAGTCCCAGTGTGTCTTGATCCATTGGTATCCCCGTAATTCAATTCCCCCCAGATAGGATACGGCTCTTCCGATATCAAGTAAGCAATCGTCAGGATTGGATCCACACTGCTGGCGCTGTATGCACGGGGAGTTTCCAAGTGCGGAGAAGTGGAGATACTTCCCATCCATCATCCATCATGGATCGTATTAGCCTAAGGATATCCTATCCGCGCAGTCGGGGCAGTCGGATATTTATAAGCGTCGAAACAGCCGTCCCCCAATAGCAATAGCCGGCCAATCTCACATTCAGACAGCGCCGCCCCCCCAAACTAGCCACCAGCTTGGTCTTAGCTCAAGCCATTCCGAGCTACGCGCCCTGTGACTACCCTGTCCACGCATACATTTTGCCATCTTTATCTCGGAATGGGGCCCCTTATGGTAGATTTCGAGCGGAATCCCTCCGCTCGTGGGCAGTCTCTGAAAGTACTAAATGACCGCTTTTCTCTTCGTTGATTCGGACCGGGCTGTTGTCGTCTTCTGGGCTTGTTCCATATTGTTTCCGGCATTCACCCTAAGGGACATACGAGATGGGTTCAATTCGGGATACCGCAACGATGCCGCTGGCTGCGTATCTCTGGCGGAGGTACATACACCCCGTATCACACTCCCTGACCGAAAGTTGTTCTAACCTGGCGCAGGATACGCCAGCTAGGCGTTCAGAGCGTAATGGGTGTCCCTGGGGACATGAACCTTGAACTACTCGATTACATCGATCAAGCCGATGGACTTACATGGGGTGCGTTGCCTTTATTTACAATAATTTTTTTTCTCCCCATCAGGCCTGGTAGAATACTAACACATCATGCAGTCGGCAACGCCAACGAGCTCAACGCAGCCTACGCCGCAGATGGATATGCCAGAGTAAAGGGATGTCCCGGCGTGCGTGAGTACATCCTCATCCTCTCCTTTCCTTTTCCATCTCTCACCCCACCCCCCACCGAATCCATCAACGCAAGGCAAAGCAACTTCTGACTGCGTGCGCAGTGGTAACAACAATGGGTGTCGGCGAGCTCAGCGCCATAAACGGCGTCGCGGGTGCATACACGGAGAATGTGAAGCTGATCCATATTGTCGGGACGACGGGGACGAGGGCGCAGAAGGCGCGCGCGATGATTCATCATTGTCTGGGGCCGAATCCGGATCATAGGGTTTGTTATATGTACCTCTGCTGAGGGTTGAGGACTCGAATAGGGATCGCTAATAGCCATCTACAGGTCTACTCGAAGATCTCAGAGCATGTCCGCGCGGCGCATTGCTGGCTTGACGATGTTGGGACAGCGCCTGGTGAGATTGATGTACGTTCGATTTCATGAATGGAGTATAATGTGGGGGAAGACAAAAGCTGATATGAACTGGACAGCGTGTTATCCGTGAATCTTACCTACACAGTCTACCAGTCTATATCTTCGTCCCAATGGACTTTGTCCACGTCCCTGTTCCTGCGGCCCTGATCGAATCACCTGTTGACCTGAAACCCAAAACCAATCCCGAGGCCTGCATATCCGCCATCAACGCGGTCATCGAGAAAATCGAAACAGCCACAGCACCCACCATCATCGTTGACGCGCTTGTTCACAGATTTGGCGCTGCGGGCATCATGAACCAGCTCCTCGACCAGCTGGAACTCCCGACGTTGACCACTCCAATGGGGAAGTCGATTGTCCCCGAAAACAAGCCCTACTTTTACGGAGTGTATAACGGGCAAGTATCACTCCCAGGCGTCGCGAATGTAATTGAGAACGATAGCGATCTAGTCATCGATATTGGATTTATTCATTCGGACTCGAATACGGGGGGCCATTCGAGGAATATCTCGAGTGGGGCGCAGTCTATCCTGGTTGCTGCAGACCATGTCCAGGTTGGACATGCTCGGTATGGGAATGTATATCTGGTCGAGTGTACGTCCTAGTTTCTTTCCCTTTTTTTTCTCTTCCTACGATAGCCACGCCGTTAACCAATAGCTTACAGTCCTCACCCGCCTCTCCGAAACCCTCTCCACATACCCTCTAACACGCCTCCCAAGCCAACGCCGCACCCTAACTATCCCACCCGCACTGATCCCATCTGATAGCGACGCAAAACACATAACGCAATCCTGGATCTGGAAGCGCATCGGGTCCATGGCGCGCCCCGGGGACATCATAATCGGGGAATCAGGGACCGCGCAGTTCGGCTTCTCGGATGCCACTTTCGCGCCCGGTGTGCAGTACATCACACAGATTTATTTCGGGAGCATTGGGTACGCTGTTCCGGCGTGCTTTGGGGCTGCGGTTGCGCAGGCCGAGCGAGGGATTACGAATCAAGGTCCTGATGAGAGTGGGAATAGGAGTGGCGGGGAGGGACGGACGATCCTTGTTGTTGGTGACGGCAGTCTGCAATTGGCGGTGCAAGAGATCGGGACGATGGTTAATAAGGGGCTGCGGAATATCCTTATGTACGCTCTTAACCATTCCTCGGGTCGAGCCTTGTCAAGGGCACTCACTAACTAACTAACGTGTGTATAGAATGGTAATTAACAACAACGGGTACACCATCGAGCGGGCAATCCACGGACCAGAACAAGGTAGAAAATACACTACACTCTCTCAAAACACGCCCAAGAGATAAATTACTAATAAAATACCTCAGAATACAACGACATCGCCTCCTGGAACCACCAGCTCCTGCTGCGCGCATTCGGGGCCGAAGATGGGGAGTTGAACAGCCGCGTCGTCGACACAAAGGACGCCTTTGAAGAGGCAATTTCCTCCGCGGAATACACCGATCTTGACTCGATCCAGCTGCTCGAGGTTATGATGGACAGGATGGATGTGCCGTGGCGGCTGCAGGCGCAGATTGATTTGATTAATGAGCGGAATTCGAGGTAGAAGAGGGAGAAGGTGGAGAATAGGGAGTAGATTGTACTGTTTATCGTTGTTGAGATATATAACTTTTCTATTTCTAGGACACAGTAGAGGAGCCCTGACTTGAAACCTTCATGTACATATGCGTTAAGCTTGTTCATTTGGGATCGTTGATCAAGGCTGACGCGCCCGAAATTTATATCTTCGATATGTATCCTGTCAAACATCGAGATGGTCGACTTTGGCAAGATTGAACAGGGCAAATATATATATATATATATATAAATTAAAATATAAAAAAAAAAACAGCATTGAAGGTAATTACGCACGTGTTTGATAGTCGGGTGAAGTCATTGGTTGGATGGTAGTATCTGTCTGCATGGGTGAGACCAAATCTCGTGTCCGGCGCGCGCAGAGTTCGATACAGTATCTCAACAACGATGGAATCGCACTACGCAAGCAAATGTTTAAAATTCAGGACATATTCTATACGGGCTGCGAAGCCAGGAAAAGAAATACTTCCGACCCCATCATACAGTCAATCCGATTTCCGCTAGAGCAGAGTTATATCTACCTACCTACAGTTCCCAGCAGCAAGGCAACACCCCTTGACCATGGTTGGCGCACAGTAGATACAAACAAGCAGCCGATCAACATTAAAAAACACAAACGCCTCGGCCACCACTTTGCCCTGTATGGATTTGATATAATCACAGCGGGTACCTAAACGACTTATTCTCGCCGTCGGTGAGATCCTCGAGTCCATGCTCGTTACTTGGCGGGCCGTACCGGCCCTCGCGCCGCTTATTCTGGCCGAGGAGCAACACGCGAAAGACTTGCGCGAGCACCAGGCAGATCGCGAAGCAGATAACTGTTGCTTGGAAGCCGGGGTCATAGCGGGGAGCGTCGTTTCTATCATACAGACATACTGCGTTAGAGGTGTCTCCGGAGAAACCAAAAAAAAAAAAATAAAATAAATAAAAAAGGCAAGGGATGACGGAAAAGCCAAAAGGAAGGGGATTGCTTACGCGTCGAATGTAAGCGGCCCGATGATATTTCCCAGCGAGTATCCTATGAATGTGCCCGCTGCCATGGTCGCTTTCTTTGTGTGGCCGGCGACATTGGATGTCCCCATTGCGATACATTGCACCCAGGCTGAGGAGAAGAAGTTGATGAGGTAGAAGCCGATTATGCGCGCGGCGCGCTCGGAGGAGGGGAGGCGCCAGCTGGTTACAGAACGGAATAACGGTCGTCAGCAAATGACTCTATCTTGACGGCGTGGATGAAAGAGGGGACGGGACGTACATCAAGCAACTGCCCAGAATAACGGGCATGCAGGCCCCACTGACAATATGGAGTCTCGCATTCGGGACCTTTCGCCCGATGAACCCAGAGCCGAGAACGCAGATAAACGCCAGCGCTCCGATCGGCATGTTAAGTAGAAGAGACTGGAAGACCGAGAACCCCATTCCCTTGAAGATGATCGATCCAAAGGTCGTCACGGCACCGGACCCGATACTCGAGAGCGTTGATAGCACAAAGATAAACCAGAACTGGTACGAGAGCAGCGCCTCACGCATCTGGTACCACTTGAAGTGATGATTCTCGGAGCCCGCGTTATTCGCCCGGACACGTTCAAGAAGGAGCTTGCGCTCCTCGTCCGTGAACCCCCTCGCCTCTTCGGGACTACCTGGGAAAATGAACCACAGCGCGACGGACCATAGCAGCGTCGCGAGGCCCGCGATGAGATACATGTACTGCCACGGATGCATCGATCCGCCGGTGATATGACCGAGCCCGTAGTTGATCAGCGGGGAGATGATGTTCGAGCCGCCGCTGAACGAGTACCAGAGCGAGGAGCGGAAGACCTGTTCGGAGTGCGTGTACCACATGCCCGTGCACAGCATGAATGCGGGCGAGACGCCGCTTTCGATTAGGCCGAGCATGAAGCGGTTGACGAGCATGCCGGCGTAGTTTGTGCAGGCGGGTGTGCAGATGACCACGATGGCCCAGAGGAAGCAGATGATGGGGCAGACTCGGCGGATGGAGAATTTCTGCGACAACCACGAGAGCTAAACACGTTAGAGGGACGGACTCAATCTAGGTTGATATGGAGGAACTCACTGGATACACCCCCGCCACATAACCAAAGTAAAAGACCAAAGAAACCCAGGAGTATTTCAAGCCATCCGTGATACCCAGATCATCTCGCAGGCCGAAGATGGCGGCCTGGCTGAGCAGCGCCTTGTCGTAATACTGGAGTGCGTACGTGAAGCACATCTACCCTGGCGGTGAGCGACAAGTTAGAGACAGAGGGAGAGGGAGGCAACATACCACCGGCATCAGGCGCATATCAATCTTGCGCAATAGCTTCCTGTTAGTCTCCTCATCGATAGCCACCACACCCTGCGAGAGCTCAGGGTCGCCAGCGCCCTTGCTCTCAGACATTGCGAACTCGGTATGCTCAGTTATGTTCTTCGCGTCAGAGGCCATTGCGGATCTGGTCGATAGTGGGACTTGAGAATGATACGCCTCGATCCAGATCTCAGGGTTTATATAGCATCTGGAAGACCCCTATCCAGGGTGCGTCGGCGACAGAAATGTGCGGAGTAAAAAATCTGGGGGCAGAAGCGCATCTCCACTTGGGGGGTTGTCGGATATGGCGGATAGTCCGTTTTGGGAACATCCGCTCCAGCCGCCCGGAGGAATTCCGGAGCGCAAGATGTAATAAAGACATTCGACGCCACGGTTATCGGAGAAATCAAGAACCATTATCGTCATCATGCATCGTCTTTTGAGATTACGACCGACGAGATCTCCTTTTACCAGACGAGCTGTTCAGCGGAGTGGAACGCGATCTGTCAGGTATGCGAGTGACCACGCAGCGCGTCAGGGGCCGCGTCTACAGAGCGGGTTCGCAACGCCCTGGTTCTCAGCGGCGGTTGGGGCGGGCTTGAGTGGGCTTGCATTCACCTCGTGGCAGTTCACTCAGTTGAGCCCTGTAATAGAGAAACAGGGTGTCAACTATGCCGACCGCGAAACGATGCTCAAGGTACGGGCGCGATGGAGGTTCTTCCTTGCTTACGTACGGGGCTCACCGCTGATTTCGAGAATAGGGCGTCAAGGCGATTGCGGATGCGCTGGGTCCGGACTCAGTGACGACTGATGAAGATGATATCGAGGTACATTCGTATTCGGAAGTTTCAACCTCGCATTGTGCCGCGAAGCCTGTTGCTGTTGTGACGCCGAAGAACACGGAGGAAGTATCCGTCATCGCGCGGATATGTTCGGAATATAAAATTCCAATGAGTATGGTACTGACAGAGAATGAGGAGACATTTTAACCATTACTAGTTCCCTTTGCGGGCGGATCGAGCGTTGAAGGACACTTTACCGCGCCGTACTCAGGCCTGAGTATAGATTTCTCGCAGATGAATCAGATTGTCGCATTCCACGAGGAGGAGTAGGTGACTCCCATATTTCAAGAGAGCCTATATCTGATGGAAACAGTATGGATGTCGTTGTCCAACCTGGAGTCAATTGGGTTGACCTGAACAATACAATCAAGGAGAGCGGTCTTTGGCTTCCGATGGATCCCAGTCCCACGGTACGTTCTACGGTCGAAGAGATCGGACAGCATTAACGTGCAGAAGGCACTCGTTGGAGGCATGGTTGCGACCAACTGCAGGTATGCCGGCCCACCCTATGACAGCTAGTCCGGATACTAAATAAGGCAGTGGAACGAATGCAGTCAGATATGGTACGATGAAAGACTGGGTAGTCAACCTCACAGTCGTACTGGCAGACGGCTCCATAATAAAAACAAGGCATCGGCCACGGTATGTATATATTTGCTCCATGGCTATTATCTAACTACTAAGTGGTTCTAGGAAAACCTCCGCGGGGTATAATCTCACCGGCCTATTCACCGGCTCCGAAGGGACACTCGGAATGATCACAGAAATTACGCTGAAACTTGCACCGATACCGGAGAAGCAAAGCGTTGCAGTAGCTACATTCCCCACCGTCCGTGACGCGGTAGCCTGCGCCTCGAAGATCATGCGGCAGGGCATCCCCATCGCCGCAGTCGAGCTCATGGACGAGGTGCAGATGGGAGTGATAAACAAGAACGGCGGCTCAGGCGGCCGGATGTGGGAGGAGAAACCGACTTTGCTATTCAAGTATGTAGGCTCTTTGTCTTGCCTTCTCCCAGATGGTATAGGCCTAACAAAGACTAGATTCTCCGGAAGCACACAATCTATCGCCGAAGACATCACGAAGGTGGAAAAGATATCCGCACAAGGCGGTGGGAGCGCGTTCGAATTCGCCAAAACAGAGCAAGACATGCATAACCTGTGGTCCGCGCGCAAGGAGGCTGTGTGGGCGATGTGTGCACAGAGGCCCGAGGGGACGCAGATTTGGTCGACCGACGTCGCTGTCCCGTTGTCACGTATGCCTGAGATTATCGGTAAGGCAACTAACCATTATCTATGGCGATTGAGGCAGAATAGGCATTAATATTTGCCATAGATTTATCGAAGAAAGAATCCAGCGCACTGGGTTTATTTTCTAGCGTGCTTGGCCACGTCGGTGATGGGAACTTCCACCAAGCGGTCATGTACGATCCGAACAACCCTGGGCAAACGCAAGCGGTAAACGACTGCGTGAAGAAGATGGTCCACCGGGCGATTGAAATGGAGGGCACGGTTTCAGTACGTCTAGAACAAACATACTGGCTGGGATGAATTAGACGCCCGCGAGCTGACTGGTGAATGACAGGGCGAACACGGAATCGGACTGGGCAAGAAGGACTGTCTGATGGAGGAGCTGGGCCCGGAGACTATCGCCGTGATGCGGACGCTGAAGCGGAGTCTGGATCCCCAGTAAGTCTCGATTCCTTTTAACTTACTTCTTGCGCGGCTGACAGTTTCTAGTTTTCTCATGAACCCGGGCAAGGTTTTTGAGCCATAGTCGCGAGGGGCGCAGTTGGGGTTTCCGTATCTCACATCATATGATAATGCAGAATACGGACGAGGGAGGCTGATGACGGAGATGCAGCTTCACGGCGTTTGCTGGAGGTGCGAGAGCTTGCGGGTAAGGGCGGATGGGCAACCAGCAAGTTGCGATGTAGTGCAGCAAAAATAGAATCTTTCCTGATATGATTCAATGGTACTCCAACCGACGCATGGATATGCAACTGTACAGGAAGGGAGCGTCCTTGTCCATACCGCTCAGGGGGCGCTTTCCCCCCTTCTACGTCTCGTTTGCCCTGCCTGTGCAATTACTCCCCCCGGTACTTGGAAAGATTGGGCCGTAGGTGACATAGGCGGGGGGACTGCAAACGACGAAGTAGGAGACGTTGTAGAGTCAGTCTGTTTCGTACTTGATTGTGGTTGGCCCTCGTGGACACAAAAGCTCCGACAAATGATCGTCCGGAGAGCGCTCTTTGTGCTACCTTTAAAGGGATCGTCCTCCGAGCATTTACCTCAATTCAAATATCGCTGTCATCTTCATCAGTATCATCACAGCCCACAATGGAAATCCCCGATCTCCTCGCTGCTGGGGAAGACTTCCTCATCGATCTGTGCCAGCGGGTAGACCAAGAGGAGGGATTGATCGGAGGCCATGAAGTCGGTAACCGAGTCGTCAAGCTTTCGGACCAGATAGCTGCCAAGTTCGGCGAAGGGGCTGCACCTGAAGTCGCTACTCAAAACGCTTACGGACAAGAAACTTGATCTCGTGCTCGTTCGCGTCCCCAAAGTCCACCGCTTCTTCGAATCGACGACGTACATGCTTATGGAGGATGTACCGGGTCGGACCCCAACTGATGCGGACCTCGATCGCGAGAAAGGTGCTGGTGGTCTTGTCTCTCGACTCACCGAGATCATTGCATCCCTGGCCACGATCCGGGCCTCAATTCCTGGCCCGCTTGACGACGGATTGTCCGATGGGGTACCTGTTTGGTGACTCTGGCGCTAGCGCCCCCTTTGGCTCGGCCGAAGGGCGCATACCTACATGAACAAACGGCTCGAGCATGTTGATAACAATCAGACGATCGGGCTCTCGCCTCAGCCGCTGTTACTGTGTCGCGGCGACGTCTGCCGCCGAAACATGATCATCCTCAATGACAACAACGACAACGACAATGACGGATTATCTATCTTCCTCGTCGATTGGGGCCACGCGGGGTCCTACCCACGGTTCTCTGAGCTGATGGCACTCTCCTTTGTCTGTCCGTATGACGCGCTACTTGAGGAGTCACTCAAGGAGCTGGTGAGAAAGAGGATGGACTTGACGGACGTGGAGCAACGGGACATGATTCTCTTGCCGCTTGTTGGTCATACGAATCTAAGATGGTCATTGTAAGTGGTGAAGAAACGCAATCTATATATGAAGCCGCTGACAGGAGAGAAAAAAAAATGATACTAGAACACGGCTGAAATCGAGGCGTATCACGCGTGGCTAAAGAAGATTTGCTCGTCAACCCCACCGTTAGAGCTCGAAGAGACTGCGCCATCTTCCAACAAGGTTGCGATTGCGGAGGCTCGCCCTATAAGTCCCGACAAGGTTAACACACACCCCACGGGGAAGAAATAAATGGATAGACAACAGTTTATACGGGGAGTGAAGGAGTTTCAATCAATCTAGGGCGGGGACTAGCTTACACATAGGAGGAACGTACTTACCCACAAACGTATAAAAAGGGTGCTGAATTAGACGTAGCTTATCATATGCCGTTCGCAGTTTGTGGCAAATTGTAACCCTCTCACTCGGCTCCATATTATCCCACGCCTGTTCCAAGCCCTGTCACCGGATGTACTCCATGTAAATAAACCTTCCATCTCCATCCATATGCTAGCTATATACCTCAGGAACAGGAAAGTGGCTGCCGTCAATGAATAATAACCGGCGGACAGCGAAGAGCCCTATGGCCTCATTGAATATGCACGGAGCTGCCCCATCTAATGAATAGGCCTATGTCGTTAAATACTACGGGCGGCGGTGTTACATGTGGCATAGGCACTGAGTAAACTCTCCTGGGGTATGGATCGACTCCCGTTAAATGTTGGTATTCTGCTTGGGCCTTGACTTCTTTTGGTGAAGGCGGCTCAGCCCATTGACGGAAACATGATGAGTCTTTGACGTCGAAATTGGAGGAGTTGGGAATCATCGACGGAGTCAGCTGAGCTAGGCCTCCATCATTGACCATCTTTGCCGCTGGGAAACGGGGGAAAAGAAAAATTGGCGGAGAGCAAATTCTTCTGCTGGATGAGCGAGGTTGGAGCCCGTCTCCGCCCGCTTGATGAAATTGTAACTTTTCACTATAGTAGTGATTCTATCCTGTCTAACTCTCAAATGGCCACCCGTTAATGTAGCCGATAGTAAGATAATCCGTTTCCACAATCCTCTCCTGCTGCTCCTTCAGCTCCTCCACGTCCCAATTACACCATAGATACTTGCCCTTGGTGAACGCCGCTTCAGGGCTCGCAACCCAGACCGTAAATGCAGCCGGGAGGGAAACTGGAACAAAGAAAGTTCATTTTGTCAGTTGAACCTCTATCTCGAGAGAATAAAGTAGAAAACCGGAAGAAAAAAGGGGGGCAGGTCACGCACCATCATCCTCCGGGAACTCATACCCGGCGGCCCTCGTCTTGTCCATCATGCGCGTGGCGATGGTCCCCGGATGGATGTTGTGCACGCGGATATGTGGGTTCTCGACCTGGACGAATTCAAAGAACCGCGATTCGGCGAATTTGGCCGAGACGTAGGCTGACGCCTTGGGGACGACAAGCGCCGATGCAGCGGAGCCCGAGGCGATCAGAACGGCGTTTGGCGCCGCGAGTAGAAGGAAGGCTTTTGCGGCGATTAGCGAGCCTTTTACGTTGACCTTTTTCACCACAAGGCAAGGTTGTTGGTTAGATGCGCTATATGCTATAAGGGGAAAACTAGAACACGGACCTCGTAGCTCCTCCACCACCCGTCTACGTCTGCGTCCCGCACAAGCTCGAAATCAGGAAGGTGTCCGGCGTTATGAACGAAGACATCAATGAGACCCTCAGCATTCTTGAACCCGCGGAGCGCTTGGGTGACGGCCCCTTCGTCGAGCACATCGGCTTGGAGAACGACAACCTTTGCAGTGGGAAACTCGGCCTCAATCTTGGCCTTTGTTTCGAGGAGCGCAGCTTCGGTCCGTCCTAGGATGCCGATCACGGGGGCCCCTGATTTCGCAAAGGCGCGGGTCACTTCAACGCCGATACCGATCCCGCCGCCCGTAATGACGACTCTTTTGCCCTTGGCTGATAGTTCGGGCCGGGTGGGGCTGATGGCCTCGTAGGCGGTTGTGTGCCACGTGCGGGTTGGTGAAGGGAAGGCGTCCATACTTGTGGCTGTAATTGCGTAGAGGAGATAATATGCTTGGGGTAATGGCCTCTGTAGACATGCCTGGATAAGACGTGTATTTATATGGTTAGAGTGCATATTCAGGGCAGGTTAAAGACATGGCTCACAGCTCCAGCATGTTCCATAACCCGAAAATGGGGTTCTGAGTATTAGTGAGTATCTACCAAGATCCTGCATACATTGATTTCTAACATTATCAATCCGCTATTGTGGACATGTCGTGTCGGCGGGATAATATAACCAACTCCGATACCAGCCCTACGCAGGAACCCAATCAGGAACCCCGCGGGAATTAATTGTATAATCACAAAACTAACAATTCGGAAACCATGATGGGCAACAATTGACCACCTATATGACATCGCGCCATAGCTTACGACACGACCGCTGAGTGATGCAAGAGAAAAACCAAAACGCCGAGGGGTTTATAAGCAGAACTATCTGTTCCGGAGCGTTTTACAACCTCTTTCCGAGAGAAATGGAGCCATTGATTATAATCATGCCAATCTTAAGCTTCGTAGTTGAGGGGTTTCATAGCCCAGGCAAATAAGAGCCGCGTGTAACAATTGCCTAGGACATCCTAGAAGATTCATTCTCCACTCACGTACGAAATATTGTCATACGTATATAGAGCTTCATTTGGGGCGCGTTCTTAACAGCATACTTGCAAAAGCAGGCCTCGTAATTTCCTTACTATGAAGACTGATTTTGAGCATTCTCTTGCATTCGCTGATCTGGTTTCCGGTCATAAAAACCACTCCGTTGCGGGCAAACAGTCGATTAGACTAAAGCATATTTTACAATTCGGGAAGGAATGATTGGGTTTACTATTTTCCCCCCAATTCCTCTAGTATACAACTAGAATGGTCCAACTTGCAAACAGCAGGTTGTAAATCTTTTTGGACTGTGCATTGGTAAAAACTCGGGTGATTATAATATCACCCCGATGGATCCCCAGGACACCGAATAACGAGGGCACGTCTTGTCATAAGTGGATAGACAGACGTCGGGTGACTTAGCATGCCAAGTAATCTGCTCAAAGGCGTTAGTGGAACCCTTTGGGAGGTCCGGTGCCAGTGTGGGCAGGTAGGCTGGTCTCCCTGGTATATCTCCAACCGAAAGTCCCACATTTCACCGCGGTCAACGCTAACAGATTTTGCACGCCTATTCGCAGTATGGTATTATCCTCTCTTATATCTAACAAGGATCAGCTGATGCTGCTTGATTTGAAGACTTTATTGATAGACCTTTTTATCATCTCACCAGCTAGGATATTACCATCATGGACGCGTCTTTTCATTATTCTGAGAGAATCGAACAAATGTGCTTTGAGAAGCGCGTTAGACTAGTATACCTACCGCCATCCTTAACCCTATTGAGGAGTTTTTTGCGGAGAAGAAGGCTTTTATTAGACGCAAATGGCCGATCTAGGTGCCAGGATGAGCCAGAACGCGACTTTGGGGCATTTCTTGAACGTTGCGTCGATACTGTTGGGGCCAGAAAGCGGAGTGCAAGAGGGCACTTTCGGCATGCAGGCATAATGATTAAAGACACACCCTTGGAGAGCACAGGGCTCTGAAGACGAAGCCTTCCGGGAGTCCACGTGACAACCCGTGATCTCCGATCGGGGTTCCTGGCCAGTCTGGTCGGACCGTCCCGCAAGCCCGCCCCATGATGATCGAACGCCAATGGGTTCGATAATAGAAAATAATATATAATTAGTAACCGAAATACTGCTACCATTCAAGAAACCATACAGTAATCTCAGTCGCACCCCACGTTATCTTAAATCGAAGCCCCTAGCACCTCTCGGTCGGCGGGGCCATTGCTATAGTAGGATCGAGAGAATTTGTCCAGCGGAAGGACTCCCCTCCATTTGGTTGGTCGAGCAGCCACACGTCAGCAGCAGACCATCCAACATCAGCCCGAAGCGGGGCATCCAACTTCCACCACTTCATTTTCCAGATTCAGGACAATCACCAGAACGATGTCCCGCTGGCGAGAAAGCAAAAATCTTTTAAGGGAACGTTTCCGGCGGCCTCGAAAATCTGGCAAGAAAAAGAACGACCCCCCAGCAGGTAACGTAATTCCCGGGTGATCCGGTCATCACGGGTGACCCGGTCACCCACCAAAAATTCCTCGCGCGTTCAACGCGTAATTATTCAAACAACCACCATGCCACGAAAACCGCGTCGATCTTGTCAAAATTTGGTGGAGCAAGAGGGAAGGATTCAGCTTGCAATTAAAGCTCTAAAAAATTGTGAAATACCTAGTATTCGTCGAGCGGCACAGGTTTTTAATGTGCCTAATTCAACACTCCAGGATCGAATGCAAGGCCATTTATTTCAAGGAGAACTCCGCAACCAGAACCTCCGACTATCTCAAACTCAGGAAGATGCCTTAATACAATGGATTGAAGCAAGAGACAAGCGTGGAGTTGCTCCTAGGCCTTTACACGTGCGGCAAATGGCCGATATAATCCTCAAGAAAGACTCGAAGACCCCCCCTCGACCTATTGGAAAGAACTGGGTCACGCAATTTATTAATCGCCATGATAGCATCAAATGCCGCTTGGCTTGACGATATAACTATAAGAGGGCTCTCTGCGAGGATCCTAGGGTTATTAGGGACTGGTTTAAATGTTTAAAAGAGGTCCAAGACGAGCACGGCATTCAGGACGAGGATATTTATAATTTTGATGAGACAGGCTTTGCTATGGGTCTTATTTCAGCTACTAAGGTAATTACACGTTCGAATATGCCAGGAAGGCCTCATCTTATTTAACCAGGCCAATGTGAATGGGTTACTACGATCGAATGCATTGGCACCACGGGATTTAGTGTTCTGACTTGCATTATCTTTAAAGGAAAGCTCCATATAGAAGGATGGTTCGAAGAACTTGATTTACCGCACGATTGGAGGATTGAAGTAAGCGCGAATGGGTGGACAACCGACGAGATAGGCCTCCGGTGGCTTACGAATTGCTTTATTCCTGCAACAACTGCACGGACGAAGGGGTCCTTTTGATTACTAGTTCTCGATGGCCATGGGAGCCATCTTATGTCTTAATTTGACCAGATATGCAAGGACAATAATATTATATGTATTTGCATGCCTCTATATTTATCTCACCTCTTGCAACCGCTAGATGTTGCTTGCTTTGGTCCTTTAAAGCGTGCCTACGGAGGCCTAGTTGAAGCAAAGATGCGCTTAGGATTCAGCCATATCAACAAGCTTGACTTTTTAAAGGCCTATCCTGCTGCGTGCAAGCAAGTATTTACAATACAAAATATTCAAAGCGGCTTTAGAGCAGCGGGAATAGTTCCTTTTGATCCTGATGAGGTTCTTAAGGAGCTAAATATACAGATATCAACTCCGACCCCTCCCCCTAGCCATGGGGCTTTAACGAGCTCCTCAATGATTAATACACCACATACAGTTCGACATTTACACAAGAAGGTCTCCTCGGTCAAGAAGATGCTTGATCCAAGTAATCAGGCATCTTTAATTGCTTTAAAGCAGGCCCTTGACGAGCTTATAAAGGGCTGTGAATCGGCAATCTATAATACTGCCTTCTCACTAAAGGAACTACGTGATCTCCGCGCGGAAATTAAGGTTCAGCAGCAGAAGAAGAAACGATCTAAGCGGCAGATGTCTCCTTGCAATGGCCTTCAAATTCAAGAAGCAAGGGACTTAATTGCGTTGAGAAATGAGCAATTGAATATGGACGAAGGGGGTCCTAGTAGTTCTACTCCGCTCGCTTCTGGAGTCCGAAAACGTGCGCCACCAAAGTGTTCTGAATGTGGTATACAGGGCCATACTAGAACTCGATGTCCTAGTCGTTGCCAAACTTAGTTTAATTAAAAATATTAAGAATTGCGTTGTTGCGAATAGCTTCAAGATCAACTAGTATATATATTTTGGAGGGGTGACCGGATCACCCGGGAATTACGTTAATCCAGATAGGATAAGCTCAGCCATTTCCAATTCCTCGACCTCAAAGGAACGGGTTGACCCTTGGCTAGAGGCGCAGCAGCTTCTCAGGAAAGACGAAACGCTAAATAAAATATGGGAAGAATCAATTCACATTCTCAAGTCTAGACTGGGATTCAAGTACGAAGATGATGGAAATGCCACCCGCGTGAACGATCTCCGCACTTTCCTGGGTGCGATAACTCAGCGGCTTGATGACAAAAAGTGGACAGTCCTAGATGACATTGGCCCAAGCGACACTCGAAAGAAACTGACGAAGGTGTGCCAAAATATTCTTCTGGTTAAGGATATCATCAACCCTGCGGCAGCTATCAGCCCACCCGCCGCCATAGCATGTGCCGGAGTCACGGTCGGGCTCTTGGTAAGGTCCATCTATCATTTTTCTATCAGCACTGCTAACCTGAGATTAGCTGTTCATACAGGCTATGGAACAACACGAGACTCTTCTACAGGGCTTGGAGACAATCTCCTCCCTAATACCTCGTCTCCACGTGATTGAACATCATTTCCTGCACCGTGACATTGATATCAGCACCGACTTGAGGAGAACAATTGAAAAAAATATGATTCAACTATGTTCTAAAGTCCTTGAATTTCAATCTCGGGCTATTTGCTATTTGGAGAAACAGACAGCAAGACAGTTTTTCACGGACATGCTAAAGCGAGAAGGGTGGGACGGGATACTCCAGGATATTGATCGATACGACACCTCCCTAAAGGACGCCACTTCCTCAGCGCACGTCTTAGACGTTGTGAAAAAGCTTGAGGCTCTCCAAGATAGTCTGCAGCAGGTGCAGGTATGGCAAACCACGTCTGTGAAGGATCAAAAAAAAGCCAATCTCTTCCAGAGACTATACATTTGCCCCTACAAGGATCGCAAGGACAGAAATAACAAGCGTGTGCCAGGCACATGTGAATGGTTCACCAATCATCCTCAATTCACAAAGTGGAACGAAAGCGGGAACTCTGAGCTACTATGGGTTTCTGCAGATCCAGGCTGCGGGAAGTCAGTCCTCACGAAATACTTGGTTGATGACTATTTGCCTAGCGGAACGAGAACAGTCTGTTACTTTTTTTTCAAAGATGATTATGCGGATCAAAAACGAGCCATAGACGCGCTTGCCTCCATTCTCCGGCAAATCCTGATAGCACAACCGCATCTTGTGCAAGATCCTCTCCTAGACAAGTCAGAGTCAAGCGGGGATCAGTTAGTCGAGTCCTTCAATGAGCTATAGAGTATGTTTGTTCATGCCACAGCAGATGAGAATGCTGGCGAAGTGATCTGCTTGTTTGACGCGTTGGACGAGTGCCAAGATGATGATCGGAGTAAGCTGATTCAAGCAATTGAGAGCCTCTTTCTCAACAAACTTGGGAGGCGTAATCTCAAGTTTCTGATGACCAGCCGACCATATGATCATATACGACGTGATTTTTTCCAGCTGGAAAAAAGCCTACCTACCATTCATTTGAGTGGCGAAAACGAGGAGAACACCGACAGGATTTCTGGCGAGATCGACTTCGTCATTAAGGAGAGGGTCAGAGACATCGGCGAACGAAACTTCCTACGACTAGATGAAATCGATTTTATCATTGAGCAGCTTACCTCCGTTCCTAATCGAACATATTTATGGGTCAGCCTCGCATTAGATGTTATCACAAATATTCCGGGGTTCAGTAGAGGAAACGTTCGCCGGGTGATCCAGGATATACCAGAAAACGTCAACGCTGCTTACACCCGGATTCTAGATCGAAGTCCAGACTGTTCCAGAGCAAGAAGATTGCTTCATATAGTGACTGCTGCGCAGCGTCCCTTATCACTTCCAGAAATATCACTAGCTTTGGCGTTCAGTACAACGGATCAATCAATCAAAGACATTCGAGATGAGATACAAACCGATGATGAACGGATTCGGACAATGATCAGAGATATATGCGGGCTGTTTTTGGTTATAATAGATGCAAAGGTTTATCTTCTTCACCAGACCGCCAAAGAGTTTCTAGTGAGGCAAAGCGAGAACTTCGTCCACATAGATGCCGGGGCTAGTACATGGAAGCATAGCCTGGACCCGAAGGAATCCCACTACGTTCTGGAGGGGATATGCACGCTGTATTTGTGTCAAGACACCACGCGAGATCTTTTCCCTGGTCTCATGGACTACGCAGCTAAAAGCTGGGCGGCACACGTTCGGAGAGCCTCCGTGTCAAGTGATGATATAATCGCGAAACGCGGGCGCACACTTTGTCAAACTGAGTCAAGTATATATAAGGCTTGGACGGCTTATAATCGCATTTCGTTGTATTTTTATCCGGAATCCGATGACATTCTTATTGCCGCCTACCTGGGGCTCACAGCTGTCATCAAGCTACTTCTTGAGACTGGAAAGGTGGATATGGAGTCCAAGTCTCCGTCTGGTCGAACCCCTCTATCCTTTGCTGCAGAGAATGGACACGAGGGAGTTATCAAGCTGCTTCTTGGGACTAGAGAGGTGGATATAGAGTCAAAGTCTCAGTTTGGTCGAACCCCTCTATCCTTTGCTGCAGAGAGTGGACACGAGGGAGTTATCAAGCTGCTTCTTGGGAATAGAGAGGTGGATATAGAGTCCAGGGACTCTAAGTATGGACAAACCCCTCTATCCTGGGCTGCAGAAAATGGACACGAGGGAGTTGTTAAGCTGCTTCTTGAGACTGGAGAGGTGGATATAGAGTCCAGGGACTCTAAGTATAGACAAACCCCTCTATCTCTTGCTGCAAGGAGAGGACACGAGGGAGTTGTCAAGCTGCTTCTTGAGAATGGAAAGGTGGATATAGAGTCCAAGTCTCGGTCTGGTCAAACCCCTCTATCCCTTGCTGCATATAATGGTCACGAGAGAGCTGTCAGGCTGCTTCTTGAGACTGAAAAGATGGATATAGAGTCCAAGTGTCGCTCTGGTCGAACCCCTCTATCCTTTGCTGCAGAGAGTGGACACAAGGGAGTTATCAAGCTGCTTCTTGAGACTGGAAGGGTGGATATAGAGTCCAAGTCTTGGTCTGGACAAACCCCTCTATCCTTTGCTGCGGTGAGTGGACACGAGGGAGTTATTAAGCTACTCCTTGAGACTGGAGAGGTGGATATAGAGTCCAGGGACTCTAAGTATGGACAAACCCCTCTATCCTTTGCTGCAGCAAGAGGACATGAGGGAGTTGTTAAGCTACTCCTTGAGACTGGAGAGGTGGATATAGAGTCCAGGGACTCTAAGTATGGACAAACCCCTCTATCCTGGGCTGCAGAGAATGGACACGAGGGAGTTATGAAAGTACTCCAGGAAGCTGGTCTGGAAGGATAACTACTAGGAGGCACTCTCAACAGTTTGTATCCTAATAATGCAGACACACTATAGTTATGCGATTCTGTACAGAGAAATTGTAGGACCAACTTCAGTATAGTAGCGAGAGAGAGTAAATTGCTTGATAAATTTGTTACAATGGATTTCTTTAAGCATGTTCATATGAGTCTGACCACTCGTGGATAGTGTTAACAAAACAATGTGCCACCCCAACCAGCTAATTAGAATCTAGGGGTAGATATAGCTGACAGGGCTTGGAAAAGGATCAGCAACAGCATAACTTCACACCGCTGTACACTATGACGGAGTAGCTTAGTAGATTCACTTAGAAAACGTTGTTAAGATGCACCCAGCTAGGATAAAAGCCCAAGCGCTGGGAAGTTGACAGATTTCCAAAGCCGTTCAGCGTCTGCGTCATGCCCATGGATCATTCTGGCCTAATATGAAACTTTTTTACAAGGTCTGTATGAAACACGAGCTGATAACGCTGTAAGTGCATTATATCGTATGGGCTATTAATATACGGCTAATCTATATACGTCCTAGCGCACATTGGCGGTCCGTTTGCAAAATTGGACAAGAGTTTTGGGGGGCAGGCTCCTTCCGCCAGTCACTGTACCACCGGCTCCCGGCGAGCATGCGCAGGACTCGTGCCAAAGAGGCTCCGTTTACATTATTGACGTAGTTGTAGTCATACAATGCCTCCATGTCTAACTCGTAGTCTGGCTCATAGTCTGGCTTGTGATCTGGCTTGCACTCCGAGTTGGACGCCGGCACCTCGACCGGAGCTTGATACTGCCCGACCAGGAGAAGCAGAAGAAGCTCGCCATGACCGGCCCAGCAGGCCTCCCTGATATGGCCGTCTACATCACTAGCCTCATCAGCTTTGTGGGTCTCGAAGACCCATTTTGTAAACGGGACATTGCCCACCCTCCCGGCCGCTAATAGCGCACAGTGCTGAACGCGATCAATGTCTTGAAGAACAAACCGACCCTTATAGCACCAACAGCGGTCCATCAAGTCCTGCGAAATCGCATCATGGAAGGATTCGATGGCTGTTTCTAGGGCCTCCAGGGTGTACTTCTCGGCAGGTTTCCAATGCTCACGCGCCAGGAACCGTTCGATAGCAAACTTGTAGCTTTCGATGTGACTGCTGTCCACAGCCCGTTGCAGGATGTGCCCGTAGATTTCAAACCAGGTATCATCCTCGGGGATTTCTGGCATAACCTCTCGATTGACATTGTGAATCGTCAAGCTCAGCTTGGTGAGGAGTTGTTCGTTTACGGCCATGGTAGATAGATCGCACTGGAGTAGACTAACTGGACTGCAATGGTGACGATGGCTCTGGTGGACCTGGTTATATACATTGGTCTACATTGGAGGTTGAGGGGTTTATATAGGAGCAGGCGACATCTATTTGTCCCGCAAAGTTGTAATATCGATGAAAGATGATGTTGAATCAATCTACTTGATCTGAATACATGGGTAGTGGAATGTTAGTCAAACAGTCCTATAAAGAGTGGCATTGTTAGTTGAATGAGACAAAGGGCTCAAGCACAAATTCCGTTTCTTTCTCCCTTTTTGTGAAACATCAGTTCCCGGGTCTAAAGAAGCATATACTTATCACCGGACTGAGTGGCCTGGCGAACATGTTTGCCTTCATATAGCTATGCCTGTGCCTGAGGCCACGACAGCCATCTCTGTCCGTGGATGTAATCGCCACTAGCCGAAAGGGGCTAAATGAAACGTCATCTTTTTATGGCTGCAGATGACTGATCAACATGGTGTTCCAGAGTGAAGACTTATCTCATTAGTTTAAGACTGAGAGAGCTGACTGGGACAAGCGGTCAAGTAGCGGAGAACATGTGGACAAACGTGGTTGGTTGATCACATTCAACGGCCACCTGCAGTCAGTCCGTCTCGGGCTCATAAAGTTTTTTGTACCACCCTGCCTTCGAGCTCACCTTGCTTGGAGAAAACGGGGGAGAGTTTAGATAAGCGTGATGAAAGCTGATTGGCATGCTTCGTCCTCGTTGCAAGCATGCTTTTGCATTGAGCGCCAAAAATGGTATGCTGCGTATGGCATGTATGCGGGTATGACGAAGCAAAGGAGGCCCAACTTGGGGTTAAACTGGTTATATATTCTAACGTTCATACCATGGGTCTTCCATGGGTCTCTACCTGTGCTTCAATCGACGACCATGGAAGTCGGACTTTCTGTCCAGGATGAGGACCAGGATGATGAGGGATGGATTTGTAACAACCTTTTGACTGACCCGATGGTTCATCTCACCCAACCTGAAACGACCGACTTTTCAATGGTTTTCAATGCCGAAAGAGGTGCCGCACCTCACACCGACATGACCTTTGACACCCTTCAGCGGCCGGACAATATCATCGACTCTGAGAATACATTTCCCTTTGATTTACTTCCACCTTCTGAAGACTATACTGAAATCCAGCCTCTTTAGAGTGCTACTTCAGGCGAACTTCTTGGTGGAATAGATACATTCGGAGATTATTTCCAGAGTGTGGTACCTGGCCAGGGCGCCAAAACAGAGGGAGCTGAGGAGGAAAGTCTTTCAGTACCACCAGCTACAGTATCGCAACGCATGGTGAAGTTTGAGGAGGTAGAAATGCCTTCACTTGACCACATCATGGCTTCTTCGGATGGGATGTATCACTGCCCGTATCAAGATTGCAAATCAACGATGGCATTTCAGCAGAGGCATCTTTTGAAGTATAAACCTACCCCTACAATTCACTTATTACAGTAGCTGATTTCCACCTAGGAAACATATACGGCAACATGTCAGGCCGGTGAAATGTCCAGCCAACTCATGTCTTCACCGTGCAGCTGGACAGGCGGATATTCGTCGGCATGTTGGAACGGTTCATAAGTCATGGGCTCAAGAGAACCTAGGGGAGGTTACGGAATTTGCTTGCAAGCGATGTGGCTCCCTATTCACACGAAAAGACAACCTTATGAAACATGAAAGAAATGTGATCTGTAGATGACAGTGATGGAGAATTTTCATAACCGTGTCTTCCTGGGTCTAGACCCAGATTCTGCAGTAAAGAAAGTGCCATTCTACCAAAGCTCAAGTACTGTAAAGGCAATGATATTCTGAAGATGCCAGTATCTTCAATGTGTTTAAGTGTAGATCGCAACACCCCCATCGTCGAGACCAGAGTCCTCGGCAATTGATTCCCCCGAACCAGCTGATTCATTACTAAGGGTGCTTTCTGACCTTCGATATTTCTTGTCAATGGGGCCTTGGACAGACAAGTCCGATGATTTTCTATGCAGAAAGTTGTAAGACGTTGGACTTTCGCGAGTGTAATGAAGGTTGGTGATTCCTGTTCTCGAGTCAGGATGCTGATGTCCAGCCGTGGATCGTTGAAGGGCCTTTCTGATGATCAGTTCACGGATCTCTTTGATCATTGGATTCAGAATATCCAACTGGTGCCTGCCGGCAGGAGTCGATTTCGAATAATTCTCCACATTCGGAGGACCCCAATTTATCCAGATATTTCGATGCGATTCAGGAACGACCATTCGAGCCGGATGGTACTTGAAATACATTTCACAACATAAACAAGCTGGCTTACTGCAGGCAATGAAACGATCATCCCCCGCAAAGTCTATCTTATTGGCGTATAAGTATTCAAGTAGTTGCACCTCCGCGTGGATTCGTGGCTTTAGACGTTGATATTCAGTTGGGAAGCGAACAAAAACGCCGTGTAAATCGTTAAGTTTCCAGAGGCCATCTTCGATTTCAACTCTCTCCTTGCAATCTTTCCCCAACAATCGATTGAGAAACCCGTTAACATGCGTATGTGTGTCTGACGCTGGTGGAGGTACGCATGGCATGGGGTCGATGAAGCAAACCTCAAAGGTCTGAAGTATGTAGCTTACACTATTTGCATTTTCAACAAGCTCCTTGGATGCTCGTATATGATGGGCAAGTCTTCCCAAAAGGTGTCTCGCATAAGCAAAGGATTCGAAACATCTATTAGGGCCCACCATCTTCTCTTGCTCTGCAGCCTGCATTTGTAGACGTGACAAGTAGTGCGAGTGTCGGCTTTCGTAGGCGAACATGCAAAGTCGAAAGTTATCATGGCAGCTCAAAAGCGGTTTTAGCCACTCGCTCAAATCCTCCGCTACTAGGTGGTCAGAATATTTCCAAATATGGGATGCAGGGGATGGAGAAAGATACCGCTTGTTGTATTCTGATGGGAGAGTTTCTCGCGGCAATGATGTATAGCCGCGAATAAACACTTCTTTTCTTTGTCAATTCGTTTGGTTGCAAACTCAATGCAGCGTCTTGAGAAGTCTGCTGTTTTATTTGCGAGCTCTGTCTCCGGTGAACAGTCGATATCTCGCAGGAAGTCAAGGGCGACCTTCAGGAATTGGGGTATTGTCTCTTTTCCCTTGTATGAAGCAACCCAAAACCTATAGCATGTCTCCGTACTTTCAAGTGCGATAGCAGTGCAGGTCTCACCTCCTCTTTTATAATCACAAATGAAAGATAGATTCTGCAGAAACATTCGACGAGTTGCTTGAGCCGCATCTAGACCAGGAGGCCTTGGCGTAGGGTTCCCGCCGCTTTTCTCAAGGAGTTGCAAGAACACTAAAGGCTCGTAAAACCTACTTAGAAGCCTGTGATAAGGATCAAGCCTTGGAGGGCCGACAGTTTTGGGTTTGGCATCGAATCGAGGCGGAGGAGCGCCAGACCTGCGACGAACTGGCATTGTGACGCAAGATTGGAGTAGATTTGTTGGAATGTGATGCCGTCAAGATGACAGCAGGATTGAAAGAATATTGGGAGTGTTGTGCTAGAACATATTGAGAGGGAGCGAAGAGCACGCCTTTATCAGTGCAAGCTTATGTGATTTGGCATGTGGGATGTGGGAAGCCGTCTATGAGTCACCAGTAGAGGGGTAGTATTACTGCTGTCAGCAAAGGAATCTAAAGTTCATGCCTAAAGTGGTACAGGAGGTCGCCTAGCCATGCGGGAGGCAGACTGACATGCAGAAAGCAAGAGTAATCTATGCGGGGGGCAAGCTGACCTATGCGGGAGGCAGACTGATCTATGCGGGAGGCAGACTGACCAATGTGGGAGGCAGACTGACCTATGTGGGAGGCAGACTAACCTATGCAGGAGGCAGACTGGGTCATGCAGAGGCAGATTCCGCCACCTTGTACGATAAGCCATTAGGCAAGACTCCGAAAGGCTTTTGCGGGAAATTTACATCGCAATTACCAGCATCCTATGGATGCTTCTCATAAAAATACAAAACATTTAGGACATATAAAAAAACCTCATGCTTGGCGTGAACTGTGGTATCTGTAGGGAGGTCGTGGCCCAAAAGTTATCATAGAATCGTGTCGTGATCGAGCGCACCCATCTCCTTATAAAGAGAGTAATCCTCCAGGAGACTCTGAAAACTGTCAACATTCTAAAAAAACACGAAGGAACAATATCATCAAGCAGCTCAAGCTCCGAGTACACCACTTGTCGAACCATAATGACGCTATCCCATCCTCCCAGAATCACACCCCAAGAGGCGACTCGATTCTTGTTCCATCACATATTTCTCCCCCCAAAACTTCCTCAATCAGACGACTATGATCCCGCGCACGACATCGTTCTTCTCGAAAAGGTTATCGATGCTCTGCGTAGCTTTAGTTGTCATTTCGCGAACGAAAGTAAGGATGTGTTCGACACCATCACTACCATGATTGTGCGCCTGAAGAAAACCTACGGCTTCCAAGGCGAAGTGATCGAGAATGAACTTTTGAAGGCTTTTGAGGTACTGGATAAAGATGGTAAGCATGCCTTTGAAACTGCAAATGGTATGAAGTCTCATCGAGTCTCAGGTGGCTTCCTCCCTGTTCATGTTCGCGAGCAGAATGCAGGGGTAATTCTCAGTAAATATGGGAATGCGATACACGTGGAGGCTTTCGAGCTATCTCCCCATAATGAGGCCGTAATGGCGACTACTGGTCGTCTCATGCGTGACTTTCCAGGCCCAGCGATTGCTATGGACATTGCAATTTTCAACGAGCCTGGTCTGCGGAGAACACTTGCACAGACTCTTGCAAAAATGAGTCATCAACCATTTCCTGGTACCAAGTCGAAGGTCAGGAAAGCTAAGCAGAAACATGACGAAGACAGAGATACTACACATCCTAAAATGGTGACAGAGTTCCTCATGGCAGCACTGCATCCCTTGTGCTCCTCCATCAACACATTGCAAATTCGGAAAAATACCAGGGAAGAGGTAAACTGGCATGATAGCCGATCCCCGTGGCGGAGGTCAGCTTTGTGGCTTTTCTTACGGGTGATTCTTCAACTGGTCTTTCGAAAGCTGTCTGCGGGAGAGTGCGTAGACGACTTTTACAAACAGTTCATGGTTTATTTTATGACCTATCTTCTCCAAACATCGGCGAAGCAGATGTCTAGTGAAGAAGTCCATCTAATGAATGCTAAAGTGGTGCGCCGGCTGTTAAAGCTCGACCTGCCGAAAGAGCCCAGCTGGTTCCCATCCGTTCAGCAAACTCTGAGCCGAGCAACTCACTTAATCCAGTGTCGGTGGACGGATATAATGACAAAGAACAAGTGCGATAGTGATAAATTGTCACTAGCAAACTTGGATTTTGCTTTGGACATCCAATGCACATTTCCCAATCTTGATCAACATATCAAAGAGATCAAAAATCGAAAATCTGGCCGATCTACTGCAATTGCCTTCCAACCAGAGCCGCAGCTTCTCAAATACCACTCATCGGACCTGCCAATGTACCCCGATACCAGCACTGGGGATTATCAAACCTACAATCTTGCTGCCTTCGAAGAATGGGTTGCTCTACACCTTGATGCTTGGATGGAACATCACCAGCAAGAGCAGTTGACATGCAGCCGGCTTGGCCGATTGATAGCTCAATATCATCACTCGGCGTCTACACTGTATAAGGAAAATCCAGAGGCTTTATCTGTTATGTTTCTTACTGTTCTCGAACTGTGGGTTGCTTGCGATAAATCGGCAGTTCTCGCACACAATATGCTAAGAGAATACGACTCCTGTATCCCCTTCGATTGCTTTCAACCCCTTTTACTACCATCCAAGTCACAAATTCTCCGATTAGCTCAGGCCGAGGCGTACCTTCAGCGACGTCAGACGACTAGCAGAAACCGGGGTTCGGGTATCTTTTGTGATTTCGGGACGCCAACATGCTTCTCTGTCAGATTTTTCAACCAGTCAAAGGAACATCAACTTCTCCACAAGAGGATAATAGAATGTGCAAGCCAGGACAGGGCACAGAAGAGACAAGAGCTTCAAGAGAAGCAGCAAAGGTATCGACAATTGGAAGCTCTGGCAAGGCAAACTGAGTGTCAGTATATTGAGGTTATTGTGGATCAAGAATTCGGCTTTACAGAAACTCGACATAGTTCATCTTGCACTCGGTGTTCTTATAAAGCCCAAGCTAAGTCTATCACAATCGACTCCCACGAATGGCCTTTGTCGGCCGATGATCTGAAAGCTAAGTCCACGGTTTTTGAGCTTCGAGTCGTTGAACCATTTAAAAGTTGGCGAGATACAACTCTGTTTTTCCTATTGGACGTTTTGAAAGTCGAGTATACCAATATACAGCGCCCAAGAGCCGAGTACCGTCCACGTGGATATAGCGGTCTTTCTGCTTTCATCACTGTCGTCGAAGGTAACCAACGCATTGGTCTCCTGTCGCAAGATAAACCTCACACGAGGACTCACCGCATGAACAACCCGATAGTGAGTGTGACAGAACGGGATATTTGCCTCAATAATGGCCTGAACTTCCAATACTTTGACGACACAATTGGTTGTTTTCTGGCCGATTTCGGGACAAGCCTTGAAACCACAACTCTGTGCACGTACCAACTGCCAGAGCAAAGCTCATCCCTACAACAATTCTTATTTCGGCCGCCCACAGAACCGGATGGATTGTCTCCAAATACAGCTATCGCATCGCAATTTGGAGCTCCCACACATATACCACTGGAAGAGCACCGGGCTTTGGCAGTACTCCCTTTAGGGCTCGATATTCAGTGGCAAAATATTCTTTTGGAACTCTCAGTGCCTTCGGTGGACTTTAAAAAATTCGAAACAGAGATCTTTATTCGTCAAATAATAAATCAGGTGGGCCCTCAACAACCTGGGACCCGTTTGAGACAAGGCCATGCGATTTTGGATGACCCGGGATTCACGGCTACTTTGTTAGGACGCATCGAAGAGGTTGCAGAACGGATCCGAGAGAATTGGGAGATGATACAAGGGCTCAGCAGCCTCATCGCTCTGGCGCTGAGAGTTTTATCTCTTTCATCTTCTACGCACATCAGAAGTCTCTGTGTGAGTCAGCTGAAAGGCCTCCGCCAGACGGCACTGCGCTGGGTCAGAATCATCAGGGAGAGAGCTAGCGAGGCCAGTAACGATGCTCAAAGGAACGCTTTGATTTCAAAGAGTGTTCATGTTGCATTGGTTTGCACAGAGACATTTAATGTGGAGGACCCGAAGTCTATGCTCTCGGTACCGTCAGATCTTGCGATTTTTGTGCAGTGTTGTATGATCATCTGGAACGGGCATCGTTCCTTATCATCTGAAAACACCCCCCTGTTCAAGATTTTGTTTCATCGCTACCAAATCTTGAATTATCGCTGCCACTCAGTGCTGGCAGCTGAAGTTGTTCATCACCGAAATCCGGGCCTAGGCCAGGCTGCTCAAGAATTCTGGGCCTCATACCGCGCCGGATCCTACTGGTCAAAAGCATCGGATGAAGCTGGATACTGGCTGATGACCCGTTTCACCCCTGATTTGACGGATGAGGTTATGGTGGTCCATTACAACCTGTTGACGGGTGAATTTCTTGTCGATGGCCTTCCCCTTTCTCGTCTGCCTTTGGATTACGAAGGCCACAAGACATATAGCACACTGTTTGGAAAGACACAGTTGGAAGTCATGCCAAGCAGTTCGCCTGGTATGCAATTTTCGTGCCAGAAACAATACATGGGTCACGTCGTACATTTAGGAAAACACAGAGCACCTAATTCTTCCGGTTTTGATTTGTCCGTCGAGGCGGTGATGGGTAACACCGTGTGGGAAGTTGTGCCGTCGAGAATTTTCGCAGGATTCTTCCCTGATGCCTTTGTCGAGGATTGTGTACACTGGTATGCTGTTCATGGAAACTACGTGGAATTCCGGCCTGCAAACAACCCATGGCTGTCCTCGGCGCAGAATTGGTTTTTGCGAAGGAACTCCTCGAAGACAGGTTGGTATTTGGAGAAGCAGGGTAGCTACTTGGTGAATGTGACAAGTCAGACAGCAAAATCCATGGCTGAAATTTTTGAACCTATCGAAAAGCCTTTAGGATTACATTGCATTCTGGACGGGGAGTTCAAAACTCTCAACGTCGAGATGCCTCGCCTTCGTCTGGAATTCAGCCTTCATTCGCAATGTTCCGTGATAAGATGTCGACAGTACCCTGGCATGTCAGTCAATGGTACTCAGTTGTTGCCCTGTTTGACTGGGCTTCGCAACAAAATTGTCCTGACAAACCACGACAGTAAAGACCAAGTGGTCTTAATACCCGAAGGAGATGTATCTTGGGCGAAGGATGGTGATCATGTGGACGTGACAATCAAGTGGCAACCTGAAACCAAATTTCATGCATATACAGTTGATCATGACCTAGGTTGGCTTGTAGACGATGGGAGCCTCCAGAGTAAGCTATTTTTGGCTTACTTGCATGCACTCACTTCGTTCTGCCTTCCTGACCCGCTCACTAAGAAGACTGGGACAGAGCAAGCTCTCTCAATCCTTCGTTCCGCTTCGATTAGGTCCTTTGATCAACTCCAGCAAGATCATATAAAGCTTCTTGGACGAATCGCATCAATTACTCCTGAAAGGATATACTACCCCGCCAATGTGAAAGAAATGCAAGATATTCGGTGGCACAGCGGACTCGGTTCCCTCTCCCAGCACAATGGCTTTTTCGAGAGTGTTGCAAATATATTCGATCAAGACCGCCGGAGAAGATTTCTTTATGCTGGAGATCAAAAATCCTATCCATTGCCACATATCGAAAATAACCTTCTGAAGCGTGATAACATGCGGAATTCTTCTTTCCGCGTTTCGGGCTATGGCGCAGAGGCTCACAGCCCAGAATATGATCATTTATATGAAGGCCTAGACAGTTGTCGGGCATCTCCTGGTGCATTTCGAGTATACTCTTTGTGCAAAATGCTCTTGGATAACATTCCTTGTGTCAAGCAGACTTCTACGGAACAATTGACTGCACATCTCTGGGAATTCCTTTCCGAATCGAACGAGATACGTGGCTTACAGGCTCGCTTTGATCTTGCGAAGATAGGATATGGCGCCGAGTGGACAATGGAACCAAGTGACTTTGTAGCCATCAATTGGTGCAGCATTCATTATCTTGTCTCCTCTCGAAACAATCGGTTCGATATATATCGACTCATGATCTGGCTCTCAACTATGGCCTTTTCCGGAACCATGGATATGATTGTCTTGGAGACTATCGCATCTCTTTTTGTCATACCCGACATGGCTCTAATCACTTCTCCGAATCGCGCACAATTTCAACCAAGCGCTGGGTTTGCAGTGGATCTAGTTAAAACCCGTGCTCTGGTTCGCGAGGCGTACCGCCAGCTATCGCAGACTCCAGAAGGGCTACTGAAACCAACGGCTAACGAGACTTTAAAACGATTCCAGGCACGGAGAGAAAGGCTGTTGGACAGCAATCGGGCGAAAGTCTGCAAACAGACGCTACAGCATCTGGAGAGTCAGTGGCCAACCCGATCACCTTCACGGCCGCTTTCTGATGCCAATCCGAACCCCGACGAATACATGAACGTACAGAAATTTATGGCTGGAGTTCAAGACTCTTTCAAGTCCTGGTACGATAATCGAGAGTTGCGACAATATGTCGCTGATATCGCGGCTCACATTTCGTTGCAAAGAGCACGGGACGTGGGGAACCTACAATATCTCCCTCCAAGTCGCGCACACCGTGTTCCACAACGACGTGGGTTCCTTTCATTCGATGATTTTCTTGGATTTCCTCCGGTTCTCAATACCACAGCGCCACAATTGCCCAAAATCTTCATTGATGCACCGCTGAAGAAAAGCCTGCCGGCGGATCTACTGCGTTTGGTGGACAATTTGGGCTTACAGGCCAAATCGAATCACGAAAAGTGGTACGTTAAACAGCTCCGAAAAAGTGCTGCCTCCCTGCTTGGTGCCCAAGAAGAAAAGCGACTACGACTGGACGTGAAGAACCTGGAGGAGAACCTTCGTGGCTACCTCTCTCAATGCCAGATATTTACCGAGAAGATATTCGCATTAATCGTTTCTCAAATGTGTCATGGTCAAGCGGCCGATCAAGCAACACCATACAGCATTTTCAGAGCCAAAGTCATCAAGGTTGCCGTAGAGATCAAACAATGCCCAAGATTTTCACCGGCTCTCTTTTTGGAGCAATTATCGCGCCATCGATGGAATCAGCTTCAAACCAATTGGCAAAGATGCTTTGTCGCCCACGGCTGTGCCATCACGAAGTCCCAGTGGGCAAAACGACTGGTTGGTCGGATGAAACACCACGATGACCTGTTCAAAGAGCTTCGTAACCCAGGCCACACAAACTGGGACCCTTTTGAATGCCCGGAATCTCTTCTCCTGGAAATTGAAAACGGTCTTTTGATTCGCGAGGTCCAGGAGGACATTGCTCAATGTATGACAAATCCGGTTCTTGGGGAAAATGTCGTCATGCAGTTGAATATGGGAGAAGGAAAGTCGTCAGTCATCGTCCCCATAGTTGCCACCAGGTTAGCAAATGGTTCGTGCCTGGTCAAGATAATAGTGGCCAAGCCACAATCGCGACAGATGTTTGAGATGCTTATCTCAAAGCTTGGTGGCCTACTGAATCGACAGGTATACCATATGCCTGTTTCTCGTTCTCTCAAACTCGACCAGGCCGAAGCAGATGAGATTGGACGCATGTGTAGAGAGTGCATGCTGCAAGGTGGAGTTATGCTTGTCCAGCCAGAACATATTCTATCTTTAAAGCTGATGTGTCTTGAGAGTTTCATTGTTGGAAAACCTGCTGTGGGACGCTCTTTGCTTGAAACATTACAGTTCTTCAAGTCATGCTCCCGCGATATCGTGGATGAGAGTGATGAAAATTTCAATGTCAAGTTTGAACTCGTCTACACCATGGGAGCTCAACGGCCCGTCGAACTGAGCCCGCAGAGGTGGAATATGATCCAGCAGATACTTGGTTTTGTTCGTCAATTCGCACCTGTTGTCAAGAGAGAATTCCCTAGATCTATTGAAGTGGAGGAGCAGAAATCCGGTGTTTTTCCTCGGATACGACTGCTCCAGCGAGATGCGGAGGAGCGACTATTCAATCTTATCACAACATACATATGTGACAGGGGGATCGACTATCTGCCCATCGCTCGTCAACCTCGCAAAGTCAGAGAAGCTGTGCGTAACTATGTGCTAAACCCCAATCTAACTCCCGACGAAGTTGCTTTTGTTGAGGACAGCGGTCCAACTGGGTTTTGGACAGAGAACACTCGGAGTCCGCTACTTCTCCTCCGTGGCTTGTTTGCTGGAGGAGTTTTGGCATTTTGCCTAGGCCAAAAGCGTTGGCGTGTCAATTATGGATCAGACGTGAAGAGGGTGCCCGCGACCAAGCTCTCTGTGCCCTATCGTGCCAAGGACAACCCTTCTCTCCGGTCTGAGTTTAGCCACCCCGACGTCGTTGTTATCCTGACATGCTTTAATTATTACTACACTGGACTCGACAACAATGATCTATTTCTTGCCTTCAATCACCTGGTCAAATCAGACCAGGCTGATATGGAGTACCAGTTGTGGGTGGACGACGCGCCAATGCTTCCATATGAGTACCACCAATTGGTAGGCTTAAACTTGGAAGACCAGAACCACTGCATCGATCATGTTTTCCCGGCACTTCGGTCTGCCAAAGCCGCCATTGACTATTTCTTGGATAAGTTTGTTTTTGCCAGAGAGATGAAAGAGTTTCCTGACAAGTTATCTGCGTCCGGCTGGGATATTGGAGAGATCAAGACAAACCCAACAGTTGGGTTTAGTGGGACCAATGATTCGCGGAAACTTTTACCTCTGAGCGTCAAGCAACTGGATCTCCCCAAGCAGAACCATACCAATGCTTTGGTACTAAAACATCTGTTACAACCGGAGAATTCCGTGGCCTTTATACCATGTCAGCAGGAGCCACTCCAAACAGATGCCAAGCATTTGCTAGATTTGGTAATGAATCTGAATCCTCCAGCTCAGGTTATCCTCGACGTGGGTGCCCAGATCCTAGAACTCGGTAACAGTGAGGTCGCAGCGCATTGGCTGGAAATGCTTCCAAAGCAAGGGCCGATTCAAGCTGTGGTGTTTGTTAATGATGAAGACAGGATCTGTGTAATTGATAGAAAGGGCCGCGTGGAACCTTTGCAAGTCTCGCCCTTTGCGCGACAGCTACATGCATGTTTTGTTTTTCTCGATGAAGCGCACACAAGGGGAATTGACTTGAAACTTCCCACCACTTATCGTGCGGCCGTCACGGTTGGGCCTCATATCACAAAGGACAAGTTAGTTCAAGGTATGTTTTGGAGCCATAGTTCATTCCGGCGAGGGTTGGGAGATTAATATTCTTTATAGCGTGTATGAGGATGAGGAAACTAGGCAACGGCCAGTCCGTGGTCTTTTGCATCCCAGATGAGATAAAACACCGGATAATAGCCCTGAGTGGTAAAAAGCAGGAAACAGAAATCGACGTGTCGGACGTCATTATTTGGGCAGTTTCTGAGACATGGGCTGACATCCGACGAAGTATGCCTCTTTGGGCTGTCCAAGGCACGCGCTTTGAGCGCCAGAAAGAGTTATGGCAAACCAGCTGCGGCGAAAATCACATCGAAATGACCATGAGCCAGGCTCAACAGTTTCTTGAGCCAGAAAGTCAGACTCTCGAGCGCCGATACCGACCCGGCCACCAACAGAAATTGATCATCAATTCTGTCGCAGATGGAAACCTAAACTTGCATCTCATAGAAGATCGCTGTCGTGAATTTCAAACCCTCAATTTCACGTCGTCAACTCTCCAAGAGGAACAAGAGCGCGAGCTTGCACCTGAGATCGAAAGTGAACGCCAGATCCAGAGACCCCCGAAAGTTGTACCAGCGGTACACCAAATCCATCCCCATCTGCGTGATTTTGTTACGACAGGTTCCATCAAGCGATCTTCGGACGCTTTCAGGCCAGCTTTTCAGTCGCTGAGGAATACGTCTGCGGCTTCATTCCTGGATCTGACTCAATTCCCCTCCGATCTACTTGTCACAAAAGATTTCGCCACTACTGTGAAGGTGCCTGTGGGATCGAAATTCACCGCAGATGCATTCCAACGGCCCGTGAGGTGGGTCTTGTCTACTAGTGGTTGTTTACATCATTTTGATGAGCATACTATCACCGCCATGATAATCATAAGCCCCTACGAGGCCAATCGTTTGATTCCAGAGATACGAAAATCACGGATGGTGACACTGCACTCCTACGGGCCGCGTCAAAACCGAGGATTCTCATCGTTGGACCGTCTCACGATGTACAATGTTCCAAAGCAGCCTCGCAACTTATTAGTCCCCGATACTCTTCGGATCCAGCTCAACCTTTTTTCCGGGCAATTGTACCTCGAATCCTTTCTCGAATACGAAAAGCTTTGTGAATTTCTCAGTGTGGCGTCCGTGAAAGCCCCAGAGGGCTATATTGTTGCCCCGGATGGTTTCATCGAGCGAGATGACCAAGGGAGGGGATCCCGTTTCCATCAAAGCCCCCTCAAGTTCCTCAGAGAGTTCATTTCGCAGATCAGGAAGGATTGCCAAGATGTTGGAAGGACGCACGTCGGTCGAATTCTGAATGGCCAATTGGTGAATCGATCTGATTTTTTGGAGACGGGAGCCGAAGGCGACGAAGGCCTTCCTGTAGATTCCCAATAAAGCCTGGTCAACTTAGGAAGGGTAAGGGATGAACAGTGATTACCTCTGCTCTAGAGAGAGAAAATTATATTAGCACTTTAAGTTTATAGGCTTAATATAAAATTCAATTTTTAATCTTAAATTCGCCAGAACATACTAGAAAGGCAGATCCTATGTGTCCAAGTTCTATTAAAAACTTTGAAGTATGGCTTATATAAATCTAGACCTGCTAAACTAAGTAGGCTTGAACATTTAGCCTGAGAGGTAACTGAAAAGTACTTGGTAGGTATAAATATTAATATAAATGGCACCTAGAATATCCACTATTGACATCAGAGAGTAATCAAAGTTCTTGCAAACTATCGATAGCTACAAGTCTTCAGTGCTTTTTTTAATGAGCTTGATAAAGTAGCGGCGGGACACTGTGTATACATGCCTGCTTTTGCAAAAGTTTAGTATATGGCATCAATATTTGCGAGAACTGGAGTTAGCGGAAACCCCTCCTTTTAGGTCTGCCGCATGCCCTTCCTAGTCTGGAATTTCTTGCCCTTGGTCATCTTAGGAAAGTCAGCAGCTCTACACTCTAGAACAGCAATCTCCTGCAATTATCCGTCGTATTTCCCTGAGCCAGAGGGGGATAATAATGGCGCGGTACAAAATGAAGCCGGAGGCGACTACACGTAGACATCCCTTTTGGATTAATGATTGGACGAGAAGCAATTTTGTCAAACATAAAGAGTTGATGAGGAGATGGTTGCAAAAGCAGAGGATGGCTGTAAGCTCCCGGGGCTACGAACCACGCCGCGGTCAGAAAAAATGTCTCCAAGTACGGGTTATGGTGAACACTCTCGACCCAGAGTAGGTAGGTAGGCGCTTATTATAGTACTCAACAGGGAACTCACAGGCCCTCGGATTACGTATCTAGTCTTTTTGCCTAAGAGCATATAGGGTTGAAAACGTCCCTGGCAGGAACACAACATGTTGTCACTTTCTGAAGCACAATAAAGTAGGTAGGTCGCCACGCCACCACGGTTATTCTGTCACCCTAGACGTGGAGATAGTATTCTGCAGGCATGTGAAAAATGTGGAGCCATTACTGTTGTATCAAATATCAAAAAGACCCGCTAAACGCACCGGTCACTACTTGCCACACATTGTCTACCACCCTAAGAAGGGGATTTCCAGTAAGCATGCCATACAGGGGCAATTAATAAGGCATTAGGACGCTCACTAGGAATCTCATTGAGATGCTCATTAGAGCCTTATCTAGGCGCCGATGCGGCAACACATTCCAACACTTACCCAGACCCTCATTCAGGCCCCCATTCAGCGCTTATGTACCTAAGTTCTCATCAAGATTCCTATCAAGATCTAGGTCCAATAACACGGTTATCCAATATCAAGCCCTCTCCACCGCATGCTCCGAACTCGTCTCTCCCCCGCCCTTCCCCTTCCCCTCGCTAAACTTTCTCACAACCTGCAACGTGGCCCAAAAGCTGAACGGCAGCGCCAGAAACCACAGTCCAAAGTTAATACTCGCCGTCGCAATCAACGCCGTCGGCACAGCCTGCACCCCAAACCCTACCGCAACGCCCGCAGTCTCAATCCCGCGCAGCAGCGACGAGTATCGGATCTGCTCGCCGGGTCCATCGGCGAGGTTTCCGATGCACCAATAGATGTAGTTCTCGACCATGCCCAAGCTAATCCGCTCGAAGAGGTAGAGGCCGAAGCCCCGGCCGAAGGAGGACTGGTCGGCCCAGTCGAGGACCGGGTGGGTGTGGCGGTATTCGTTTTGGATTATTACCGCCCATATCCAGGTTGTGCTGTTTAGGAGTGCGATTAAAATGTAGGTTGTTATCGCGCGTGTCTTGCGGTTTGAGGTCCAGGGGATGTCGACGAGCGATCCGCCCAGCCATGTTGCCAGGGTCCCGACGACGGCGGACATAAAACTTCCTAACGCGCGCGAGCGAACAGTAAAATATGTTGCAAGATATGTCCCTGGATAGGCCTGGATCCATCCAAAATAAAAAAACAAAGGTGTAAGAAGAAGAATTGGTTTGCTCTTAAGGCGCGTCCACATCGCGGAGAGCTCGGTGCGCCAGTCAATGGCGGTTGCATCACTTGTAGCAATGCGCGTTCCGTCGTCGCGCTGCACCTTTTCCGGGTTAGAAAGGAGCAACCCGAAGAGTAGACCGAGACACTGAATGGCAATAAAGCCCTGGTAGGTCTGGTAGCCGACTTGGCCTCGGTGGTTGATGTTATGGTTGATTCCGAGGGAGATGGCGCCTCCGATGATATTGCCCGCATTTCGGAACGTAAACCAAGTTGCGATATACCGGCCTCGTTTGCGATCTTCTGGGTAACCGGTTGCAATTGCTCCCTCGACGCTCCAGAAAAAGCCGGCTGATATGCCGCAGGTAACTGATCCCAAGTATACTAGCCAGGTTGCACCAGTCCGGTTATTCAGATACAGCCCTGCGGCGTATAGCGGATATCCAATTGATCCGAGCGAGAGCGTATACCTGAAGCCGATGAGATTCGTGAGCCAGGGGCCCATGAAGCATGTGACAGTCATGAAGGCGTAGAGCAGTGCGTTCGCGGCGTTGACCAGGTTTGGGGACTGCGAGCCGCCGACTCCCAGACCGTTCATGGCGGACCAGATCCCGGGCGCGCAGAAGGCGCACAGCCCGACGATGAGGATTTGGAAGAGCGTGCTGCGGAAGAAGACCGGCTTGGTCGGGGCATTGTTGGATGTTGTGGTTGTTTCGCTTGACCTGGGTTGTATCTCCGCCGTAGAGAAGACTTTATTATCCGACACAGGTTGTATGTCCTCATCGGGGCGGATTGCACCCGCTTCGGAGGGTTTTGCGTCGGACATTTTTACAATCGTCCGATGGCGCTCGTATACAAATCTGCGGAACAAAGCAGCTTTGTAGGTCTACTCTCTTTGGATCACATCATACTTATATCTATGCCGAGGTATGCATCGCTCGCCATTGGAGTAAGTGATGAGCAATCAATCCCACGGCACTGGATAACGTCAAATAAAGGAAGATGCATTCACCGTTGGCAAGTGACGATCTGCGAGGGCGTGCGTCTAGATCCGACCAAGCCTATCGCAGCGCTTACCGAGGCTCTGGGCGTGAGATTCGTAATGTGAGGGGCAGATGAGCAATGCGTTGTGCAACGGCTGTCATGGAGGGGTCGGGGTTCTTATCAAGACAGCTTCGCGCATATGTATGGTCTTTCTATTCGGATCATGCCATACCTCTACCAAGCTTGTGAAGAATTATCCTGACAATGACGACCGCCGACTCACTTAACATCGCCTCGCTCCGGCTCGAGGCCGATAACGACAACCCCTCCCTCCTCACCTTCGAGCCCTTCTCCCTCCCTCCGACAAACCAACGCATCCTCGGCGCCCCTCACCCCCCAAACACCGTGACTCCCCTCGCCCTGCGCCCATCCCCAACAACCCCATCAAACTCTGAAGAACCACCAACCCTCGAAACTGCAATAAACACAATAACCCACCTCCAACGCACGAAAACCCTCACAACTCTCCTCGCCCGCCACGGCACGCTCCTCTTCCGGGGCCTCCCGATCCACAATGCCCAGGACTTCTCGCGCTTCGCGCACGCCTTCGGATACAAGCCCCATGAGATCATCGGCATCGTGGTCGATAGACCGCTCCTCGCGCCGAATGTCGCACCCGCGAATGAAGCGCCCAAGGAAGTGAGGATCTATAACCATAATGAGTCGCCGCAGGTTCCGCATGCTCCAGAGTATATCTTTTTCTATGCGAATAAAGCACCGGTCAAAGGTGGTGGGGAGACGCCGATAAGTTCGAGTTTGGAGTTGTTCCGGCGCGTGCAGGGCGAGATTCCGGGGTTTATCGATGAGCTTGCGGAGAAGGGCATTTTGTCCAAGGTGACGTATAAAGTCGATAGACAGTATGTGGGCGGGTCGACGCTGAGGCAGGCGTTTGGGAAGGAGGTTGTTGACGGGGATGATGAGGCGACGCAGCGGGCGAAGATCGAGGCGCAGATTGCGCGGTATGGGCGGGGTGAGCATACCACTTTTGAATGGGGGGTTGACGAGGAGGATAACGGGGCGACGACGCTCGTTCTCACGCACCGACTGCCTGTTGTCCGGACGCAGCCGGGGACGAACCTGCCGAGTCTGTTTACGGGGCTGGCCGCGTATTATAAGAATAATATCGAGGCGGCGAAGAAGACCGGTGCGGGGAGGAAGAATGTGGCGCATCAGCTTTTTGGCGATGGGACGCCGATCCCGGAGGAGTACTTGGCTGTGTTGGCGAGAATTACAGATGAGGTTCGCGTGCTGCATAAGTGGCAGGATGGCGATGTGCTAGTTTATGACAATATCATTGCGCAGCATGGGAGGGAGCCCTGGGAGGGGGAGCAGGGGGATCGAGTTGTGCTGGCAAGTCTATTTGATGGCGACAGCGTGCCAGGTGCGTATGGATTTGCGCCGTGGGCACAGGTAGTACAAGCTCTAGACGGATGATTTCGATAACGGCAAGTAGGGTAGTAGAATGATATTCTCGATATTCTAGTGCAAGACGGCGAAACCAGGCATGGACAAGCATTGACATACAACCCTAATTACTCAATATGACTAGAATCAAACATGCGCCTAACCAAAAATAACGTAAGGGTTCAGAGACAAATTTACAGTCAAGAGCAAAAGTATTTGCGCAAACAGGGTATCAAGGTATCCATATATATGTATATATATATATATATATATCATGTGGGGTCAAGGGCAGGTGAAGTTGGCAGCAGTAACTAATGTAGCCTCAGTATCTGTTCGCGGCATTGTGAATGACCGAGCGATTGATTTTAAACTGAGGGCAACACTATCGACGGATCCGCGCCTTGACTGCGTTGGGCTGAGGCTGTTGCTGCGTCTCCGCAGGATTCGGTCCAGACTGGCCTTCGTTCGCTCCAAGAGTTCTGGCGTCTCAAAGCCAACGGCGATATAGCTACAATCTAACCGGGCGACCACGTCTGTATTGTGAAAGTCACGATGGCGAGGAAGGCCGAACAGGCCCAGGTTGAGGTCTTGCTCTCGGCTTCGTGGAACTGTGAGATGGCGACACGCTACAGAAGACTCATGGCTGCCCACTAGGAGCATGTAGCAGCTCTCATCGATTTTAGGGTATTGGGTCAGTACAATGTGGGGAGACACTGGCGTATAGTTAGCGGCCCTGTAGTCGAAGGACAATCCGGAGTACGTACGTTCGATGAACCAGATGCTACAAGTATCAGCCTTACTGTCCACTGTAACAGCTACGAGAGCTGGTGGATGGCTGACCTTGGGCATAGTTATCGTCTTCTCCCCGTGGGTATAATCTTGGTAACTCACGAGGTTTGTGGCTGGGCAAGAGCCAGTTTCTTTGGATGGCGTCGGGACCCAGATCTGAAGAGACCCCAGGACTTCCTGTGGGGTAACGCCAACCTTGCGCTTTCTCCCGAAGCTCATTGGAATTCGCGAAGCTTTGATAAGTTCAACGGAGTACCCAGTCAAAGCCATTTGGAACCGGAGGGTCTCGGACAGGTCCTGGAATTTGCACAGTGGCTCATCATGCCCCACCGAGTTGGTAAGACGAAGAGACAAGTCAGATTTGCCTTCAGCCAGCTTGACAGCATAACTTGGTATTACTCTGTCGAGTCTGGTGTCGATCATGCGCTGCGTCTGCTGTTTGCCGTGGTACGGATTGCTAGGAACCCTGTTGTCGACAAACCGGAGCGACGTAGGTGCGGTGCGGAAAAGAATAAGCTCCTCGGTGGCTCCTGAGGCTCCGCGACGCGAAAGACGGAGAGACTCAGATTCGCCTGGTTTGCGCTGGCTGAGATCTGGAGGAGGTGGTGGAGGCGGCCAGATATCGTACGCTTCGAGTGGCAAATCCAGCAGCGCAGCAGTTGAAAAAGCGACATCACTGCTATCCCTGGGCTCCCATTCCCTCAGCGTGACATAGCGATCGGCAATTCTCCCTTCCAGCGCCAGAAGACTTCTTTGATAGTTTTTTCCCGGATGCTGATCGCGCAGAGATGCGCTTCCTTGAATCACCGTGAGCAGCCACTGTGCCTTAAGAAGGTTGAGATATCGTTCGGCTCGATATGACGACGGATCGGGATGTAGGTCGAGTTCGATAGCAGTCAGGTTTCGCATACTCAAGCGATGGAATCGACAGGCAGCACCAAGGGTCTCCCACAGCGGAAGTTGTTCGACATCGACGTAGCCTTGTGGAGGGTTAGTAGCAATCGCAGAGAGGAATATGTCACTGATCGAGCAAGGTACGACCGGCAGAGCGGCAGAAATATGCTGCTGCACCCCAGATGAGTTCCGTCGCACACGTTCCACTTCACTCGACATTGCATATATCTCCTTGAGCAGTTCGAGCTGCATCAACTGCGTGACGACGTCAATCGCCTGCAGATGGTGTCGAAGCTGCTCCCTCAACTCGGCCGACTGTTTCTCCACCTGTTGCGATCGGAGGACCTTTTGCACTGGCGTCCATTGCTTGCCGCTGTACTGGTCGCAGAACCGGTCGCATTTGTTCAGCGTCTCGACGAAATCGGCACCGATCAGTTGCTCGCGACCGTCTTGAGTCGGGGTTTCCGCATCCTCGGAGAGCAGGAGTAAATCTCGAGATTCTCGGACGAGGACTTCAAGGCGCGATACCTTGTCCTTGACGAACAAGATCTCGTTTCTCAATCGTTGAACAGGCGCGGCTGGGGGTTTCACGTTGGCTTGGGCCACGTCAGCACAGAGAAAAACACTGACCTGAGTCGTTTCTGTACAGCTCGATAATCTTTGTGCACACGTTGACTGCGGTAATCAAATCCGAGAAGCTCAAACCGATGAGAGACATTGTTCCAGTCGAAAGGGCGATCGATGGTGGGTGGGAAGGAGCTTGTTTCTGGAGGAAGTTCGCCTTCCCGGGCGCTGGGGAGATCTCGTATTCCCCCTCTTCTCTTCTGCTTCTCCAGAGCCTCACCAACCACCCAGGTCGACCCTTTGCCCACTCTAACCGTTGCGCAGAGCCTTGCCAAGTGAAGAATCGGCGCCAATTGGTGCCGGTGACCTTATCTCCCACCAATGTGGTAAGCCCCTTACAGCCACCGCGTATCTCATTGGAACAACTCTCCCCAAGGCAGACTCAGTGCTCGCGTGCAGGTTCGCCCGTCAACGGGGCAGTGCACCAGCGTCGATGCCTGCAGACACTGGGCGCGGCAAACTCCGCTTGTCTCCGTCGCCTTCATATACAGCCCGATGCCTCGCACGCGACCACCTCGCGACCCGTACCATGCTCCACCGCACCACTGATTCCTTACCAGGATGGGCGACGATATTTTTCACGGCATCAACACGGACTTTACGGAGTATGCTAGCGCTGAGGAGCCAGACGACAGCTGGAACGAAGTGGACAATGCAATCGCCCTCGCCGACGATCAGCGGATCGGCCCCTTCACGATCGTAGCTCTGGTTCTCAATCGTATGATTGGTGGGCGATCTTACTTCCTCACGTCAAAGTCTCTTTGATTAATAAGGGCCTTGGATAACTAGGGACTGGTATCTTTCTGACTCCCGCACGCATCCTTCGAGGTACTGGCAGTGTCGGCGCAGCCCTCCTTCTCTGGGCTTTTGGTGGTGTTTATGGCGCCTCTGGTCTGGCCTGCTGGCTCCAGTGGGGGCTTTCCATTCCTTGTTACACCATCCCGGTGTGGGGGATGAAGAATGTCCCTCGCAGTGGTGGAGAGAAAAATTACGTACGCTGAGAAGAGTGACCATCCTCTTGAAACGCAGCACTGACTCGCCTCATTATGTATAGTTCGAGTTCTTGTTCCCCAAACCGCGATTCCTCGCCACTTGCATGTACGGCGTCCCTTTCATTCTCCTCTGCAACCTCTCTGGCAATGCCATTGCTTTTGGTATCCAGATTATGCGAGCAGCCGGACATGAGAAGCCTTCGCATGGGGCGGTGGTAGGCCTCGCAATAGCCGTGCTCACGTTGTGCACTTCGCTGAATATCTTCTCCCGCCGTGGCGGCCTTCTTGTCAACAACTTCTTCGCAATTGTCAAGGTGCTCACCTTGATAACGATCATTGTCCTCGGGTTTGTGAAAGCAGGCGGCGGGCTGTCGGGTACAAGTGAACCAGCAGCATCTGACAACTTCAACCCAGACAAGGCCTTCTCGACCAACCGGCATGACCTAGCCAGCTATGTCCATTCTATGTTTTACGTGTCTTACTCCTACTCTGGTTTCGAGCAACCCTTCTATGTGCTCAGCGAAGTCAAAAGCCCTAGGAAAACATTCCCACGATACGCACCCCTAGCTGTCGCGACTGCCGTTATACTTTACATGCTGGTGAATATCGCATTCCTTTGTGTTGTACCCAAGGAGGCTGTACTCCAGAGCGATATCGACCTGGCCGAACTCTTCTTCGAGGGTGTCTTTGGGAGGAATCAACGCGCCAGAAGCGCAATGGCTGCCATGATCGCCATCTCGGCATTCGGGAACCTCCTCGTGCAGACGTTCACTGCAGCCAGGGTCAAGCAGGAGATTGCAAAAGAGGGTGTACTGCCGTTCCCAAAGTTTTTCGCAGCCGGGCGCATCACTCCCTGGGAGTATTTGAGGCGAAAAGTGGTCGGTGAACGCAGTTTCGAGGCAAAGGAGATCGACTCTCACCTCGAGAAGACACCAATGGGGGCCCTGGGTCTCCAGTTCCTGAGCTCGATGTTCCTCGTCGCTGTGACCTCCATGCTCGACCCTCGGACGGCTTACAACTTCCTAGCGACTCTATTCAGCTACGTCATAATGGGCCTTTCTGGCTTTATTGTCTCTGGCGGCCTTCTCTTTTTGAATGTGACAGGAAGGTACCAATGGAAAGAAGTCTGTAACTATAAGCCATGGCTCGGCATATTCCCCGCCATGCTATACTTCGTGGCGAATGGCTTCTTCCTGTTCGCTGCATTCGCGCAACCAGCACACGATTCGCCATTTGGAAAAGAGAAGGCACTCACTCCGTGGTACTTGGTGCCTGCCATAGGGCTGTCAACACCGCTGTGGGGCCTGATCTGGTGGTTGGGCCTCAAGGTGAAAGAACTCGTCGATCACCAGAAACTACATGTCGTGAGAAAACCACTTATATGTCCGGTTGATACGCAGGACCCGGAGGGGGAATGGACTCAGCTTTCTGAGCGAGTCATCAAGAGCTGGATACCGGCGGCTGTTGGTGGAATTGAACTCGGGGCTCGTTGACCATGCTGTATACAGGTCGCCTTCGTTTGACTGACTGAAATGCTACGGTGTACTTAGAACAGTTTGCCCTTATTGGCTTTCCTGATTTGTTTGTATCTCAGCCCTGTCAACTCATAATCCAATCAAAGCGAAGCTCTTGCAGCATTTCAACTATTTGGAGCCCCGTAGCAGTTCTCTATCTAGGCTGAATTTGACATCTAGCAGGAAACAAGCTGCATAGCGGCCTTTGAGGCGGTTGTGACGGTTCGACTAATACAATCAATCAATCAGTCAATACGTCAGTCGGTCTAGTTTCCGTAAGCTCGAATCCGTCGGAGGGTTAATTTGGAGAGTATCCAGTAGTAAACCCCATGGCGTCGTCCTTTGTATTCTAGACATATTCCAGCTAGCTTGGCTAATCGCAGAAGCGAAAAATCTGCTACTTGAGAGAATCCGGTACGGCCTTATAATTTCCAGACTCTGTCGCCTTTTCGTCGACTCTCAGGATCCATTGATTGATACATCAGGTTTCGAAGAAGTCCCTTATCCGCGTTCCTTGTTGTATTGTTCATTTATAGTTGTCTCGTTCATAATCATGATTACCCCCCAACAAAGACTTTGTACTTGGTATATAACAAAGAGGCATCGCAAGGCCAGATATATAAAGTGCGATGATGTCGGGGCACAGCACGATCCTCATCCATTTCATTGAAATCTTAATCGCTTGAACAAACAACTTATCGACAGATCATCCCAAATCGACACATTCAATCCACTCTGCTAGAAAATACCACACAACAAAGATGGATGCAAACGCTAACATGTACGACCGGATCACCAGCTCCCTTGGGTGCCCTGAGTGTCTACGGGGTCTCATCATCGAGATCCAAGCCAGCGACGACCGGATCAATCTCGTCAAACACATGCTGCGCTCAACAGCACTCGGCAGTTACATGGAGAGCTACCGCTTGGCGCGGGACGAGTACGCCGCCGTGCTCAGCGACGAAGCCGACCAAAAGTGGGCCACTATCCTCATGCGGGACCTGATCGAGACCAAAGAGCGCGATGACATCGCCAAGGACTTCATCAAATACCATATGGTGCCCCTCGGGTCCCGCCGCAGACGGACCTTCTCCGAGGCCCTCGACGCAGCCGTGGGCGTCGAGCATATCGCGTTCGTGAGGTGGATCATGTCCGTCACGTTCAACGAGGCCAAGACGATGGGGAAAGGCATCCGACGCGCATGCCAGGTCGGCAACAGGCAAATAATGCTCCTCCTGATCCAGCGGATCCGCAAGTGGCTGGGTCCGAACTGGGGGAAGTCTATAGGTGGTGAGCCGGCGGCGCTCCAGCTCCGTGAGCAAGTGATCGCGCTAGGGGCCATGCTGGACACCGCGTTGCGCGACCCGGAAATAGCAAACAACCAGGGGCAGACTCATCAGCCGCTCATGGTGCTTCTCCTTCTACCCGTGTATGCGCGATGCGCGGCGTGGTGGGGGCTGCATGTTGACCCGCAGCAGCACGAAGCGACCATGCAGGCGCTGCGCTTCATCTTCGACACCAGACACTTCGCCGACGAGGTCCCCGCCAGCGACAAGTTCGGCACATACTCACTAGATGACTGCTATATTGTCATGAACATCCTCGCGCCCAAAATGTCCTACCTGCTCGCCGAGGCTTTCTCGACCTACCTCCGTAGTGAGAAGCTGGCACCCTTCGACGTGTGGATCACCGTGGCAGGTGAGACGTTCGCGGCACATCGTTATATGGTGCGTGCCTGGTCTCCCTATCTCAAACGCTTGCTCGACGGCAGGTGGAGCGGCCAGACCCATGTTACATTGGACGGTGAGGTCTCCAAGGATCTATTCAGGGAAATTCTCGACTTCATGTATACGGGCAAGTACACGATCAAAAGCCAAACCAAGGATCACCTGCGGATGGTAGGCGATATGGCCAACAAGTGGGAAATGCTCAGGTTGGAGGAGCATATCTCGAGTGCCCTGTGGAAGATAGAGAACCCAGCTTAGTAACCGTTTAGACATTTCCCCCTATCTGGCATGATCTTTACAGGACTCATTATTATTAGCACGAGTTATCCGCAAGCTTTAGGCGGAGCTTCCGCTCATTTCAGAATAATCTAATTTACTCTGGCCCTAAATGGCATAGCTATAGCCGTAACAGTGCACTTTGATATCTTTGGAGGACAAACATTATCACAGAATCTAGGAGTCAGTGTTCAAATTTCCCTTAGTAATTGCAGATGTCGATCCACTACGACAGGCTGAGCGGAACTGCGAGATCTACCTTTCATCGAAGACCTCGAGTGTGTATCTGCCAATACGACAGACGAAGAGATAGACGCCGAATTTTGAAAGTGGCCGTCAAACTCCATTAGCATATGGCAATCAAAGGACGATTCATGAACATACACCTTCTAGTCCTGCCCGCTTTATAGTCAGTCACCCGAATCCATTCAACCTGTGAGTTATCCTAACCCTTGTTCGTCGAGATTTCTTTATGTCCTGTTCTGCAATAGCCATTGTTCATACAGTCTCCTTTACAATATCATTGTTTATAGAATCATATCGCCTAACAAAGCACTTTGTCGAGGAGAGGTATATAAACCCCGTGAAAATCCCCAAAGCAACTGATCAGATCAACCATCCTCTCACTGGATTGATTGCCATCGCCACTCCAAACCATCATCCTCATCCATCACTCACCATATCAAGCATTCACCAGCGCAGTATGTCAGCCACTAACAATCTCACAGAGCGAGTCACCACCTCCATCCAAAACACCAATGCCCTGCGATCACTAATCCCTCAAATCCAAGCTCAACCAGGCGCAGCGAATCTCTTTGGGAGCATGATGGTACAGTCAGCACATGCGAACCACTTCGCGAGCTACACGCTCGCAGTGGACGAGTACTTCAGAACTCCCAAAGGCGAGCCCTCTCCAGATGATCAAGACTGGGTCTACAAGGCTCTAGACGATTCAATCGCAGCCGGGCACAACCAGATCGCCGAGGATCTCCTGGACCGCCGCATGGCCAACTACAGCGGCGAACCCGAGTTCAAAGTGTTCGAGGACAACGCCGTTCTCAGACAGGCGCTCCAGTTCGCCGTCTTCGCGAACAACGTCGAATACGTGCAGTGGATTCTCACGAAGGACTTCCGGCCGACATCCGTCCTCCGCCTGCCCATCTGGCGCGCGTGCGTGGAGGGCACGGTCGAGATCCTGCAATTGATGCTAGCGCGCGTGCGGGATTTCATCGACGATGCGTGGTTCGCGCACGACACATATCTGGACATGCAAGATACCGCTCTGCTATTCGTCGGCGTGCTGTGCAACGACAATGAATTCGCCGCGGACGAGCGGCTCAAGCCACAGATGGTCCTCCTGCTCCTGCCCGTCTACGCGCGCGTTGCCCACTACCTCGCCGAGGACGACGAGCGCACCGGGCACAACAAGACCATGGATCAGGTGCGGCAGCTGTTTCAGCTGGATGTCCCCTTCTCGCGCGACGTGCCCCGCGCCGTCAAGTTTGCTTCGTATTCGCGTGAGGACTGCCTTCATGTCATCGCGCAGTTCGCGTGCCAGCTCCCCTGGGGGCTCATCCAGGGTCTCTCGGAGCATTTGAGCGATCCGACGCTGTGGCCGTTTGACATTACCGTTATGGTCGATGGCAAGAGGTTTGAGATGCACCGCGACATCCTGGGCGCGTGGTCGCGGCCGTTCAAGAAGCTGCTGAGCACGTACTGGAAGGACGCTCGCCAGGTTACGATTGATGGTCCGACGGTCGGCAAGGAGGCTTTCCAGGAGCTCGTTCGGTTTATGTACTCAGGGCGGTTCGATCACACGAATCAAACCCAGCAACAGTTGCGGGCGATTGTGGATTTGGCTTACCAGTTTAGGGTTCGGAGTCTGCAGACGCAACTCGAGATGTTGCTTCCGGGCCTGAATATGTAGAGCCATGCGCAGGATGAATCAGGTATGTATTACCCCGTCTCTCCTTTGATCCAGTTCCTTGTTGGTTGCTGGAAGGCTCCCCTCCCCACGGACTATACAGCACCACTCATCAGGAGTACTACACACTATTTAGTTAGATAACACTTGTTTGGCAGTGATAATCTTGACTTGGTTCCCAATATCGCGTAATTGCTCAAGCCCCCTTAAAAATATGATTTCTCTCTTAGGATCCCCCTTTGAATTTTAATGGGAAGTTTCCCGCCCTACTAGTTTTATGTAGTAAAATAAACGCTCCTGCAGAGCCCAAGCAGGCGCTTGACAAGTCTTAGAGAAAGCTTCTAGGTAAGTCCTTGAGTGAGTCCCTGAGTGAGTCCCTGAGTGAGTCCCTAAGTGAGTCCCTAAGTGAGTCCCTAAGTGAGTCCCTAAGTGAGTCCCTAAGTGAGTAGGCCTTTAAGCAAGCCTTAAAGTAATCCTTACACTCAAAGCAGCCGTGTTTATTTTACTGTATAAAACAGGTGGTAGAATGAATATCTCTACTTAAAATTAGAGAGGGGGTGCGGGAAGAGAAATCATGATTTTGGGGGCGGGGTTGAGCAATTAGGCGGTTCCCGATATAGTATACGCATCATTTCATATAATAGTAGGAACTCACTTGTATGTAGTATCAGGAATGCAAGAACTCATAATAGTTTCTAGTAGCTGTATTTGCCTAATTGCAGTTCTTTTAAATATAAATAGATTCTGTTATACTCAACACGTGTTGAACTCCGTGGCGCACGTAATACTTGGTCAACCGCAAAAAGAATATGAAGGTCTGATTCATTAAATCTAACAGCGATATTGCACTAAACACAGAAGACATAGCTAGCGGCCATCCAAGTTCGACAACACTGATTATCAATTATGCCTCCCCTTCTATCGTACTTAATTTATTCTTGATTCTTGATGGATGTTAACCCTTACTTGAGAGCCACCGGGGCTACTCGTCGCTCCTTCCTGCAACGACAAATCCAGGATCAGGAAGGTGCGGATCAGGCTCGTAGACTCCATGTGTGATAACGCAACAACCACACTCGGAAGTGCAGTGGGCATACACCTTCCGCATATTCCTCGTGTCATCCTGTTCCCCTTCTTTATTGCCCCAGTCGCGCAACGGGTACTCGTAGAGTATCTTCTCACAGCAGCCACACTCCCTAGCACAGCATCCACCTCTATAAGCGCATGCTTGCCGCCGACTTTCCCAAAGGCGAGACCGACCATATCCATTATCCTCGTCGCGTAGCCAGTGGTTTTTATATTTCCAGGTTACGGCGTCATTAGATGCGGTGTCCGTTCCTTTGCTTAGGTATTTTCGAATGCTGAGGAATTCAGCCCGTAGTCTGCGGATATCGTCGATTCGGTCTTGGTCGGTGTATTTCACCTCGTGTGGTGCGTTATCTGATGTTGCCCGCGGACGGGTATCGGGGTGCAAGTTGTAGATGTAAATCTCAGCGCCATTCTCTTGGCTGAGCTGTTGTATGCGCTGTAGGATTGCATGTGCTGTTCGAAGCTCGCCGCGATGCCGGTCAATACGGATCCGTGACGATTCGTAGTATGCTGCGGGGAGAATGCTGATGGAGAGATTCGCCCACCACAGTTTGGCATCGTAGATGTCGTCTTCGTGGTAGCCGCACATTCGGCGTACGCCGTCGAGACTGAAGCTGAAGCACATCTTGAGGGCTTTCAGCCTTTTTAGGACAATGATCGTGAGAGATGCAGGTGGATAAGAGAGAAACGGATAGAGATTAGAGGTAAATGGTTGAGGGGGGACAAGTTAATGGGAAAGAGGATGTATGTTAGGGATGTTATGGGCGTGATGAATGAGCTGGAAACCTTGGAAGATTTGGAAGGCTTCAAGTACTTGAAAGGTGGAATAGCTGGAAGAGCTTTCACTTGTGGCGGTGTAGTTATACTTTGACCTACTTCGGGTTGCTTCGATCATACGGAATAGCAGTCCGTAAACCTTGATTGAATATCGCCACTACTATAGCTATCTGTTCATTTCCAAGGTGTGAGTCATATTAAACATTCGCGACACGCTCGCAGCAACTGGTTTAACAATAAGAAGCAAGCTCGCAAACTATGTAGCATAGCAGCCGTTCGTAGTTAGCGTACAAGGTTCTTTCGTTCTCTATCTCGAGGTGCTTCTCCAACTTGCCATTTTTTGTAACACTATGCGATACCATTGGAAGCATGAGCATCCTTAATCCTGCGCTTGATCAGAGGTGTGCGTGCTCTGCAGAGTGCAGAGGATGGAGGCTTAGCCATGGAAACGTGGGGCTGTCCTGATGATATTGGTCTTGAAGTTGCCTATAACAGGCCGGGAAATATCAAGACGCGATGGGACCGTTGGAATGAAAGCCATGCAAGTACCAGCATGCAACAACAGAAATAGGAAATGAGGACGTGCAAGTATCAATAATATATTGTTTGCTTACAATGAGTCTGAAACATTATGGAGAGAGTGACACTACTGGTAGGAACCATAAGAAGCGAAATGCTCTAGAGAATGAAATGGATGCACATACTATATAGGTGCCTACAGTTTGGTGCTTTAGCAGGAGTGTTCTACCTTGGGATACACATACATACAGGCTGCGTGAAACCTGGAGATATTGACAGTTGGAGCATGTAGTCAGCTCTTCAAGGAGTTCATTAGTCTTATTCTCCTCTTAATCCTCAACAATGACCTCGCATTAATCCTAATGAACACCTATTCCTCCGCCAATACTGTCTATAATTGTTTGGTCTAAATATTGGTGGGCTTTGGGATCTCAAAACGTTGAGCAACCACTACAAACTTCTTGGACAGTATAAAATTTTCCTAAAAAGTATGCCTCTTTACATACCGTTACGTTTCGGAAGTCCTGCCAATGCACTGACATTTATTTCGTTCCACCAGAGCACTGAAGGCTATCTAATATGCCATCCATTAATGTGAGATAAGAAATTAAAGCGCCTGAGAAGGATGCAAAGCTCATATTTTTATTTCTGCGCCCCAGAGTCATTGATATCATAATCTAATGTGTTTTCGATGAGCTAAAAATGATAGCCTGTAGGCATCAATCAGAACCTGAGTACACAATGATATTCGACTGCAGGCTTAGGAGTATAACATAAAGATCTCTAGTGTTTATTAGTTGACTAACGCTTTAAGATGACTAGCCTACACCTGTGCATGTCTAAACTGATTCTAAAAATGGCAGCACCGATACCCAATGAGCCGCCGGATAGTTGGTACACGATTCAAAGATTAGTTCCGTCATATTCCCCCAAACCCTTTTTGAAGAGTTTTTTCCAGATGTCTCGAGCCTTCGGACTTCTGAACCACTTACATTGAAAAAACGAGGAGCTTCATTACATGACATCGGCAACGGATACGGGATACGGTGGCTTGCAAAGCTTTGCGATCCGATGGACATGACCAATTGTACGAGGGAAAAGTGGCTATTTTGGCTGGAAGCTAGACAATCCAATGCACAATACGCATCGTGCGCGCACCGGTTATCATGCTGACCAGCGGGAAAGCCTATGACACGCCGCCGCCGTGTGCCTGGACTGCACGATCAACCACCACGTCCAAATATCATAGCAGGTACCAGGAACTTGACCTAGGTGATGTCTTTGCGAGCGCCCTTGGCGTTGCTTCGATCGATCACGATGGCCGCGTTCAGCTCGTAGAGACGAGCGGCGTCGATCTCCGATCTCGATGCGCGAGCGGGCGACTCGCTCGAGCATGATTCCGTGCTCACTTAGTTGTTTGCCAAGTGGCTTCGTCGCCGAGCCGACAGACTGCTTTCCTAAGCAAAGAAAAGTAAGATAAAGGACCCCCTTTCAACCACCATTAAGGAGACTGGTCGCAGCACAGTAGTGAATTTACGAGAAATCACGCCATTTTGTTTCAACTTTCCTCAGGCTTTATATTAAATCAGTCATGTTACCCATCATTCTCGGAAGGGACCAATGTTTCCAACCTTTGTTGTCTTTCGAACGTCACTGCCATTATCAAGACTCGGGCAACTTTATCTTTATTGCTCAAGGTTTCCTTGGTGGTCACTATGTTTCACGATGCGTCAGCTTTGTATGGTCTTTGATCGTCTGTTTTCAGCTGGTTACTCTAATAACACTAGCGCTGATAGATATATAAGCCATGTCTAAACTACACTATACAAGACTATTCCAAGCTTACTTAACAAATCAACCCTGATAGAACCACCAAATACAACTTCCACATCCAACCAAATCATCATGGCACCTTCTCAGGATCCACTCTGGACCGAAATTGATGACGCTAAGAATCTCGAGGCGCTCATGGAGCTCTTCCCGAAAATCCTGTCTTCCAAGAGGCCCCAGAAATACGCTGTTGAGATACTACGACTAGCAGCATCCAGCGGCGACATCGAGCGATACAACCTCAGCGCCCCCGAAGTCTTCAGTCACCCCATTGATTTCAATACCACGTACCTAATCAGCGAGGACGCACTGTGCCCTGCTATTCGCGCCGGCCATGGGCATATCGCGCTCGATCTTCTCGAACGATGCATCCGGTTCATTAGGCCTACCGACTTGGGATATCTCGCGTCGGCTGCCACTCGCGCAGCGATAGAGGTCGATAACATCGACGTCGTAAGGCGAGCCCTTCAAGCGGACTTTGACGGCGTGGACCTTATTCGTGCCCTAGAGCTGGCCTGCAAGATGGTGAAGGTCCATTTGATTGCCGCCATTGTGCAGCGCATCAAGGCCTCGCTGGGCAAACAATATCCGTGGCGCGAGACAGTCCTCCGACACAAGCGGCTGCTCCCGAACCTTGCGGACATGCTGTACAGCAACACGAGCGTCGACTATGAGTGTGTGGTCCTCCCGCTCTTGCCGCTGTTCGCAAAATGCGTCCCCTATCACACTCAGGATATCGAGGAACCAAGCCGAAATCCGTTCTCACGAGATATACTTGGAGATAGAGATGAGCAACGCCAGCTTGACCAGATTGCGTACGCTTGTCTCGGGGCTTATGAAGACCTAACCTTCGTCTTTCCCCAAGACGAAATCATGCGGGCGATTCATGAGTCCCCCCGCTTCAACGAAGCCAGATTCCGAAGTGTGCCGCTGAAGATCAAGTTTGCGACTTATTCCAAGGAGGACTGTCGCATTGTCCTGGACACTCTGGAACTTCCAGACGTTGTCAAGACCGATCTTTCCGAATACCTGCGGCAGTTTGATGTCGAGAAGGCCTAGAGGCTGCCAGTTGCTCGTCTACAGCATTAAGCAATAACCACTCCAAGTATGTTCCATGAAATCCAGGTGATACTGAGTGGTGTACCTCTGTCCATTTACTTGCGTGTTCGTATGTTTTTCTTATCATCTAGCTTGTTACTTTCCTTTTCAGTCAATTCGAATTCTTTCCTAGATCCTTCATTGTTTTGTTTTTTTTTTAGCAATACTTTCTATACCCATCTATGCACCTACGTGATCCTGTACCACATCCCGAACGGGACATGATCCAGCTTCCTGAAATCAAGCACCCTTAGAGTTCATGGGCTGCTCGTCTTGAACTTTGGTTACGTTTTACGCTATCTTCTCGCTTACAGGTTCCGTACTACTATTTTTCCCGTTTACCATGTCCAACCTTTCTGATCTAAGGTAAACCGAAAGGTTAAAAAAAATGCGGCGTGACGTGGTGTATCAACGACCTCAATACTTCCGCCCCGTGACGAGCAGCTGCATCCAACCTCACCGCAACTGCCTTCTACAACAGCCAAATTTATGTAGCCATGTCGACCGAGACCACTGTCTCCACACTGTATTTCAGCGAGATCGAGGACCAAGGAAGCGACTACAACAGCGTAACAGGACTATCCATCACGTCCGATGATGAAGAGCACGAGGAGATCGACTACTGGGACCTCGCGCAAGAACTAGCCCCTAGCGAACTTCCCAACCTGCACATGGCCTGGCACATGCTGATAACCAAAGCAGCCGCTGCAGACGATCTCGCGGGATTCAACCGCGATGCTCAGTTCGAGCTCCGCTGTCTGCGTCTAACCTTCGACGACGACTGGTCTATCGTCAACTCCCTACACCATTTTATAAAGCACTCACACGAGCCCACCGTGCGCTATATGTTGAGTTTAATTCTTGAGGTCCTGCCGGGCGAGGATATCCTGTTCATCATCGCCCTGACCGCGGTACGGGCCGTCAAGGGCGGGTATATGGACTTCATCAAGCAGCTCCTCGAGGAAGAGCTGGACTTTGACGGGATAGCTCTCTTCCACGCGCTCTACCACGCATGTCTAGAACAAAAGACCGAGTTCTTCGCCCCGATCATAAAGTACATCCAGACCTCGCTGGAGAAGGGGGCCTGGCTGCGCGATCGGGAGCTAGGGATGGACCTCTCGCTCGCGCACCTTGCGCGCATCTTCAACAACAACGCTTCTTGCATCGTTGATCCTCGCGCGTATCGCGCAGCGACGCTTCCGCTCTTGCCGCTTTATGCCCGGTGTGTCCCGTATCTCGCGACGGTGCGTCATGCAGGCAGACTGCACCATGGCAAGACCATGGCGGAGCTTTATCGGCGTCTTGACGAGGTGTCTTGGTACGACCAACCAGCCCCGGAGATGGCGTTTGTCACGTATTCGGAGGAAGATTGTCGCGTGGTCTTGGATCGACTGGATCTTCCGCGCGAGGTCGCGCACGGCCTGTCCGAGTATCTTCAACTGTTGGAACTGTGGCCAGCTAGATTATTAGCCCGTCTCTGGGCGGACGACTTCGAAAGTCTAACATGATATTCTGCGGATGTGCTCCGTTATCGGAAATAGACGAGTGAAATTCATACGCTCCCGTTGTTTCTCCCATTTCCTCTTATTGTTGTTGACTGCCAGCAGGATACAGCATGTGCCTGGCTCTGTGGCAAGAGGTTTCCCAGGCGGTTGGAATGCTACTTCTGACACTGAATAAAGTATTTTTGGATCTAGAAGGAGTCAAATACTTTGAAAACATAGTCGCAAAAATCTTTGCCTCTCCGGATACTTTCTTAGCTTGCCTGGTAGTATCAAACTTGTCTGGTACATCATCAGAGATAAGTATCGCGCTTGCCAATCTAGGGCTTTCATAGGGTAACAGTGCACCACTTTCACTCTTTTGTATCTACTACTCAAAATGTAAGAACTAATTTGTTACTAACTCCCTTCTCTATAGAAATATTTCTTTTTTGTTTTTCGCGAAATGACATTTGGAATACCGAACATACGATGCGCAAGATCATGACGAAAGTTCGTACGTTGGTTGGTCGGGCCTGTCGCTCTCATCGGTCGTATCGGCCCTATCGGTTCAACCGAGCAAGTCCGCAGTCCAGTATAAAATCTCCCCATCCCACTCTGCTCTTTAACCTGGTATATTTCCTTATTTTGCATTCAACTCTCGTAACTACTCAAATATTTGGATCAAAAATGCCCCTCAAAATCCTCATAACCGGCGCCGGAATCGCGGGCACCTCACTCGCCTTCTGGCTATCACGCCTGTCGAACAACCACACAATAACCGTGGTAGAACGGTACCCATCGCTGCGCACAACAGGCCTACAAGTCGACCTACGCGGACCCGGGATCGATGTCCTCCGCCGGATGGACCTCGAGGACTCCTTCCGCAAGGTCTCCGTGGCCGAACAAGGGCTGCGCCTCGTCGATCGCAAGGGCAGGTTCTGGGGCTATTTTGGGGCGAATCGTTCCGGTGAGGGGTTGCAGAGTTTTACGACGGATTTTGAGATTATGAGGGGGGATTTTTGTCGACTACTCCATGGGGCGTGTGTTGCGAGGGAGAGCCAGGGGGGGCGAGTGAGGTTTGTTTTTGGGGCTTTTGTTACCGGGTTGAAGGATTTGGGGAGCGAGGGTGTTGAGGTCCTCTTTTCCAATGGGAAGACGGAGCGGTTTGATCTTGTTGTTGGCGCTGATGGGCTCTGGTCCAAAATGCGGAGGATGGTGATGGGTGGTGACGAGGCAAATTCGAATCCCGGGTATCACCCGCTCGGTGTCTTCGCTGCATATGGCACCATTCGCCAGGAGATGAGAGATGGTGAAGGGTACGAAGCGACAGCGTTCATGGCGCCTGGGAACCGGGGCATAATGGTTCGCCGCCACGACCCGGAGCGGTATCAAGCATATGCTTTTTGCAGGCTGGATGCGGCCGCGTTCAAGGATACAAAGAGGGGGGATACCGACAAGGAGAAGAGCGGGTTGGCCGAGGTGTTCCGCGGTGCGGGTTGGGAGTCTGCAAAGATCATCGAGGATCTCACTGAGTCTGAGGACTTCTACTCCGAGCGTATGGGCGTCGTGAAATTGGATGCCTGGTCCCGCGGTCGTGTTGTGCTCGTCGGCGACGCAGCGTATTGTCCCTCTGCGATGACGGGCATGGGTACGACCTGTGGGATTGTCGGCCCGTATATTCTTGCCGGAGAGATTGCCAGATACTGTTCGGGATCCTCCGTATCAGAGGAAAACATCACGACTGCTTTCAAAGCGTACGAGGAGAAAATGAGGCCCTGGATGGACGGGGTGCAGAGGGGCCTAACAGACAGCGAGAACTATATGGGCAAGTTTCCTAGCTCATCGGTCGGCATCGCCCTCATTTACTATTTGTTCTGGATTGCCTCTCTGCTGAAGTTGGACGTTGTTGCTCAGTGGGTCCTACGTGAAGACACAAAGGGGTGGAACCTGCCACAGTACCCCGAGCTGCACAAACTCTCAAATAGCTGAGGCTCCTCTATGGATCGAATCCTTCTCCTCGATGTATTATAGTCCTTAATAACTCAAAAGTCCCCTCCTACCACGTTTGACCCGCCCACTGCGACAAACCCTGAGTATCCGTAAAGTCAAAGTCGAAAATCCCATCAAGCAAGTCAAATTCCGGGTCAGTATTCGCGTCAAGGGCTACAGGAGAGGCATTACTACTGCACCAAGATCCAAGGTCCGAGCCGCGAGCAGACTCGGCAGGGACAACTGCTGCTAGCGTTTTGAGCATATTATGGCTCGTGCGTATACCCTCATTCATGGCACGCGTCACAGCTTCCTTGACCGGCGCGCCATCAAGTCGCGCCTGCACTTGGGCCATCATCATGCTAAGCCACACATAGATTTTAATATTCATATCTCCAAGCCAGATCCTATCTCTCGCATATTGTACCACGCTCCGAGCGGCTTGCAGCAACGGTTCTTGGCGCGCACGATTCCTTTCCTGTGCAAAACTTGAGATTCCAACTTCCGGCTCTGCATTTAGCTCCGTGAAGATAATCACCGCACCGCGTGTAAGGATGTCTCTGAAGAGTCCCCCGCCTGTACGAAGTACACAGCTGTACAGGCCGTCTTGCAGGAATGAAACAAGTTCCAGGGCAGCCGCTAGGCAAGCCTGGCGGGAATGAGCGTACAGCGGATTTTCTATAGCTTTCAAGGCGTAGCGATAGTGAAGGCACAGGGAAAACCGACAAACAAGGTGCATGCAGAAGCTTGGGGAAAATTGAGTAGAAGAGCCGCCAGCCCGGCTGACGGCGGCGCCAATATCACGGCAGGCCAAGGCTAGTTCGTTGCCGAGTTCGATGACTTGGTTGTAGGACACCTCTTGCTGCATGTCGTTGATAACTCTGGCGACGTGTAATCGCAGGGGAAGGCTGCTTATCAACGGACGTTGAAAGGGGTAGCGGCTCATTTGAGACCCTTTAGAGAGCTCAGGGCCCTGAGTATCAGCTGGTGGCTTCGTATTATAGTCGCCAGTTGAGATCATCGGCGGCATGCCCGAATCGAGTGCAGCCTGCACGTTCATCTCTAGTATTGTGTACCAAATCCCTCGCCGTGTCTCTTTCTGCTGCACAGTCATTTCGCCGAGAAAGTCGGGATCCTGATAGAAACCCATTTGCATAGCCATTCTCGTCAGTGAGCCTGCGCTGACCCAAACAAGGTCCGCACCGATTTGATTAACTTGACGTGATAGAAGAAGCAGGCAATGGAGCTGGATACCGCTCAGCGTAAAACGGTCTTTCTCTAGAGGCGCAGAAAGCCACCCCTGTGCCAGCTCAAGCCAAGAGCGTGCTTTTGCTGCAACATCTCGACGAACATTTCCATTACCATGCATCGGCGCAGCAATGGTCATTATTAGGAGCAGCTGGAGTACAACAGGACTTTCTACACCTGTCGGGCGGTTCACATAGGCGTCGTATTCCGCCATGAAGGATTGGTAGTCAAGAATCCTGTAGCACGGTTCGAACGTCATGAAATAGAGCTCAACGAGTTCATTCAGGATTTGTCGCTCGGGAATGGACCTATGGATGTCCGCTGGCAGGCATTTCCGGCTCGGGCGCTGCATTTTGATCGCTCGAGCAAGCTTCTTACATTCAGCGATCGTTTCCGTAACCTCAGTCTTGCCATTTTAAATGTCGCTTCGGAGCGCATCGAAGCATTCACCAACTGGCTGCAGGCTGGAAAGTCCTTCCATCTTGCGCGAATTAGCAGGAGTCAATATAAACCTGGACGAACCTACTAGTGAATATGTGTTCATCCAATGGCCGTGCCCATAAACTCTAGTCTTGGATACAACCCCACGAATGCTTGGTGGCGCAGTAGGATCCTCGGCGGGAGTGGAATGTGATTTTTCCGGGCGACTTTGTGTCTCCCTGTGGACAGGAGTTGATGATTCGCGAAAGACTCGGGGTTGGCGACGTGGATCGATCTCGTACTCACAAGTGGACACCAGCTCAAGCGCTCTGCACTGCCCGCAGAACGGCTTGACACGGTCGCACCGGACTTTACGGCGACGGCACTCCGCGCACGACAATGCGGTGCGGTGGCGCCTTCGAATAGGCCTGGCATCCGCCATGGTCGATTACTTTGGACGAATATTAATTGTGGCAGCGTCGTGTTTGGGAGTGGAAGTGAGCACGACCGGTGACCTGAGGATCGCTCGGCGATTTCGGGTGTAAGCGTTTCCGTAGCCGATATCTCCGCCCCACCTCAAATCCCCACCCCTTTGGCCAGCTATCATCGACTCTTGAAGGAGTTACTATGCGGTGCTAAGAGACTGTTCATCGTCGCGCTCGAGAACTTTGGCAACCATTTGTCCAACAGCTCGAGCTTCACCCACCATTGCGCCGGCACGTTCTAAAATCGCGCCGCAAGATATAAAGGCCACAGAACCACGCGGCCCACAACCTGTGTTTTCAGCAATGGGTTTACCCTCGCCAACGGAGCCTGCGCGTGCGACTGCCTGGATTTCAGAAGGTGGCTCGGTACTGGAAATCTCGTTCATCAACTCTCGGATGGACTTTTCAACCTGAGTAGTCCCCCGAGCCATGAGGGACAAGTGTAAATCCACGGCAACAGGAATCGACGCAGTAAATGACCCTATTTGGACATGAGGAACGCGAATAACAGTGGCCTCGCCGCTGTTGGTCACTTGCTTTAAACTTTCTCGCGCGCAATTCCGTGTATGTATGAATATAAGCGCCCAGATGTCCAATACCCGGCTATAACACGCCAGAAGGCTGAGAAGCGATGCGAGTCCCAGCAACTGCGTATGCTGTTGCATCTCAGATCGAGTGCGCTGCAAGGTTTGAATAAAGCGCTTTCCCACTTCGACTATAGCATCTGCCATAGCGAAGGCCTCGTCGATATGGAATTCGAGTCCGTCCGAAGGGCATGTTTCTTTGTAGTTTTGCCAGATTGACAGTGGTGGGATCTTCGCAGAAAGGTCGCATAGTTGCTGTGAGAGCTGGTTGAGCCTCCGTTCCAGGGCTACTACCGCGGACTCTGCACGCCCGTTCTCGACCGCGCCAACTGGGACACTCAGACCGTATACAGGATCTATAGGGCTGTCTATACCTCCATCGTAGCCTTCGGACTGGTTTAGCGGGAGCAACTCTGAGGGAATAACGGTTTCTGGGAACACTGGAGGGTCCCACAGAAGGACAGAGGAGTCGAGGCCATTTTGCAGTGTCGTATCGGGGGCTCCCATGGCAAACGAAGTGCCCGTGTTGGAACCGTTGTCTTGAAATGCAGCAGAAAGGCCTGCATGTGTTGATCCGTTTGTGTTGCTGAGTCGGCGTACTTTTGGAGGCCGCATCCCACGCATTGATTCGCTGAAACGGCACTCGGCTTCTGCAGTGGAGCAGCGCTCACATGAGTCGCTATTGTCGCTCTTGATGCAACGTAGCTTTTGACGATGGCATCGGTCGCAGGCTTGCCGGCTGGGCATTGTTAGAAAGAAACGAGGTTGTTGGAGGGGCGGATGTCGAGAGCGTTTCTGACAGGACCAGGATGGACGGGTGACGCTAGCCTTCTAACCTGGCCAAGCTCAAGCGCAGCGAAGATCCACTTCCCAGGACAGACTAGCGTAAAGACGTCCGCTAACATCCGAGTGCCTGCGGCTACCTCAGAATCACTCAACGTATAGAGGGTCAGGAAGTCTGTCAAGACTAGCGGAAGTTGCAAAGGATTTTATCTAGCTTAAATGCTTGATCAAACGTACCAAGTTCACGGACCAATGAGTACGCTAAGTGGGGAAGACCCTGAGTATGTAACAAATGATTGACAAAAACATATACTGCATGCCCATAAACCAATGACCACGGATATCTGGCTGACTACTTTAGAACATGCCCCCCAGAGGATCGAGCAATAAAGACGGAGTTTTCATCTGTGTCCTACAAAACGAAGATTATAAATCCCCAGCTCAAATTATGTATCTGGGGTATGTACACGGCTGAGCCGCTCCGTTAGCCGCACGTGGTTTCAGCTCCCTCAGCCTAGCGCACAAGCAAGTCTCCAAGCGGACGCGGGGTAAATCTTGATCCACGAAAACGAACGCTTGTCCATCTTGAGAAGAGATACAAAATCGTAATGGCGGACCATTTGTTCCTTCCTGACAGCCCTCCGAAGCCGATCCGGATTGAGTACTCCGGCCCGCTGTACGATGGCGGCGATTGGGACACTTTTCCTACTCGGTGCGGCTGGTTGGATGAATCTGGGGCAGAAACCTTTTCTCAAGGTGCCGTTCCTTCGGAGTACCAGTCCATGATGGAGTGCTGGCTCTACTTTGGCATGCTGCACTATGTTTTCGGTGACCAGCTCGACCAGTCCGACTTTGTTCTTCGGGAAGAGGGTGCCGATGGCGATCGACAGTACATCACAACACGGCATCTGCAAAAGTACGTCGAGGACATCGACAACTGGAAAAGGGACCAATATGGAGCGCGAACCGTTGAGATTGTTACCAAAGTCCTCGAGAATCTTCCCAGATATATCTCTTGGATCCGTCCAAAGATGGCCTTTGCCATCCGGCTGGCTACCCTTGCGCTTTGGAGCATTGCAATTAAACGAGACGATGCGCCCCAGACTGGCCCTCGCCATTCGGAACTTTGGTTTCTCATGCCAGAAGAGGCGGAAGAAATGGTCAAGGAGGGATGGTGCCCGCTGGATGCGCAGAAGTGTCGCACCGCCGGTATCCAACTAGACACACAGGCATATCTGCTGCAACTCGTTCGCACCAAACCCAGCTGGAACAACAGAACGCATGAGATTTGTAGGAAGACCGAATGCGTGGCAGACAATATCGACGAGAGCAAGGATGTGACTCGTCATCTGCAAGGAGATTGCACCTGCATGCCACTTGACGCAGACATTAAAGAGTTGCACACCATTCTTCAGGGAGGGGGAATTCCTGTTGTGATGATTACACCTTCCGGCGAGGACAAACTTGGCAATCGACAATATGAGATCAAGGTTGTGAAGAAACGCTCGAGCAAGCCATATGTAGCTATCTCTCATGTATGGGCTGATGGACTGGGCAACCCTCGGGGTAACTACCTGCCTCACTGCCAGGTAGAATTTCTTTACAACAAAGCAAGGCGCCTCCTCCACGACAAGGAATATATTCCTTACTATGAGGACAAGACATATGGGGCCCTGCATACTGGGGCAGTTCGACTTGCCCATTTTGCAACCAATCGTCGTAGAGACGATTCTGTACTAGTGTGGATCGATACACTGTGCATCCCACATCAACCTGACGTTCGCAGCCTGGCGATTCAGCGCATCCGTGATGTTTACAACGGCGGTCAGTGTAATATATGAACAATCAATCCCATGTGTGACTATAAGCTAACTAAGCTCCAGCTTCCCGGACTTTGGTCCTTGATTCAGAGTTAATGCAGGTCGACTCGAGCTCGTCCAGCAAATTGGCAGTTTGCCTGCGAGTGCTCTACTGTTCCGGCTGGGTTCGCCGGCTATGGACACTCCAAGAAGCAATCGCCGCAAGAAACAAGTTATACGTGCTTTTATCTGACAAGGCAGTTAACATTGGTACTGTCCCCGACGTGCTCTTGAATAAAGTCGACAAGGGAGAAATATCTATCTTCCAAGAGGGAATTGCGACCATGGCTGCAGGCGCTTGGTACTCGTATTTTCAACACCCCACCGACTACGCATCCCTATTCGAGCGCTTGGTCCTGCTTAATATCAACCAGGGCCAGGTCATCTCTCGAAACTGGTTCAATGTGGCCACACGGGCCTCCAGCAAGGACCGTGATCGCGCAACAGTCCTCGGGGGTTTGCTAAACCTCGACCTTAAAAAGATCCTTGCGGTTAAGGAGGCCGATGACCGCATGCGGATGTTATACAGTATGTTGGATGAGTTTCCCCAGGACGTGCTCTTCCTCGATGGGCCGCGGTTTGACGAAGACGGAATGCGCTGGGCGATGAAAGTGTGTCGGTTTACTGGTACATTTGCTCAGCTTACCCATGATTCCGGGAAGATCACACCTCGCGGGCTGCAGGTCACCTTGTATTCTTCATTGACATTTCCATCTTGCAAGATGCTGGATCTGGTCAAATTTAATCAACTTGATCCTGACCAAAGGCAATCCCATCTGCAGCAGTGGCGCGATGAATCCGGAATTGATTCGGACAGTCTTGCGGCAGGCATGCAAGTCCTGCGGCTGGAGACTCTGGCGCCGATTAGCCTCAGCTCGGACGAGACGTACGGAGTTATCTTGAGGGCGTGCCCGCCTGATCCTATAACCTAGTGCGCATTAGTGTCACTCCAGGAAACTGAAAACGGAGTCCAGTATACGCGCTATATTAGTCCGGGATTCATAGATGCTATTACTTTGGATATGTCAGAGTTGCCTGAGGAGGGCTTTTTGATGCGCGGGTCTTGGGATGACGCTCAAAAGCTTGAATGGACTGTATGTTAGATCAAATATCATCAATACATGCAAGATCAACATAGCTTCCTGATCATATACACCTAGTGAAGTACAATGATTCAAACCTCTCTACCCACAGCTTGGTCGTCTATCGCTCTTCTCACACGTATGCCCTGTGAGTGGACCTAGCGTCCCCAAATTGGGGCGCAACCTCTATATCCCATCGAACCATAGATACCTCTATGCTTGATACTTATGAGTAAGTTACACCATGACGAGATATGCTTGTTACATTTGTTAACAGTTGGAGAGCGAATCATGTTTATGATTCTTCTTCCCCGACGGTCCAATAACAGTATGCCCGGTGGCCGGTTGCCTGAATGTCGCCCGTCCACGTGATAAGCCACACTCCCCAATGCATACCCCACTTGTTGACAGACATCTTCTCTGTCAAATCCACTATTTCCGTATATATCTCAATACCAGCTACTCAACCTGCGATGCGCTTGCCAGCCGAGTTGATCCTCCTGGTTGCCGAGAAATCAGACTCTCAACGGGACGTCAACGCTCTAGCACGCGTAAATCGAAGAACCTTCTCTTTGCTTATCCCCTGGCTCTATAAGCACAATGTCAGACGGCACAATGGAACCGGAATCTGCAGAGCAGCCGAACTTGGATGTCTGGCCGCCGTGAAGCGGGTTTCTCGCTGCGGGATATGATGTCCGCAAAGGACCCGGACTTGTGGTCACAGGTCGAGTCCAAGACTTTGTCGGGTCAACAACCGAGAGAGCTATTGAGCACCCACTGCTACACGCAGTTAAGCATGGCCATCTGCACATAGTTTTGTATCTGCTCAACGAGGGCTCGGATCCCGATGTGCGTGCCACCTCAAGTGGAATGACACCGCTCCTCGTAGCTGCAAAGCATGGGTTCCTATCCATTGTCAAAGCGCTAATGGAAGCCGGGGCCGAGGGGAGGTGTTGTTGTGAAGCACACGAGCCCCGTCTCCTGGAGACGATCCAAAGAACACCGGTAAGGGAGGCCGCGTTTCGCGGACACCTAGATATCGTTAAATATCTGTTGTCGCTCTCAACGAAAGGCCGCCACCTCCTCGCGAGTAAATGCTTGCCTGAGGCCGCCGCTTCGGGCAACATTGAGCTCGTACTCTTCCTTCTAGGCCAAGGAGGGGACCTCAACTATAGAGGTTGGTTCTGGGAAACAAGGCGTACAATGAGCAGTGGCACGGCGCTTGCATTCGCAGTCTTGCATAACTATGCAGACCTGGTACAAGTGCTTATTCGCCATGGCGCCTGCGTTGATGATCCGATCAGGACCATGGTTGGGCGCGTTACAACACTTCTCGAGAAGGCAGTTGACCTCGGTCATCACCAGGTAATCAAGGTCTTATTAAACTACGATGTTCGCGCGCTCGACCTGAGAATGCGAGATGCAGTTTCAAGAGGCCACACGGCTGTCGTTGAGGTACTTTTGACCCGATACCAGCCTCGCCCAAGGAACCCCTGGAGCCCTTTAGACGACGCCGCGATGTGCGGCCACATTGACATCGTTAGACTTTTTACCGGAAAGGGCTTAGATGAAGAGAAGGCCCTGTTCACAGCAGTTCTTTACAAGAGAGCACACATTGTGGATTTTCTACTGGAACATGGGACGAACCCCGATGTACCCAACTCGATTCGAAGTCCCCTTCGCTTGGCTTTTCACTATGGACATGCCCCGATAATCAAAGCTTTTTTGCGTTTCAGAGCGCATATCCACCCAGATGATCAAAAGTGGTTCCGGTGCCATGCTTCCAAGGAGATCGCTGTTTTAGCAGAGCAGTTTCCTCTCATTCCAACCTATCTCCTGGCGCGGCAGCGGAGCCTTTGTAGTCCTTGACCGGGCATTGCCTGGCGATTGCCTCTTTTAAACACTATTCTACATGGGGCCTCATCTACGAGTCAGTCGGATTACCAGGGGCACCATGGTTATACGTTTTCTGCGGTCCGGCGAGGTTCGGTCACGTCGGTCGGTGAGGTCGGCGATGTTCCAACGCCGATGCCAATACGCCGGCACGCCTAACGATCATCACACATTCTTCAAAGTATTTATCTCTCAATATCTCTTAATGCTCTTCTCTGTTCCGGCTCATCGTTCCATCGCACTTTTGCCATGTCTCTCGCAAAATCACTACAAGACGAACCCACGCACGATGACCCCAGCGAGTCAGCTCAGTCAGCCCCTCAAGGCAGAGGCATACGGTTCTGGCTCATCATGGCTGCATTGACAGTCTCTGGGCTCTTGGCTGCGCTAGAAGCTACGATCGTTTCAACGGCTTTGCCTTCCATCTCCAATGATCTCGGTGGCGGAGAGAAATATTACTGGGTCATTCTCGCATACTTCCTGACAATGTAAGACGCTATACGATTCTTTTGCCTTGATGTTCTCATGCATTCATAGCTAACTGGGCACTCTCTGCTTAGGACCGCATTCCAACCTCTATTCGGACAGCTTGCGGATATCTTTGGCCGTCGGTGGCTCCTCATGGTCGCGGTTGGATTTTTTGCTCTGGGCAGTGGGCTCTGCGGCGGCGCAAATACTATGGAGATGTTGATAGCAGGACGAGCTATACAAGGGCTCGGCGCCGGCGGGATCAACGTGTTAGTGGAGACGATCGTCTGCGACATTTCTCCTCTTCGAGAACGTGGCTTCAATCTGTCCGTCCTGTTTGGAGGGATAACGGCCGGAACTGCTATCGGCCCTGTCATCTCAGGGGTCATTGTGGATAGGACCACCTGGAGGTGGGTTTTTTATCTCAATCTTCCCATCGCGGGGGTAGCTCTTCTCCTTCTGTTCGCGTTCTTGCGCCTCAAGCATAAACCTGCCTCCATTAACGAGCGACTAAGGCGGCTCGACTATGCTGGGAACATGCTCTTCGTCGCCGCCTGTACGTCAGCGTTAATCGGAATCGGCTGGGCTGGCAGCCTTTACCCATGGCGCTCGGTTGAGGTGATCCTCCCCCTCATCCTTGGTCTTCTAGGGCTTGTTGCGACTCTCGTATTTGAGGGTCTGTCCGAGGGTACACGCTTCTGTCGCGAGCCACTGATCCCTCTACATCTGTTCAAGAATAGAACGTCCGCCGTCGTCTTCCTGGCGACGTTTTTTCATGGAGTCACAGGAATCTGGGTGCTGTATTTCCTACCTGTCTACTTCCAGAGTGTCCTCATGGCGAGTCCCATCCGCTCTGGTGTCGAACTCCTTCCAACTGTGATCTTCATGACAGTCTTCGCAGTCGTGGGAGGTGGAGTGATGCAGGCCTTCGGCAAGTACAAGACCATCCATCTATCAAGCTTCGCTTTCATCATCATCGGTTTCGGCCTCTTCACCCTTCTCGACCAACACTCATCTACCGCCAAATGGGTCGTCTTCCAGATCATCGAGTCAATCGGACTCGGAATGTTCCTCAGCACCGCCCTGCCAGCAGTACAAGCGAAGCTATCCGACGACGACACGGCCAGAGCCACGGGCGTCTGGCAGTTCCTGCGCAGCTTCGGCATGGTCTTCGGGAGCGCTATCCCCACCGCAATCTTCAACACGCGCTTCGACGAGGTTGCCGATGGTGTGATCAGCGATCCCGCAGTGCGGGACCAGCTTGTGGGTGGGAAGGCGTATGAACATGCGACCAGGGCATTTCTGCTCTCGGTCCCTGAGACGAATGGCGTTCGTGACCAGGTTATGGCCGCGTTCACTTTGGCGCTCAAGCGGTCCTGGCAGGTTGGGATCGCGTTCGCTGCTATCGGGTTCTTGCTCGTGCTTGTTGAGGAGGAGGTTGAGTTGCGGAAGGAGATGAAGGGGGAGTTTGGGATTGAGGAGGTCAAGCGGGAGAAGGAGGAGGGGAAGGCCTAATTGCAAGATGTTATCGGGTCTATATTGCATACATACTATTATTATATGTCGAACAAGGCTACTCCCCACCTACCTAATAGCGATACGAGGGATGACATATTGCCAATTGGTTTTTATGGTCGAGTTGAGCACGCTAATAGTTATTCATGTATACACTAGCATTTTGAGCTTATGTACATAGGGAGGCGGAGACGGATCCATTTTTTGGCCCCCAAGTTCAGCTGAGCTCCGTCGTTTCCTTTCCCGAGTACGGCTGCAGAAACGGGGCACCGCATCTAATTCACACTGTCCCTGGTGAGCCCCCTGGGGTATTCTACGACCTTCAACTAACATTAAAAATATCACTTTTTCCCCACTATTTGGTTTTAGTTTAGGGTCGGTTAGGGCCTTTTTCTTGGGTAAATTAGGGTGGTTAAGGGGGGAGTTTATACGTTGTAGAAGGTAGAAGGGGTGGTGGCTATGCAGGCATGTGCCCCGCCTATGTCGCCGCACTCCCCTTTCCCGCATTTCAAGCTTCTGCCACGAAGGCCGGTTCTGGCAGTCTAATGAGTCTTTACGGATTAAAGAGCCGACAATGAAGGAATCATCAGAAACCAGCAGTACTAGTAAACGGCAACTTCGGAAGCCCAAGTCGAACAACGGGTGTCGTACCTGCCGGTAACTCCCTCCAGCCAAGCTCAACCAGTTCCCCTGCTCCCTGGCTCACCTGCTCACTGAGCAATAGACTCCGCCGCGTCAAATGCGACGAGACCCCAATCACCTGCAAAAGATGCACCGCGTCTGGCTTCAAATGTGATGGATACGACACAGAGCGCCTGTCGTACAAACGTAATCCTACTAAAGTCACCGCGCTGACTGAATATTACTGCCGTACGCTCCTCCCCGACAAGACGACCGATGAGCGCCGATCGTTCAACTACTTCCACTCGTTCACCGTCCCCATGATGAACGGCTGGTTCGACCATCGCATGTGGAATCGCCTCGTACTGCAGATGGCCCAGGCAGAGCCGGCTGTCTGCCACGCCATCGTCGCCGTCAGCGCGCTGCAGGAGGTGTCCGAGTCGTCCGGCTTGGCGATTTTGCCGGAGGATATTAGCGATCGCACGCATCGGTTCGCGTTATATCAGTATAGCCGATCGCTTGAGTATTTGACGGTGCGGATGGGGTCCAATGACCCGCATGTGCGGAACACGGTTTTGGTCTGCTGCATTTTGTTTATCGTCTTTGAGCTTCTCCGCGGGAATTACGATCAGGCAATCCTCCATCTACAGAACGGGATGCATGTCCTTGGGGCCGGGAAGTTCGACTACCACGCTCTGTACCAGGCACATCCCGCGCTGGAAAGAAATGTCGAGGATTCGCTTGCAGCGGCCCTCGTGCACCTTGATCTTCAGAGCGCGCATTTTGGGGCTTCGAATACGCATACCCAACTTGATTTAGCACTGTTGGAAGATCGAGGGAGCTACTGGCCGAAGCCCGTCGAATTTGAGTCGCTGCAAGATGCGTGGGTTATGAGAGATCGTATCTTCCTTCAGTTCTGCATGTTTTCTGCGCTCTGCGAATCCCTATCCGAAGCCGACATCGCTGCAGATTTTGCAACTTTATCCACGGAACAGAAGAAGCAGCAGATCCAACTACTAAACTTCGCACACGGGCTTGATGCTCTCGAGCAGACATGTATCCAGCGTGGAGCAATGGCAGAAAAGGACCGTGGATCTCTCGAGCTTCTCCGAATGCATCATATGGGAGTGTCAGTAATTACCGACAGCTGCCTCATCAAATCTCCAAAAGTCATCAGCCGCACATATAGCGAGCGCTTTACCAAAGTGGTCGATCTGGCGGAACAGATTACTGTTCGATTTCTTGACAGACGACGCGCGGCTGGTCCACGCTTAACACTCCTCATGGAAACTGGTATCCTTGGCCCTATGTGTCTGGTGATTGACAAGTGCCACAGTGTTTCTATCGCTCAGCGAGCACTCCGCGTCATGGAGTCTTGGCCCCATCGCGAGGGATTGTGGGATTCGACCCTGGCTTCCAATGTAGCGAGCGGACGAATCATGAACATACAAGAAGACGCCGACACAGCCATTTGAACCATCCTCGTATCAATCGGACCTCGCAACCACCCTGGTTCTACCCTTTTGTTTCTGCTCGACTATGTCATCTCTGGCTTGGCATCGACTAGCGTCTGGATTTCCGCGATGCAACGAATGAACTGCGGGCGGCCTGGCTCCCTGTGGGGGCCGTCCCTTGATCAATCTCACTGGAGAGCTCGCGATGTTCAGAATATCCCTACTGATCAACTTCATTTCTTGTCCTTCTGTCTCGCTGTGTTCCCGGAACATGAAGGCTGAGGGCATCTATAAGAATCCACTCACCCTCGCTCAAGGCTGTTTAACCATTCCAGCTTTCAGCATACCTCCCAAGATCTATATATTTTCCTTTACTACAAGATCCCAAAACCATGACCACGTTGGCGGCAGACTACGTTATTGTCGGGGGTGGCACCGCCGGCCTAGTTATCGCTTCAAGGCTCTCGGAGGACCCTAGTACATCCGTCATAGTACTTGAAGCTGGCAAAGACCTAACCCAAGACCCTCGAGTCCAGATACCTGCCATGTTCACCACAATAATGTCAGAAGCTGACTACGGATTGGCCTCGGCCCCACAGGGATGTTTGAACAACAGGGTCCTCAAGACAACGCAAGGCAAAGCTCTCGGTGGTTCCTCCGCTATCAATGGTATGGCTTTCATTCCTCCAACCAAGGCCGGTATCGATGCTTGGGCCACTCTTGGGGCGACCGGCTGGACATGGGGAAACCTGCAACCATATTACAAGAAGAGCTATACGCTTCAACTTCCGGGTCCTGAGACACAGGAGCACATCGGCCTCGACTGGTTAGACGCCAATGCTCACGGTACAACGGGACCGATCAAGGTCTCATTCCCGGCTCAGCTTGAAGACCCTCTTGCCAAAGCCTGGAATGATACGTTCAAATCAATGGGCTTCGGGGCTGTCAGAGACCCTTTCTTGGGAAATTCGCTCGGTGGTCATAGTAATTTGGCGTCTGTTGATGCTGAATCCAAGACACGTAGCTATGCCGCTCTAGCATATGGTGGCCCTGCGGTTAAGCGAGGAGTGCAGATTGTGACTGAAGCCCTTGTTCAGAGGATCTTGTTCAACGGGGCCGGTACTCCTGGGGTGGTAGCACACGGCGTTGAAGTCACAATCAACGGACAAATTCAGACCGTGCTAGCCAAAAGAGAAGTAATTCTCTCCGCTGGCGCATTCGGCACTCCGAAGATCCTTGAGCTCTCTGGAATCGGCAACGAGGAGCTTCTACGTCCGTTGAATATCCCTGTCACAGTTCACAATCCGAACGTGGGTGAAAATCTGCAAGACCACCTTATGACCGGTGTAAGTTTCGAAGCCGTCGATGGAGTTGTCACCGCCGATCCTCTACTGCGACAAGAGCCAGAAGCTATTGGAGCTGCAATGCAGCAATACACGGAGCAAAAGAAAGGTCCGATGACTATTGGAGGTATCCAATGCAGTGCCTCCATGCCTGTCCTAGACTTCCACGCCTCTAATAGCCAAAGAACATCCACGATGCAAGAATACATTGACACCTTGCTGTCTAATCCGGATGACCGCAGCAGCGCCATTCGTGACATCTTCTCTCAGCCAAACGAACCCACCTGCATGATGTTCATGTTCCTCGCTCAAGCCGATCTACATGACGATTCTGGTGGCAGTTTTATCGGAAGGTCTCTTCAGAAAGGAAACTTTATCAGTCTCGGCCTCGAGACCAACCTTCCTTTCTCCCGTGGAAGCGTCCACATTACGTCCACCGACCCAACTGCCAAACAAACCGTTGACCCTCGCTACTTCTCTCACCCTCTCGACCTGGAGATCATGGCACGCAATCTCCTCGACGTGGAGCGACTCCACAAAGCCGCCCCTCTATCCAACTATATCAAGCCAAACGGAAGACGCAATCACCCAGACGCATTCCTAACTGACCTCGAGTCGGCCAAGAAGTACATCCTCGACACTGCTAAAACGGCCTATCACTTTTGTGGTACTTGCGCTATGCTCCCGCATGAGAAGGGAGGTGTTGTTGACAATCGGTTAAAAGTGTATGGGACAGCTAATTTGCGGATTTGTGATTCGAGCGTCTTCCCTTTGATTCCCGCGGCGAATACCATGTCAAGTGTATATGCCGTTTCAGAGAGGGGGGCAGATATTATTCGGGGGAGGATTTAGTTGCGTTTTGCGCATTATAATTTCACAAGTCTCACAAGTATAGGCGGGGGAGGAAGGACGATTTCAAATTGAATTAAGAATGCACGAGAAACATAAGAAACAGAAAGTTGCAAAAATTACTCAATCATGGAGGGATACTAACCTATAAACAACCAACAAACAAGACCGAACCAATTCTTACGCAGCAGTTTTTTCACTCACACATCTCGACAGGGGTAGGCAATCACAACATCTAGCGAATCTATTGCTATGTACCAACAAAAAGTATCAATCCTTTAGTTTCAAATATATAAACAGATAAACAAGGAGCTGCAGATTTTACCCATATCTCCTAAGCTGTAAACATATTGCGGGGAGACATCGGGGTGAAGGTATCCATCTGCATACAAAAAAGAAAAAAGAGAAGAAAAAAAAAAAGAAATCACGACAGGCGCAACCTGAGGGAGATTTGACGTTGAAATGAACTCGCCTCACTGACATTTCCGTTCCCTATTAGAAGCGTGTGCAGGTCCGTTCCATATTCCCGAGGCTCAACCCAGCAACTGCAGATAATGGGGCACTTAGTATGGTTGGATGGCCCAAGTTCCCCATACATTTTACACATTTTACTATGCACAGATGCGCAGGGCAAAGGCTTGGCGCGAAGTCTATCTGGATGTCTGGACGGCTGCAGGTGGTGCAGTTTGCAAATTCGACGGCAGTTATTGTTATTACTGCAGGTGTAGTTGAGACGGAGCGGGCTTGTCACCACTTGGGAACCAAAGACGTTGTTGACTTGCGGACAAACACAGAGATTGATTAGGTTAATTAGATATAGACATAGATGGTAATGACAGCTTCGTTGGTATCGCATATTCGTCACTCTCGACTCATCTCCCTCAAGATAGAGTGCTTAGAAAAGCAAGTTCACCGCGTATCCCGCAACAGCAGCAATCGCAGCTCCAACAATGTTGCCGCGCGAGAGGAGCTGTGCTGCCGCGCCGTCACCTGTAGGCGTAGCCTCAGGTGTCTCAGTCTCCGACCCACCCTCGGAGTCGCTCGTTGTTGTCGTTTCGCTTGTCTCCGTTGCCGTGGACTCTGAATCGGTATTGGTCATCGTAGCGTCAGTGTCCGTCTCCGTCTCAGACACTGTCGGGAGCGTAAACGTGCCATCTGTCGAGCTTCCCGTAGGCTGGCTCGTCAGCGTCCCGTTCAGCTCCAAGCCCCCGGTCGTCGTTGTCGCTGTCGCCGTAGTCGCATTCCCCGTGGACGTTGTTGTGCTCGAATCATCGCCACCGTTGAGCGCAACAACCTCGAAGCTTAGAAGGTCGACTGAGCTCTCCTTTGTCCATGCCTTGGTTGCGCGTCCTGCGGGTTCGCCGGAGCATTCGTCGTTCGAAAACAGGAGCATGTTGATGTTTGTCTCTCCCTCGCCGTCCAATTCGAAGACTTCGCCTTTAGCGTGGTCAATGACGATGCAGTCGGACGGGCCGGTGCCGCGCTCGGTGTGTTCTTCGCCGTCGGAGTTGCGCCATGTGAGTGTCCAGGCGTAGGTTGTGGGGAGGAGGATTGGGAGGATGAATGCGGCGGATTTCATTTTTGCGTTCTTGAAGTGTGAATCTTCGACGGTGATTTTGTGTTACCTGGGCGTCGGAAGAGAAATTTGGGGGGGTGTGTGCGGGGAGGCAGCAGCGTGGTATTTGAAGGGCCGGACAGAGTTGGGCATTGCAGCGTGTTTCAAGGATCTGCAAGGTTGTGTTGCGCTCGTCGGCGGCTGAAAATTTTCGGTCCTTGGCGCACGGCACAACGCTTGCTGTCAGTGGATGGCACAGGCTCTGTTGTGGGCTAGTTTGGAGCGGTTTGGATGCATGGTGTCTTCGTGTCTTGGTCCTCGAGGACGCAAGGGCGAAGGTGTGACAAGATGGTCCAACATTCTAGTTGAAGAGGGGTAATGATGTATCTGAAACATGGTTAACCAATTGCTCCCAGTGAGAGGAGATATCTTTCACAGGGTGCAGCCTCACCTCAGGTGGAATGTTACTGTTGTTGGAGATGCCTGGGGATGATCTGCAGCGAATACGAGGGAGGGTTACATACAGCAGCCACTCGCAGCGAAACATCTTTGGAACAATTTATTTTCCGCTCCGAGGTCGGCCCAGGCCGGTCGGTTCATTCCGTGCCAAAGACGGAAATTGGCACGCTTCTATCGCTGCAATTGCGAGCCAGGCAAGTTGACTCCCCACGGGGGTTCGGGGGTTTCATATTATTCGAGTCCTGGGGCTCAAAGAATTCAAGATGGCAAAGATCACGCAGAATTCTTGCGGAAGACATTTGTCAACTTATGCTTGGCTTCATCAAAAGGTCTATCGCCATTGGTTGTGCAAGGTGGTGCAAAGAGAATATATCTCTGCCGAGCGAAGCCAGCTCGGCCTAGTTGACAAGTGACGCGATTCGCTGAAACCAAGGAAAACGAGGCATTATATATCAGGAAAGACAAGCCAGAGCATTGTAGCAACTAATCAATTTGTTCACGCTCCCGAAGTTTCCGAGCTTGACGCGGTACCACGATTGGGCCGGAGAACCACGACCACATTTAATCTCGACGTCGCTTGACAAGCTCGAAAATAAATCATCCTTGCAAGCCTTGTCAAAGTATTTGTCAACCCAGGAAATCCTTCGCAAAGTTGACGGACGTTGCGCTATCCCGTAGGCAAACCGCGCTGTTCCTGCTTGCCCACGGCGCCTCTGGGTTTGGAGGTATGGAGGCTCTTCGGCATCGACAGATAATTGCACTTCGTTTGTGGAAGGGAAGGATAATCAGAACGTTATCTAGCAATATGACGACAGCTCATGCGAGTGATTCTGGTCATCACGTTAGGCGAGCAACGCAGCCCACAAGCTTCGCTAAAAAACGGTCTCTCAGCAGAGATAAGAGATCACCAGACATCGCCGCACGCGAATTCAAATCCTTCACCTCGTTTGCGCCTCTTGCGGTGAGAAGAGTAGTTAAAATTAGCCTCAAGCCTCGTGAGCCAAGCTCAGTTGCGTCATGCAGGCTTATGAGGGGAAAGCTTGAAGGATCGAGCTAGAGGTGAAAGGCAGTGTGCCTGAATGGCGAAGATCCTCTCGAGTTCGCGGCGGATCATCATCAGTCTTCATCGAATTGACCTGGGAGGCGGGTTGATTGCACACCGATCGGGGACCTCACTCTCTCAGCCGTTCCGAGATACGTAAAACCGAATAAATGGGGCTGGAGAATATTTGCCGAGACAGCGGAGCAACGTTCGTCAGAGCTGTCTCTTTGTTCTCGTGAGTGGAGCTCAATGTTCTTATCACACCCGTGATCCGTCAAGGGCAGCAGAAACTCATCACGGTCCAAGCTCCTCTTCGGATATCCCCGCAGGATCCATCCATCATGGCTTGGGGCACCAACGCTAGCGTCCACAGTCACAGCTTGCGACCCATCACGTGTTGTGAAACAGTCCATTTCAGGGCGATTGAATTGGAGACCCGATCCAGTGGCCTGCCCTTGTTAAATAAAGGGGATGGATCCATCGACGAGCTCTTATCGCAGTGTTTTGGCATGATGGTGGGCAGAGTTGGGGAGAAGAAGAGGCGGCGTTGGGATGTGATTCGACTGCGGGAGATGAGCAGTGCGGCCCGCTGATTGGAGCTTCTCGGTTTACGCGCCCTGCTGGGTCCCGTGACAGTGCCAAGATGGGCGTCCGCGAGCGCGATTGGCGGCTCAGGTGATGAGACCTGCAGGTGAAGAAAGCTGTGCGGCGAATCAGAAAACAAGCGCTCTTGTGTGCCAGTCTTACGATGCTGGAGAGAACACAATCTCCCCTTTCGGCAGTCGGCCCTGCTGGTGCGACAATTGGACAGCAAACACCCTGATTCACCTCGAGGAGATAGTTTCTGAAATGAAGCCGGCTTCTAGCACGCTCGTTGGTGTGTTCTGGCAGCAACTACGCCTCGTACTGTCCATGGCCGATGCCCCAGATGGGTCTCTCGTCCGCTAATTACCTGCTCGAACGCACTGGTCGCCTTGACGGTCCGTTTCTCGTTGAGATCCCTGTCCCGTCAGAAGCGCCATCAGGCCCTTGGCATGAGCTCCCATTGCTTGATGGCTGGAGATTTTGATCGACTCTTGCCGCTGCCTTCATCGCCTTTCTGACTTGCGCGACAAACTGCTGGAAATCTTAATTTGTGGGCATTTCTCCTTGATGCTCTCCTAAGCGACGCTGGATATCCTCATAAAGAGTTTACCGTCCTTGTTCTTCCGTATCCTCTCCAGGTGTGTACTCCGTTCGTATCACTTTCCCTCCGCCGATCTGCATCACGTTCCCCTCTCCACCCCTCCACCATCCCAGCGACCACCTCCTGCATCTTGTGCGGCCTTTGGGTTGCAGATTTTGATATCTCCTTTTTTTTTTTTTTCTCTGCATATTACATCTCATTTCCACATTTTTTTTCTGCATCTCATTGCCGCATAGATTGGTGCGTACCTGCTCTTCTCTGCTCCGCATACCGCTGTTTGGGAGACTGACTAAAGCTCGTTCAAAGGTCGGACCCCTGTCGCTGTCGGACTCGGAAATTTACATTGCCGTGTGTCGATAGCCAATTTTCCCCGGCTCGTTCCCGAGACTCCTCTGTCGATGCTCCTATTTCCTGAGCGGGGATGCTTCTGATAATCTCAACTCGGTTCCGTCGGCCTTGTCTCCTCGAACCTACCTTTGAGCGCCGTTAATTTCACACGGGACAGCCACTGATAAGGGTACGGGTGCGTTGGATCTGGGAATTGCGTGGGAAAGATGGTTGAAGTGGCATGGAACAGAAATCCTATTCCGGATACTCGACCAGCAAAGGTTCAGTCTGTAGCGGTGGCCACGCTGCCAGCTCAACCACAGGCCTCTGCACAATTCGAAGCATGTGCATCGACGGCTTCGCTGTTCCTCTACGCTCAAGGCTCCAGCGTCCTGTGCCTTCATCATGATACACTCGCCCTCGAACGCCGGTTCGAGAATCACAAGGACGATGTGGTCTTCATTTCAGTAGACAATGTGAGCGAACGCGGAGCGGGGAGGCTGGTCGTTAGCTACGATGCTAGCCAAACAGCGATTATCTGGGATTTATTCACCGGCAGCGTCATTGCTCGGTTTGCTTCTTTTGAGCCCTTGAAAGCAGCGGCGTGGATGCGCAATGGCAATGTCGCGTTCGGTACAGTTCAATGTGACCTGAGTGAGTGGCTTTGAAATTAACATTTTACTAGGAAATGAGAAGGGCGATGTGATTCTCTTCGAGCCATCCACATCGGAAAACGTTTCCTGTCGTACCATTTTCGATCCGATCACTGCTTTGGCACCCGCTACTGATTGCCGAACCTACGCAATTGGGTACGTTCCTAAGCTATCCAGAGTTAAGAGTGTTGCTAACTTTGGTTCCATCTAGGTACCAGAACGGCTCTATCCTAATTGCTACGTTATTACCTACGTTTACCATTCTGCACACAATGACTACCTCTCGAGGACCGTCACCGATAGTTTCGCTAGCATGGCACGCATCATCTTCGAAACAGAAATCCGACATGTTAGCGACAATGTCTGCGAACGGAGACCTCCGGGTTTGGAGTGTTACCAAACCGCCTGGCAAGGAGGCGCCACGGGTAATTCGCAACCTAAAACGATCCGATGCTTCATCGTCTTCGGAGCCGAAATGGATGGCTTGGTCGAAGAATGGCAAGATTATACAATATTTGGATGGGTGAGTTCGCTCCTCGATGCTTTGTCCTCCGCGGAGATGTGGCTGAGTTGCGTGATGCAGTGAAACGTGGGCCTGGGATGTCAAGACGAAGCATATCAGCTACGAGCCAATCCCAACAATCGACAACCCCCGTGGAATCGCAAACTACGGTCCTACCGCTGCGCTCTTCACTCTTGGTCCCCAATTCACGGTTCAGCAATATGACCTAGAAAATCCAGCAATGGTAGCGAACGTGCAGCATGCTCCTACAAACTCCATGACGGCTGCCCTAGATCAAATGCGGGCGCGGACAAAATCTCCGCGCGCCTTACAAGACCCTCCAGAGATGCGCGAGCCAACCTCGATGTTCGCCTCCAGACGTACCCCGTACGACCCCAGCGGAATTGAAACAGTAAAACAACAGCGCGAGCAGCTGAGTAGCCCCGGCTCATCCCGTGGCCGTGCGGCCTCAGTTAGCTCCAAGGCATCCTCCGACAAGTACAAGCCTATTCCATTTTCACCACCGAGCAGGTCGGCACACACGGCGACTTCGTTCTCGTTAACATCCGCCGGTGGTGGCAGGGAAACGCCGCAACCATCGTTCGCATACGCTTCGTCGGTTTCAATGTCATCCGTAAAAAGTTCGCGGCCTGGATCCCGGTTAAGAAATGAAGTTCAGTTCAGTCCAGCAGACAAGAACGTCGACCTGTTTCCCTTCACCCGTGCCCGTCTCAACGACGTACCCTATAGACACCATCAACCGCTCGATGAGAGACGTCTGACACCCGACGATCTGCGACGGCAGATGTTGAGTATGGTTTTCGGTTGGGACGGGGACATTGAAGGACTGATCAAGGATGAGCTATACCGCCATCCTCCAGGCAGCCCAGCGGCTATTCTTCTTGCACAGTGGATAGAAGAGTCAGACACTGATCATATGGTCTCGATGATCAGTAGCGGGCCCACATCCATCACAGATTGGATGCTACTCGCACTCAGCCAGATGAGTGGTCAAGCTCAGGCGAACAGGGTCGGTCAAGCTTTTGTGCAAAAGATGCTCGACATCGGTGATGTTCACACCGCTGCCACGATCTTAATTGGTCTTGGGGATCGCGATGAAGCTGTGGAGGTCTACGTCTCCCAAAACTGCTACATGGAAGCCATTCTCATGACCAGCCTCGTGATGCCAACCGACTGGCAGCGACAGTCCTACCTAGTGCGCCGATGGGGAGAGCATGTGGTAGCGCACTCACAACAACAGCTGGCAATCCGCTGTTTCATGTGCACCGGAGTAGAGCCCTCGGACCCGTGGGCATCGCCGGCGGTCCATCAAGCCAATTTTGGAGAGATCATTCCCGGACGATCCCCTATGGCGTCGCCAGAGCCATTCCAGAACCCAGCCAACCTGCTGCATCCGAACGTGCAGTCCAAATCACCGGTCAACAGCCGGAACTCGCTCAAGGCGCCGCCTCTCAAGCTGATCACTAGCTTCGATGGACAGCCAAACCAGCGGTTCCGTTTCCCCGGTTTAAAATCTGACGACCGCACTCCTACAAATGCGCCTGGTGTAACTCCCATCGCCGAGTCTGTTGCAGGAGGCTCGGCAATCTCGCCTGGTGGATTTGGCTCGTACAAGCTCAACAACATTCAAAGCCTCAACAATGCTATGAATTCTAGGTCAAACACGCCCGGCTTCCCGAAGCAGAGGTTGCCGTCTATCGGTGAAACGCCTGTCGACGTTCATCCTCCCACTTTCATGTTTAAGGAACAGCCCAAGAAGCTTGTGGATTACGGCTCTACTTCGGAGAATGATGACACTAGTCAAGGCGAACCTCCCCAGCAAGAAGATGATCTTGGCTTGCTCCCTTCTGCACGATATGATCCTGAGGAGGCGTTCAAACCGAGCCCTCAGACAGCCGTTCAGGCCACCGCAGACAAATTCGCGACCATCAAAGGCCTGCCTTCTCCAACACCGGGTATTTTCGAGGCTCTGCGAGAACGGTCTGATAGCAGACTTAGCGCCAGAGACAGGAAGCCGGACGGCTTACAACTGCATTTCAGACCTGGCGAGTCCTCTCATGATGAAATGAATCAATCCGACACAATGACGGCTAGCTTCAGGAGTCCACCTTCTACTGCCAACAGTTTCAGCACGACGAAGAGCCCTAGTGTAAGTGGGAGGAGTATCGACCAGTACATCAGCAGCCTGGACGAGGCGAGCTACCATGCACGGAAGCAGCACCGCCGTGGACGACGCAACACAGACGCGTCTGATTCAAATCCCCTAAGCTCACGTAAGACGAAGAGCAGGACTGCATCCAACGATACCCGGGGCCGGAACGAGAAGCGTTACATCCAGCCAGCGAAGCGGTCCCCTTCGTCTCCCGTTCCCATGTCGCCCGAGGAATTGGCGTCGTATAGCTCAAAACAACCGTCCAAAGCCAGGAGTACTAGCAGGGTCCGCAAGCCGCGGTCTAGAAACTCGTCGGAACGACGGAACAACCGCTCTACTAGCCGGAACACTGCAGGTCGTGTTGATGATTCCCGCGGACGCAGCACCGACAGAGGACTGCGAAACATTTCCCCGCCATCTCCTGTTCCCATGACTAACCCAGAGGATGCGCTAAAATTTGTTGCGGGTGATAGGGAAAGGCGGACTCGTCAGCGCAGCAGGAGCCGACGCCCTTCCGCTTCGAGACGCGAGCCTTCTGCTGACGGACGACGAACTCGAGGAAGTTCACGTACCCGCCAGGAGTCTGACTCCAAACCCACCCCAGAGCCAGAGTTCAAGGTGCCTCCTACCGATGACTACATTCAGATAGAAGCTCCCATCGAGCAGCCGTATGAGGTTCACGCGCATCCTGTCGAGGAGGTCACGGAAATTCCCGTGCCTATCTTATCCCCCGCGGCGATTGCTGAAATGAGAAGAAAGGAGCTTGCGGCCGCTGAGCTCGAAGCGCGCCGGCTTTCCCTTGCACGCAACCCCTCTGCGCCCAATATCCCCTTCCCTGGAGAGATTCAGTATACGCGGGGTATTCTGGAAAGTCCTCCATTCAACGTCGTGTCTTTCACACCTCGTACTCCAGGACGGAGCATGATTCCCGCCAAGATGTCGCCGGATTATCCAAGCAGCTCTGACTCGAACTCCTCCAGATCTGGCGTGCCATTAGGACTACCTGCAACGCCTAGGGCTATGCGCCACCCAAAGTACAGTGGAGCCTCGGAGAGTGAGCCTATGCCTCCTCCGCCGCCACCACCTCCGCCAAGTGCTCCTCCGCAGACCGATCACGCTCCGCTGCTGTTGAGTGACGCTCGGTACCAAGGCGAAGCTGAGCGGATTCCCCGCTCAATGTCCGTTCCTGTCCCCGAGGTTCTTCCTCCCAGTCGACACGTGGATATGCCCATGCACCCGCACTTCAACCCAAGTCTCCCGCGCAGTCGCTCATCTGACAGAAACCGGGCAATGCAGCAGCAGCACCGCCGAAAGAGCTCACGCGAGCTCTCAAACGGGGGGACCTACAACTACGGAACTTCACCCGTAACAGTCAGCATTGAGGAAGCGATGGAGAAGGTTATGCCCCCAATCTTACCAGAGCTGCAGCACCTCAACACACCTCCTCCGCCGCCACCAATCCCGGCCTCTACAACCTCGCGCGAATCGTCCGGCACAATCGATATTGCCATCGATAACGAGGGTTTCGGACGCCATCTCCCTCGCGCTATGACTGCTGGACCGGCGCTCAGCACTGAGTCGAGGCCAACTGTTGTCCGTCGCATGTCGCTTGAGCATCGCCGGAACCGCAGCGTTAACGAGTCCTTCAGCTCGAAGATCCGCAACCTCACTCGACGCAGCAGCCGGGGTTCTGACGCCTGGGGATCGCCCCCTGATAACCGTGGCTCATACGAGGGCGTCCCCATGACCGATGGTCGTATATAATTTGATTGCATTTTGACGTACCTTCTTTTTTCTCTTCTCTTTCCCTCATTCAGGTTCATTTTTTGATTGATATTATTCATCACGACTCACGAATTTCCTTCTCTTTTTCTACTCTAGCCATTTACGTTGACTGCTTTCATCATCATCATCATCATCATCATTAGCATTCCTCTAACTCATGTGTTTATGTCCGTGTTCATGTTTATGTTATCTTTCTCTTCTCACTTTCTTTAGCATTCCACTTGGATATTCTATACCCTTTCTCCACCCACTCTGCTCAGGATGAAGTACAGAAAGACGACCAGCCTATCGCTTACCCAGCAGCACACGGATTTTTCTTCGATCTCTCGCTCATGTTGCCTTTATCCTCGTTCAGATTTAGCGTATCTAAAGCTTGCCTGCGAAGGCTAAAAGTCGATAATTACACTTCTTTCACATCGTGCGATACCATCCAGGCAGCGTAAATATTGGTAGCTGAGGCTTCATTGAGTTGATATTTTGACGTTAGATAATAATACAGAAGATGTACATCGCTAGGAAAACACACTGGAAGCAATGTTGAGATTGTAACTACAATATAATGCTCCCTTGACAAGGCGACGGACGACTCTCATCCACGCTCCTCTATTTCCAAACACTCGATCGACCGGCTCCCGGGTCGTTCGACTGATTCCGCTCCGCCTCGAGCATCCGGTTGAACTCCGCCTGAGCACGGTCCCGCTCCCGCTGGCCGTCATTGTTGACAGCCGAGGAATCCTGACCCCATGAACTCCCGGCCGGTGAGGCAGGTTCAGACGCAGTTGGATTCTGAGCCTGGTTTCGGAGTCGCTCCCATGCACTCCCTCTCTGGGCGGCTGCTGCGTTCTCCTGTTGCACGATACCTCGATAGGCTGGTGCTGTCGGGCTCGCGTCATCGTCATCGAAGAATCCAGTCGATGTTTTCTGCTCGTCTGGTGGGCTATAACTAGACGCCTCGGTCACAGTTCCAGGTGTAGGGTAGCTTCGCGTGTCGCTAGAGGCATTTGCAGCCGCGGAGTCTATGCTTGAAGCATTCCCACCGTATCCGGCCTGATCGTAACTTCCGCTCTGCGTTGCAGACTCCTCACTCTGTTGTCTGGCTTGTGCTTCTAATATCCGCTGCTGTCGCCGCTCCTTGGCAGCCTGGTTCCTCCGGTCCCTCACCTCCTCCGGCGACTGTGCCCGCAAATCCGCCGAATGCTGCATCATCCGTGGATCCTTCACCAGTGACGCGGCCATCGTCCACGCAGCAAACATCTGGAACCCTATTGTCCCACCCAACGTCCAAAAGAAAAGCCTCGTAAACAACCTCCCCGCCAATTGCTTGCCGAGGACAGGGTCCACGCTGAACAACGCTCTTGTGCCCTCCACATACCGCCGGACCCCGGACAACACTCCTCCTGCTCCTGCTCCTTTCTCCTGCGAAGTCGCCGGCGCATACATGGTAAAATGCTTATAGTTCTTCTCATACCAGAAGAACTTCGCGGTCCCCGCAAAGGCGCCCAGCGGTAGTCCCCTGCGGAAATTCGTCACGAAGCCATTGTTGCTCTCGACGTACGCGTCGATCTCCGGCTGCGTTAGCGGCCGATCGACCTGCGTCGCCCCGTCTTGGATCCGGGCGACGAGGAAACTCCCGTATGAGGAGCGCCAGCGCCCTGTACCTAAGTAGCCCAGGTACAGTGTGATCGGGTCGGGCCTGCGGATGAGGTCGGGTCTGATTGTGGTTTCGGGTGCGAGGAAGCGGGACGCTGCTTGCGAGATCTGCGACGCGAAGAGCTCGGTGGTGTAGGGGAGGGAGCCATCGGACGCCATGGCGGCGCGGGTAGTGGGGGCCAAATCTGTTCAATTGAGATATTTGAAGGAGTTGGTCGCGATTGCGAGGTTCGTAGTGTAGTTGCTTAAGTGTTTGTTGAGTTGATCAATCTTCAAAAGTGCGGAGGTGCCAAGTGCGTCATGCGACCTGTGCTTAGTCACATGCATAGTTGTCCAGTGTCTATGCACAGTATAAATGCATCAGCGTACTAACTACGTTGTACTGTATTGGGCTGATTTGTTGATCGAGGGACTGTGCTACAGCTTAGGCGACTTTACTCATCATTGATTCCTTAAATCCAGATTGAAATTTCTCGGTATTCCTATAATGCAGAACAAATCCACTATTTCTCACTATTTATACACGGACATATGTGAATGAAAAACAACCAAAGTCTCCCGGTATCAAGAAAACGGTAACAACAGCCTCCCCATTTATTTGCCTGGGGGAACTTTGTAAAGTAAAGCTTTACAGTATCCAGCAGCGACAGCCGCAGCATAGTTCTGCCACCCGTCTTGCTTGTGGGTATCCGCATAGTCGCATACCCCACGAATCACTAGGCCAGGAATCTGATCCAAAAATCCACATGCTTCCATTTCATAACAGATCGCGTCCTTGTATCCTTTGTGTAAGAGTTCCCGGTATCGTACGCTCTTGACAACTCCACCGCCGGAGAAAACGAGGCCTCTATGAACGACAGGCTGCAGAGGGCGAGGACGAGGAGAGCGGGGGACGGCCCTCTTAGATGCACTGGCATCACATTGGGTGCAGTCGGCGCCAGGAGTGACATGTAAGAATCCCGGGTCAAACAGGACATCCCTTGCATTTGGCGGACAGAATCCGGACTTTTGAACGATGTCTCCAAGGAAATATCCGAGATCGCTTCGTCCCGTTTTCTCGTCGTCCTTCATGGCTTGTTCCGCGGAGACTAGGAGCTTGGGAGGCCTGGGGGTCATCGGCTGCCTCTCGGTAAACCCCTTCCCATCGAAATCGCCAATCTCGTATTTGATCACGCCGTTATGTTTCCGTCCCGGTTGGCTGACCGCGATGTCCCCCAAGCGGATGTCACGCTTAGTGGGGTTTGGAATGCCTCCGCCGATTCCAACCGTTAGAGCGAAGCGGATGTTCTGGAACTGCAATTTCACAAGCGTAGCGACAGCGGCGGCATTTACCGGGCCCATTCTCGCGGGCTGGGCGATGACGACGATGTGTCTGCCTATGCGGCCATAGAAGTAGACATATCTGGGGTTGGGTGGTTGCGGGTGGCACGAATATTCCTCGTCCAGGCTGTACTTCACGGCGAGAGCTTCATGTGCGAGAGCACAAAAGATGGCAACTGTAACGGCCTCTGGTCGAATCTCTCGGAAATGGTGGTTGTTACTGCTCGGATATGTCGGTGCTTGTATGGGTGTATTGGACGAGGATGCTGGGGGGCGTTGCAGCTTGCTTGACGGACTTCCCATGTTGCCTGTTAATTATTTCAAATGCGACTTGCAATAGATGTAATGGGTATGGGGTGCAGGCTCCGAAGGATGGATAATAATGAAAAGAAGATGACAGCTATTTGGCCATATTGAAGCTTGCTGGGGAGTTCGGGCTGTCTTTATAGAATTTGCGCTTCTCTGCTTGCGTGCTTCAGAGACAAATCCTGAGTCTCGCTGCCAACCATTAAGCGCGCATCAAAAAGTCTATAAACTCCACCATCCAGAACTGCATGAGGCTGAAACTCGCTTGGGAACCCCGGGCGGCTCCAGAGACATTCCATGTTTTAAAGTATGCACGGCGAGAGCTTTCATCCAAGTTTCTCAACATGTCCCGTCCAATCGTTCATCTTAGTAGCAATTTGATTTAGAGACAATCTGGTGCTTACAATGATTAGCTCCTTTTAGACTGTTCATCCACCGGCGCTAACGTGCATAAGGTAGGTATATTCTCGGCACCGTGGGGTATGGGCGCGTAACTGCATAATAAGCGCCCTGTACCCTCCCTCCAATCTTGTGGCTTACCATGCTGTCGGGTTCAAATCACTGGTTACTAACGCTCCTCATGTGTGCGACGATAAAGATAGACTGGGCCAAGAGCTATTTATTGGAGTAGGATGGAAGACCTGGCGTCTACATATCATGGAGAATCTGGCATATCGCAGTTTCGAACAGGCCCAACGGCATGTCCATGGCACATCTCAACCAAATGGGGAACGATCCAAGGGTGCCCTGTTTGAAATGCATGCGGGCCCCAAGTGGTTTCATTTGAATTGGGGTACGCGCCATCCCCGACGATCATATTCCAGTGGGTGACGCGCATTGGCGGAGACCATAGTCAAGTACAAGCGCTGTTGCTGTTCTCAGACCTCTCATGCGTTAGATGTACTGCTGCTCCGCATCGGACTTTGAAGTTTTAATGTTTTGAAGCTCTTCTTGTCCTGTTGAGAGGAAACGCTGAGGTGGACATGGGTTGGCTCCCACACTGAATTACCTCCCGCCTAGGAATCCATCAAGAGCCTGCATGTAAATCACTTTCTAGTGAAACGAAAGAAAGAGTAGGGACCAACCCTGCCTTCTTGTTATGAAGCTGAACAAGTGAAAAACAAAGCAGGCAATCACAGGACTCTCTTGCACCGTTGTGTCAGAGATCATAATATGGTATATACAAATAATTTAGGTGATATTTGTTTTACTTAGTGGGAGAGTGTAAGTGACCACCCTTTCCTTCATCCTTCAGATGTTCATGGATGTCCGCAGCACTTCCAGGTTCGGGAAACCCTTAATACCTCCTACATTGATTCCTATTCTAGCTGTTAAAAACCAATGTATGGTGTTGTTAGAAGCTTTGCCTCTAAGTACGAATCTTGTAAAATATCTCCGGCTCCTTGAAATCTGGCAAATCTTTGGGGTCTTCTGAGTACGTCATCTCTGTTACGGAGAAATCAACCTCGAGATTCAATTTATCCTTCCATCTTTCTTCTGGAATATGCGATCCAACCTATTTCTTTTGTCAGTTGCTGCGACGTCCTAAATAATACGGGTGCTGAAAGAGCGAGACGAGGGGGATTAAGTCACCATAGTCATCCTCCAATAATTCCCTTTGAGGAAATCCTCAACGACATCTAGATCCAGGCTTTCTAGTTGCCCCTGCTGGATCTTCTGGATCAGATCCGTTGTCAGGGGGGTATAAGACGTAACCTGGACATCGTTTCCCTCTAGTTCGGCGCGGTTGCCCCAAACCGTCTCACCGTCTTGGGTAGTTGGCTGATTAAAGTTATACACGCTGGTCACGAAATGGCTGTCCTCGAATGTTTTTGCAGTTTCGCCTTGTGGGAGAAGGTACATCTCAAGGTTGAAGGGGCTACCGCCCATCGCAAACCTAACCACAAAAGTCCAGATCAGCCCATCCAGTCAGATGTGATAGAAGTGAAGAAACAGAGCATACCTGGGAAATCGAATGCTAACCGCATAGTCCATAATCGCCACCCCATCCTTATCTGTTGGTACGACACCGGGGATCTTCACATCAGACTTTACTACCTGGAACGCGTGTGCCCGCGTGGCACCGTAATTAAGCGTTATATGTTCCATGAGCGCCGCTTTCTGGTCTGTCCAACCTTCATACTCCCAGCGCTGCAGCTCGGGGTAAGTATAGCCTAACTGAAACCAATCACGCGCATCGCTAGCTGTCCACAGTGTACCGGCAGTGTCTTTATGAAAGGGACGCAGAGGTGCGGCCGCCATTTGAGTATTCATTCCACCTGTGTCAGCTTCGAACCATTCATCGGGATTGAGGGTTTGCCAGATTGCAAATAGGCGATCAAGATTGCTGCCACCGCCAGTGAGACACTATAACCCCTGGAAATGACATTGTGAAGGTGGTGGCTTACCAGTAAAGCAACCAAAACACAGGATCGAACGCTGCAACAGGGAGCTGGGACATGTGCCCTCCGTCTCCACCAACCCAGTAATGGATATTATCGTAGATGGACTCGATATTTATGTCGCTTATCACTTTAGTTGGGCTGGATAAGTCTGCGGTGGCATCACGCGTAGTTGTTGCAAAGCTCACAAAGTCTATTGGGTACATAAGCAGCCGGTAGACCATCTCTTTCACCTTGCTGTACTCAAAGTCCGTGATTGAGATTGGGTTCACCGTCTGCTTGAGCAGGTACTCGTTGGCTCGCGCTGTGTTTACAACGCCATCTCTCCAGGCTTCGCTTACGGGGTCTAGTTGCGCCTTCATCGGGCACTGGCTGGTTGCAACGCACATGTTATACTATATACAGTATATGTATGTTAGCTCTCGCAAAATATTACAACGAAAATCCATAATTTTCCGTACATACCTGAAGCCGCTCCTCAATCTCAATAAACTGAAGAGTGTCAACACCAAAATCGCCCATTCTCTGGCCATTTGGCATTCGAAACTTGAAGACCGGGTTATCCATCTCGCGGTCTACTCCGTTAGACCTTGTCCTTAGTTTATCGCGACAGAGCAGCCCTGGTATTCTAGGGTACTTGGCCCAGTCCCAGTAGGGGAGGCGCCAGGTGCTGGCAGCTCGAAATAGAGTCTTCTTTATCTTATGGCCTACTGACATTGGCGGGATAATCTTCTCAACCATAATCTCATAGAGCCGTTGCTAGTGCACGCATTTCAAATTAGCTACAGAGTCTCGGGAGAGAGAACAAAAGAGTATAATATATATATATATACACACCTCATAAAGCAAGAGATAAGGCCGATGCCAAAGCGGAAATAAACAATTTGCATGCATACTGTAGCCCTTTCCATGGACTTCCTTATCAGGCTCATCCCAAGATTTGTATGGCATGCCGTGGATACCTGCAACCTGGAAATATGAATCTCTATCCGCAGGATCTAGTAGCTGAAAGTATTCAAGGGCTAGAATAAACAGGTACACTTGGTTCTGGTCAGTTGTGTCTGTACTTGTAACCCATTCATTTAATTCTCGTCGAACAGGGACTCGGCCATCGGGACCTAATCCGTCTTTGATCCCTTGGATCGGGTAGTGTTGGTGTGTCATTGTGGTAAATGAGTCGGTGCAAGCTTTGCTGGTTTCGCTGGTTTCAGCCTCGTGCAAAGACTCAATCAGTGTTTGAATAATTGAGTCCTTTTCCCTGTCATAGGATTGAACAGGCAGAAAGTCCCATGTGATCATCTCATTTTCGTTTTCGGAGGTGTCTATACCTGATAACCCTCTTTCAGCTTCCCAAATCCCCGGAACTGGGTGATCTGGCTCATCATCATTGAATGTGGGTGGCATTTGATCTGCGTCCCAGCCGAAAGCGCTTTTCGCTCCCAAGTCATTGTTTGCAGCACCCCCGATGGACGGATCATTACTGACGCCCGACAAGGCGTCAGGTATATCGTCTCGATGAGGCAACGAAAGCATAAGAAGAGATTTTAGATGACCCGCGATATGCTTCGGCAGTAAGTCGGGAAATTTGTTTCGATTCTCAGAAGTGACTCGTTCAATATCTTCTGGGACACAATTGCACAAAGGACAAACAAAGGCCTCTCGCAACACTGGGACCGTACTGCGCTGGGCAAGAGTTAACAATTGGGTTTGTGTAAACCTCTCCGCATGATGTGATTCCATATGATGCACAAACTCTCCCTTCCACCTGAAGGGCTCCAGCGTCTCGCATATGGGACAGACCCAGGCAAGTAAGTGCACCTTCCATGCATACTCTGGTTGTCCATGCTGAGACATGTGATGCTTCCAATCATCGAACTTGCCAAAATGAACCGAATTCGTTCTGCACTTCTCTGAAATACAGACGTATGGCTCGATATCGGCATCGACATGTTTCTTCCACCAACACTCGGTCTGTGCCTGCGCTGTCGGCAGAATTTCGTAACAATAAGGACAAACACATTCCTTCTGTGTTCTTCTAGTGGTAGTAGGAAAGGGTGGGTACTCAAGTCTCGCGTCAACAATTGACGTTCCTTTGCTCGCAACGGACGGTGGTGGCTTATTATCAGCCAGCATGCGGCGAAAGAGCTTGGGATCTAGTGTAGAAGCGTTAGTTAGTGACGGGGCACGATTTCTACTTGGTGTTTTTGGTGTATGACGGGGCTCTTGGGTTTCCAAGGAGGATGAGGGTGTAGGAGTAAGTGGTCCGCTCAGGGCCTCATCATTCTGGTCGTCATAGGGTATAGCGGGCTGTCGAACAGTGGTTGTCATCGCTTGAAATGCTAATTTGGTTTGATGCTTTGCTTTATACACAAAGCGCTTTCGACGCAAGGCGATTGAATGGGCAAGCTGCTCACACAGCGATTCACTTATCTCTCGAAACCGATGCTTGACCATGAGAAAGGCAAAGTGTTCGAAGTCTCCCTCTCCCTCTTCCCCTACACATGCTAGGGATCGGAGATTTCTGCTTTGGGCCGAAGATTTCCGGATCATTATCGCCAGCTTGTGGAGTCTGTCGATGCTGGCGCCGGACGCTTGTATCGCCTCAAAAAATGGCTGCGACTCATAGTCGCCTTCGGGTGTTGCTAGTGCGCTTGCCACGATGACGCTCTTGTTCTGCGATTGCGGAATAGTGACGGCGGCTTCAGAGAAAAGTCAGCGAGGAAAGTCTTTCAGGGTGGTGCTCGCTACCATGTTGTAGATTGCGCTCTAACACCACAAGTACCTGTGCAACCAAGCTTTTGATGTCGTCGCTGTATCGTAGGCGGTAATCCAGCGACGCCTTCTTAGGAGCGAGGGCACCGAGGTTGCTCACCCAGATGTTGAGACGCCCAAGTTCAGTCTCAACCAGGTCATACCCCTCTGAGCCTGACTGCAGCATACTCAGGATCTCCCCAAGTAAGAAGGAACAACCAGCAGTCAAATCATGGATGGAGGGGCCATCCCCACTGCTAAGCTTACCGTGATCACTCATTGTGTAGACGTCTTCGCACCCTTTCTTCTATTATAAGATGCGGCAATGAGTGCAGAGTCCGACCAACATAAGGCTGCGCGCGAAGACCGCAACTACCCCGCCATGCCACGTGAAGTTTGGCTTACTGGCTGGCGGTCCGGGACATTCTCAGCTTCCAGCGCTGATCTATTCTTTTCCCATCGCGATCTTCTTATATGTCGGGTGTAGTGATCATAGCTCCACCAGGATGAAGATTTCCACCGATAGTGTCGAAGAGTGGGAGCTGCTTCAGGCCATGCACGAGCTCTTCGGCCGCCCTCCCTCTAGCACCGGTGAGCAGCCTCCCGGTGGTAGAGGTAGTCTCGAGGCTAGGCGACTTGAGAATTACAGAGACTTCTTACGGATCGACGTCAAGATGATTCTTTTGGACGTTCATTCTGAATCGGAACTGTCGAGTGCGGCGTTCAAGCAATGCTCTGATGCGTTGACCAGCCTTCTGGCTGCGTTCGAGAACTTGCTCGATGACGGTATCCTGGCTCTTGGTAATAGAGGAAGTTCATCGTCGCCGGTGGCGATCTGTGTCAGTGTCAATCATATGCATGGACCGTTTGTGTTAGAATCAACACTAACTTAGCGAAGCAGAGTATAGGTACTGGCCCGGAGAAGCAGATATGGAACTTCAAGGGGTTATTCGGCTGGCCCTTCTATCGTCGCACGGGCTCCAACCCTCAATCAATACCCGAAACCTCTATAACGAGCCCATCACCCCTCCCAGCTCCCGTTCTGCCAGTTTCACCTTTCCCGAAGTTACAGATTGTGAAAGCGAAAATCTACAGCGGGCTTACACATGGAGGTGGATTGAATGATTTGGGCGCAATGGTACGCCGACTGGGGGAAAGTGACTACGTTGGGATTCTCCAAGAGATAAGCTCATTCAGTCGGACGATGAGACAAGTGTACGGTCCTGTGGTAGAACCTCAAACTACGGCCGCTACCAGAGTGCCGGACAATGCTGATGGTGAGATTGAATCGGACGAACGGTATAACCCCTTGATACGTGAGCTATTGTGGACCTTACACTCGTCATTAAGGAATTTTTCGGCGGAGTGCCATCATGAAGCAAGACTATACCTTCCGGTTCATCGGGCTGCGGAAGCAGAACTGGAGGTAGATATGTTCCTGTCAACATGTCAGGGAACGGCGCAGTGGCAGGAAGCTAAATGTCTTTTCCAGAGGTTTGTGCAGGCTTTGAACCCACAACAGATAATCCATACATTGGCATTCTGACACCCGTTCTCCAGCACGATACAAAAGGGTCAGAGATATCCTGAGGTATTGAGCATATGTGGCCCTCTCTATCGCGCCCAAAGCCGGAGTTCACTGTTACGCCTCTTAGCTATCGACGAGCGGCTCTGGGACCGTTCCAACCCTCGTGAGAAAATGTCGAATCCAAGGTGGTCTCCCATCATTTCCCTCCAGTCCTTGCTGGAAAAAGGCCATTTTTCATTCCAGACAAGAAAAAGGGGTTTATCGAAGGTTTCACTAAAAGAAAAAAGAATCCTTGCTGTGATACTTTCTTATACTATGTTATACCTCTGTGACAGCCCTTGGCTCATGGAGACCTTGGATGGAGGAATGATCTTCTTCCAATGTGATCCTTCGATGCAACACTTGCTGAGCACTAGGCAGCCATATATTACCAGCCCTCTCAAACTCCCTTCGCAAACAGGGGAGGCTTTCAAAGACCGGATCCACAACTATCCAGTAATTTTGGACTTTGCACGACTACTCCTGGAGCTGCATCACGGAGAAACAATTCAAGCTACAGAAGAGGACTATGACTTCATCACAAAACAGGAGACTCCTGACACTCCTTTCTTTATGATTAGCCGTGTATTGCAGGAAACCTGCGAAGACATCCATGCTGACTATCTTGCCGCTATCGAAGCCTGCCTAGACTGTGATAAATTCTTACCTCCGCAAACGCCTTCATTCAATGATGCCGAATTCAGGAGTCTATTCTACAAGAATATTGTGGCCCCTCTGGAGAGAGAACTATTCCATGGTTTCAAACTTAAAGTCCACGAACTAGATTCTCTAGGGCTGCCTGACGCTAAAATGGCTTCCCAGCAATCGGCGACAATCCACCTACCGCTACCTACAAATGTATGCTTGGAGTCTGAGCCAGGGCATCCCTCGCTTGGTATTGCCAAAAGCTCCGATACCAACTCTACCATATCATCAATAGCAATACTACAATCGCCCAGCAAATCCCAGATCAACCCTACCGCCCTGCCCTCTAGTGACCTCCCTCGGGATGCCTATCAGATTGCAGTCATCTGTCCCATGGCTATTGAACTGACCCCAATCCTTGCGATGCTAGACAAGACTCACGCCCCCGAACATGAAGCAAACACCTATATTTTAGGTCAAATAGGACATCATAAGGTTGTGGTGACGGTAATGCCTGAGATCGGAACCACTAGCGCGGCTGTGCTAGCGACTCAGCTTCGACATGATTTCCCCTCTCTGCGATTCGGGCTCTTGGTGGGGATCGGTGGTGGTATTCCCAACCCTCCCACATACGACATCCGACTTGGAGACGTCGTAGTCAGCAAGCCGACCAAAACCTTCGGGGGCGTGGTACAGTTCGACCGTGGGAAAATCAATTCGGATCAAAATTTCGAACGAACAGGGTCTTTGAACAAGCCGCCGCGATTCGTCATGGCAGCTCTTGAGACTCTCATCGCACGTCTAAACCTCGAGGGAAACAGGCTGAGCAATCATCTATCCGAGATCCTGCGACGGTACCCCAATATGCGAGATAGCGGCCAATATATCTACCAGGGAGAAGAGAATGATACCTTTTTCAAGTCTACGTACCCTCACGTCTCCGGCAAGGACTGTCAGAGTTGCGGGCGAGAGATGGTGGTTAAACGACCGCCGCGAGACTCGACAGTGCCTAAGGTCCACTACGGTACGATCGGTTCATCGAATATGGTGATTAAGGACGCAGTAACCCGGGATCGACTCCAACATGAACTTGGCATTATCTGCCTTGAGATGGAAGCAGCCGGTCTGGTGGATGAGTTTCCGTGCCTGGTTATCCGCGGGATCTGTGACTATGCCGACTCGCACAAGCTAAAGCTCTGGCAGCCGTACGCGGCTGCCACAGCCGCTGCGTTTGCGAAGGAATTCCTCATTGCTCTTCCTCGCTCTTCTTCGGTGGTGCTATAACTATGCTAGCACACGGTAATATCGCAATACCGAGTCCTTTTTGTTACGTCGCTTTCAATACCAGCTAGTTCTCGGATCTTGCTGCACTCAACTAGCTTCCAACCAGAGATTAATGCGACTTAGCAGACTTCCGGACATATATTTACAGTCCATTAGCAAGATTATTCGCCACCTGGGCCCATGTTAAGTGCAAGAGATAATACAGATACCTTCCTTTTGCTTGCCAAGGATGGCTTCAGGTGGCAGTTGAGCCCAACGTGCAGAAAAGATATAGCTCCACGCATAGATCAGGACAGAAGGTGGCTTTCCCCTATATTGAACCAGCTGGAGCACTGGTCTGGGTCTGAAGCAGACTGGGGGGAGTTGAAGGCTTGGTTGAGACAAGAATTTGAAGATGCCGTTCCATAGGAGGGATGTTGCCGGGCTTCTGTGGCCCTTCGAATGTTTCCGAACTGATATTTCAGAGCAGACAGATATCCGTACGTGACGCATGCGTAAATCATCATCTCACAAACGTCTGCCATTGCAAATCCTGACTAACAAATCTTGCCTCTAGGTGGTTGTCTCTCTGGACTCGCGTCTTGAAGGCGTGCCGCAGACTCTCCTTGTCAACGTCTCCCTCCATCATACTCGCAAGCAAAAGCTCTGCTAGTGCATCAGTATGGATTCCCCGATGCACAAGGAATAACGTTGTTATTTGTTCTCAGTTTGTAGGAATCAGACCCCTAGTCCTTGACCTGACTCGCGCCAAACTCAAGGTGATGTAAATGGAGATTTTGCTGAGTTTGGAAGTGGACGTCGATCCTGTTTTCCTTTTTCTTTATCTCGGCCAATGAGGCCCAATTGATTCTCCTGATAACGACCGAGGTACTTGGCATGTTTGCAGAGGCTCTCCAGGCTCCGGGATTGACTCACTCCGGCGCTGTTGCCTGAATTTGCGACCCACATTCAAAACCAAACTATAGGATCGCCAAAACATGCAAACTGTTAACATTTGAGATAGTTCGTTTCCTTCGAGAAAGATATGGATATAAATAGAGGGCAATGTCTGAGGCCGAAGATGATTGTGCGTTGTGGCAGCAGTGAAGCTCTTCCTACAAATTCCTACCGACCTTTCCATCGATCCACCACACAATATGCCTATCGAAAGTGACCTAACTATCAATGCTGCGAGGTTCCTCGCCGAGAATGTCGCTGAGCCAACCAAACAGGCAAACTCTGTTCTTGCAGATATCACTGCCAACAGTCCGAAATGGTATCAGGTGGGATCAGCGAAGTATCGCGAGATGCAGGAGTCTGGCAAAACACCACTGCCTCCACCTGTCTTTCTTCCGAATGCTATAGAAGTCACAATTCCTTCTCGAGACAGCGGTCGCCAGATCCCGGTTCGTGTTTACAAACCTGACAATGAGCCCAGCAAGGGTATCTTTCTCCACATCCACGGGGGCGGGCATGTCTTGGGGAGTCATGACGGGTAAGTCACCTATCTTATTCGATGAGCGATGTCATGAACAAGGGGCAAGGCTGATTGTTATATACAGCCAAGATAGTAGCTTGCAGGTGTTCGCGAACGGAACTCAGTTGACAGCTATGTCAGTGGGCTACCGTCTCGCTCCAGAACACCCATATCCAGCAGCAATCAATGACTGCATTGATGCGGCTGAATACCTAGTGGACAACCCTTCCAAGTACGGTGCACTGCGCTTCATTGGCGGCGAATCGGCCGGAGGAAACCTATCTGTCCTCACTGCGATCCATCTACTCCACTCCCGGCCCTCCCATGCACTTTCCGGTCTCGTTCTTCGGTACGGCCAATATGACTTGGGGTTGGGGCTACCTACAATCGCGACACCTACATCAGAGAAGGCCCTTTTGATCGATCGGCATGCCATGGAGCGGTTCAACGACGCCTATGCAGTGGGCCTGTCCTTTGAAGAACGGAGAACCTCATCCTTATCGCCGTTATACGAAGACCTTCCCGCGCTGGCCGCGGCGTCTCCTAACGGCCTGCCTCCCGCGTTGTTTGTCTGCGGAACAAAGGACCCCTTGCTTGACGATACTCTTCTCATGAGTATAAAATGGAGCATTGCCGGTGGTGAATCGATTACGAAGATCTATCCTGGGGCAGCGCACGCGTTCACTGCCATTCCCGGCCTGCCTGTTGCTGAGGAGGAGAAAGCGATTAGTGTTCAATTTATGCGCGAGAAACTAGATGTGTCTAGTTCGGCGAAGTCCTGATTTTCAGTATATACTGTGCATAGACTAGAAACGGCGAGGGTAGAAGATGTAGATGGCTTATCATTCTGTTTAGCCTTGAATATTATCAATGTAATGCTTGTACATTCATCTCGTGAACACGTCACAATTATCCGATCCTATAATCTGATCACCACTTCTCAACATACGGCCTGAGATCCAGCTCAAATCCAAACGTCGTACGCGGCTGCGTGTGTAGATGCCAGTATGCGTCGGCAATCTATAACCATCTCGTTAGCCTACTCACATCTCCAAGCCAAAGAATCCACGGTAGGGCAACGGAAAGGAAAGAACTTACAGCGCCAGGATCCAACTTTGCATCCTCATGCTCAAACTTCCACTCCTTGGTCCGCGGGATATCAATCACACCATCAATAATGACATGTGCGATATGCACTCCCTTGGGTCCGAACTCGCGAGCCAAAGACTGTGCCAGCGCGCGAAGCGCAAACTTTCCCGTTGCAAAGGGCGCGAAGTTTGCGGAGCCCCGGACGCTCGCTGTCGCGCCGGTGAAGATTAGGGTTGGTGGGTGTTGCAGGCCGGTGGATTTCTGGAGCAGTGGGAGGGTTTGTTTGGCGAAGTTGAAGGCGCCGAGTCTGTTATTCTTCCATTAGTACTTAAAATCTCCAAACAGGGATGGAAATGAATCAGGAAGTTATGTAAGTGATGTACACACCCTTGGCTCCGATACCCCTGCGCGAACTCCTCTTCAGTCAATTCCAGGAATGGCTTGCGCACAAAGCCGCCGCCAGAGTTGAATACCGCAGCTGCGAGCGGCGAGTCCTTGAACTGCTGGGTGATCTTATCGAAGACCGACTGCACGGCGCTGGAGTCGGACAGGTCGGCGCTCAGACCGAGAGCTGTGCCGCCTGCGGCGTTAATCTCTTCAACCAGCGGGTTGTAATTATCGGGGTTGCGCGCGATCACGACGACGGAGTATGCTGCAGCGAATTTGCGGGCGACGCTTGCTCCCTAAGTTTCATTGTTAGGGCGTTACTCTGGTGCAGAGTATGATGGGGGGGGGTGGCGAAGAGGGCTTACGGTTCCTGGGCCGACGCCAGCAATAATAGCGAGGGGTTTGGCGGCCATCTTGTTTGTATCTGGTGAAGTTTATAAAATCGATGTAAATGAGTTGGTAAGAACTATGAAGTCGATAGCTCCCAAGGTTGATTTATCTTTACTGCGGGGTTCACAGTCCACCTTTATACCTGTGTCACCACCATAATCGGAGCGATTGAGTAATCAGGTAATTGGCAAGCATCTCTGACAATGTCGTCTTTTGATTTATAATCATTGCTGCACACGACATCGAGGAACCTAGGAAGAGTGGGTTGGAGAATCTGGCACTGTGATGACAACATTTGCGGCCTTATATTTGAGGTGTCAAGCGAATAGAGGAGGGAACTAGGCTTAAGGCGGCAAGGCAGAAACGCCTATCGATAAGCTCCAGCTTTTTTTTCTCCAAAGTCAACGCAAAGTCCAGACCAATTCCATCTATCTATCCTTCGGCTCCAGACGCTGTTTACCCATTTATCTATATGCTGATCTCACTCTGTATATAATACATCTTCAATACCCAATATGTCTGAAGAAGAGTCGCTCCTCACGAATCTCTGCGCGATCTGGTACGCTACTCTGCCTTCCCATCCCTTTCGCAACCCACCCAACTTGTTCAACCAAAGCACAAAAGAGACACCCACTAACGTTCCTTCCTTCGGTACTAGCCACCTCCAAACCCCCAAATACCGCTGTCCTCGCTGTAGCACGCGAACCTGCTCTCTCCCCTGCACACGCCGCCACAAACTCTGGTCGCAGTGTTCCGGAATCCGCGATCCAGGCGCCTACCTGCGGCGCAGCGAGCTCGCGACTGAATCCGCTTTCGACCGCGATTTTAACTTCATCACGGGCATCGAACGAAGGATTGAGCGCGCGGAGCGCGATGCCGATGATCGTGGCGTCGACGTTTCCGGGAAGAGGGTGAGGAACGCCGAGGTCGTGGGATTAGAACATGAGGAGTTTGAGCAGGTGGATAAGGGGAAATATGGGAATAAGAGGAAGAGGGGACCGGAGAGTGGGTTGAGCCGCGGTGAGGCCGGCTTTGTGCGGAGGGCGAGAGAGGGGGGCGTCAAGGTAATCAAGGCTCCTGCTGGGATGAGTCGGGAGAGGGTCAATGGGTCGAAGTGGCATCATAAGTGAGTTTTCTTTTTGTTCTCTCTGTGAGAATTGGTTGGTTGCTAATAGTGTGCGTGTGCTAGACAAAAGTGTGTACTTTGGACGGTCGAGTGGGTTACGGAGGAAGGGGTCAAGAGGTTTAATACGGTCGAGACCTGCTCCGTTGCTGAGGCTTACGATCGAGTATTTCCTCTGACGAAGGAGGAGCGGAAGAACCGGGTTGATAGCCAGCTGAATGGACAAGAGGGCGAGAAATCGGCGGAAGACACGCAAGAGCCTGAATCCGATGCCCCCGAAACTGATCCTCACTCAGCGTCAGAACCTCCGGAGACACAACCAACGACTCAAGATACTACTTCGAGTATAACGGAAGACAAAGCCATTCTTTACCGAAACGTCTACCTCTACCTCCACCGTCCTCGAACAGCAACGAAACAATCCGTACTCTGTCCTCTGTCGCCGAATACAACACTCGCAAACACCCTCCGCGGCCGCACCGTCCTTGAATTCCCTACAATCTACGTCCTACGGAAACCACTCGACGAAGAAGCGTCGGAGGAAGAAAAGACTAAATTCATGCTAGAGAAGGAGTATCTACGTACACATCCGGATACAGAGGATGCCGACGACGGCGGGTCAGAGGATACAGATGCTCAGCCGGTCTTCGACGCCGTCGATATCCCTGACGTCGATGAGAGCAAGGTATTGGAAGTTCTAAGGAGGGACCTTTTAGGCGCCGCGCCGATAGCGGGGTCGGAATAATCAGTGTATACATGGTTGGCAACTGTTGAGTGGATGGTGTAGGACTGACTACCTGTATAATATCTTTATGACATACAATTTCGCAATGGGAGATGCTGGGCATTACCTGAAGTATCACTATCCGGACTGAGGCGGATGTAGACAGGGAGTAGACTAGGGGGCGCGTTAACGAGGCTACCAGTGCGGTTACGAGATCAGAACGAGGTCATTTGGATGTACTCCGGCAAGTGTCCGTGACGGAAGCGACGAAGCGTCAGGACTCGACAACCCGAGTGCACACGCAGATGTTCTATCGCTCGAGGGTAAATGCTATGGTACGGTTAACGAGTGCCCATTCTTGGCTAAATCAAGGTACGCCAATATACACCGAGAATGCAAGGCTAAAACCGCAAAAAATATAGCACGAAAAAAAAAAAACCAAATAAAAATCAACTCCAAACAAATGCAGAAGGGTATATTCTAAACAAGAACAATCCAAGACGCCTTATCATGCTTGTCAATAGTAGGGTAATCGGACGCCAGGATGCGGGTCATGGTTCAAATCACAAGTCCATGAAGCTAAACCACTCGACCAGGACGACGCTTGTTCCAGTGATTCATCAGTTCACAGGCTATCTGCGCCTATGAAGGTACCAGGTAATAGGAATGTGCTCGGTTGCCCTCAACGGACTCACTTTCGCTTCGAAAGGTTGAAAGCAAAAAGTGTGTAGACCCAGCAAAACACGAGGCACCATATTTTGCGCCAGCGGCAGCTAGCTACAAAGCTAGTAGACAACGTGGCCAAGCACATTCAATCAAAAATTCAGACCCTTGTTGGGCTGCTGCCCATCAACGCGCCAAAGGGCTTTGCGTTAGCGGAACAACGACAGGACTTTGCGTAGTCATAGTCATACAAAGACTACAAAGACCACAATGATTTAGGGTCCAACATGGAGGACCACAGCATTAAGGAGCGGTCGAATCGCGTTCATCTCGACACGCATCACATGTCTCGTCAAGGGCTTCATCGAACAGCTCATTGAGGACTCCGTCTTGGAATCCAGGAGCCTATCATGGTAACCCTCACGAGTGACGTCATTCAACGTCGCACTGAGAACCTCAGAGAGGACTTCAGTGAAGGCCACATGACAGGATTGGTCCCAAGCCTTGTTGAATGATGGGTTCAGAAATATGTTGGATCCTTCGTTGAAAGCTTCATCAAAAGCTTCGTGGCTAGGAGATCTCACAACGGCAGTGTGAGAGGCGGTCGAATCACTTCAACAAGTTCAAGTCGACACGCTGGTAGTACTGGAAGCAGTATCAGGGAAGGTAGGTTCTTCCTTCTCGGAATGTTTCCTAGAAAGCGAGATAATCTCGGTCGGAACGGTGCTTTGAAACGTAGACTCTTCCTCTCGATGGGGACGAGGTCCCTCAACAGGAACTCTCTCAGAGTGTGAGTTCGTAGGACTCATCTCCATGCGCTCGGATCTGCTCGGCTTCAACTTCAAGCGGCCGCGCTCCAATGCCCGGAGCAGCGTACCAACCTCTTCAGAGACGATCCCGCGCAGCTTGCTCATAGCGTCATCTGAGATCTCAGAGTGCGCGTTCCAACCGAGCTTGTCAGACTCCTCCGAAGTGAGAGACTTCGATTCGAGCGAAGGGCCAGTAACAAGTCTGTGCAAGGCGGTAGGCGACAATTGGTTCGGTCGGCGAGCCATCTTGACAGGCTTTTGTTTCGAACTCGATGAGACCGAGACAACCTCCTCCTGATGGCGCTTTGGAGGTCTCTGTACAGGAGACAGGGGGTTCTCGCCGACCTCATTGCGAATTTTGTAATAAACGAGTCCCAGGGTGGCGGCGAGCGCTTGGTGAGCGAATTCGGGATAAAGTCGCACAGCTTCAGCACGTGTAAGGTTAGATGGGCAGTCGCTTGAATCACTAGAGTCGCTATCGGACGCAGCAAACATCCCATCATGATGCATGCGGCCCCAGTATTCGTAACCACCGAGTCTGTAAAATTCCGCGAGTTGTATGAGGCGGTTGACTAGAGAATAGTGTTAGGGAAATCGGAGTGGAACTCATTTATCTTGATGCACTTACGCCGACTGCGTTTCTTCAGGCACCAGAATCTCCAAACAGTGCGAGGGAAGTATTCTGGCCAATACAAACTTCCATCCTCATCATTGACAACAGGAACAGGGGTGATAGGTGCATGAATTGTGTGGGCGAGGGAGTTGAATCGAATTCTTTCGGACTCTTTCATACGGGATTCAATCAGCGAGAACCGCTCGAAGACTTTGTTGAGATGACGAGATGTTTCGTGCTGAAGGGTAATCAGATCGGTTCGTAGTTGACTAATAGTCGAGTGCAGTTTGCTGATTTCAACTCTACAACCACACACATCAGTCTGCAGGTGTTCAAGCTCTGCCTGAATTTGATCGACGTTCTTGGAAAGGCGGTCGACATCACTGCGAAGGAACACTGTTTCGTTTGCAGATTGTCCCAGGCTCGACTTCAGCTGCAAGATCCCTGACTTCAACTGATCAACGTCGGTTCTCAGGCCAACGACATTCAGGTCAATCCTGTTGCTAATAGAGCGGTGGGCTTCAAACTCCCGACGAACATGTTCGTCTTCGCGGTTGCGTCGGTCGACGTAGCCATCCTTGGTCAGTACGGCGGATCGAAGTTCGAGCAAGCGAGAGTCGATGAGGGTAAGGCGGTCATGGATGTGGGAGAGCGAGGATTCGGAGAGCGGGGTGGAGGCTTCATGCCGAAGGGATATCATAGGTGAGAGAGGCATCGAGATGCTAGAGGTGCGAGAAAGGCTTCGTTCGAGTGTAGCGGTCATGATGAATAGCGTGGTATGATGACGAGACGATAATAGAGGCGGTATCTTTAATCATAGTCTCTAACAACAGCTTCCTAGGTCCATTTTGACGGTAGTACGAAGGCGGTATTGATGAGTTGACGATGGTGGTGATGCCGAATTGGGTATGAAAGTGGTGGTGATGGTGAGGCAGAATAGGAGTCAGCGGGTTTGACGGTGTCAGAGAGAAAGGGTTGTGGGATGAAAGGGAGAAGAGACAAGTGCCAAGCGGCCCTCGCCCCCTCCTTTCTTCACTAGCGCGGATGACCACTTGGCCCCAATGCAGAACAACAACACGGTCGTCGGCCCAAATGACCACGCTCGACTCATCCTTACTCATGCCACACCGTTATTGTATCATTGTGTCTCTCGGATTGATATTTTGTTGATTTAGCACTGATACTGATCTCAATTTTATCCCGTAATTCGCTCGCTTTCGGTCACAATTGAAGAAGTTCTGCGGACGCTTGAAAATAGTAAGACCCACCGTAGGGCTTTCAAGGCTGTGACAATACGAGCACACGGCAGCCCACAGCAACCCATCGTCCTGGAAAAGTTTAGCGTACAAAGGTGAGATCTCAAAAGAGCTTAGCGTAAAAACCGCATCCAGGTGACAACCCAGCTTCCAATGAACGGAGTCTCTCGCCTTATCGCCACAAAAAGTGAGACGATCCTTCAAGGTCCGATTGGCCTACAGAAATAACGAAGGTTCCGCTCGAGCGTCATCTTGCAGGAGTCTGGCTCGTAATTAAGCATGTGTCGTTACATTGTTTCAGTATTACAGAAATCGTTTGAATCATCGCCATCTTCATGCGTGAACGACTTGGGAGTGTGCCTCGCCTGAGGAGCACAAATCAGGTTGACGCCATCTCCAACATACTTCGCTGAATCGGGAGCACAGCATTTCTCAAGCTTGCTAGGACGGTCGAGTCAAATCCCCAGTCGCCTACCCATTGCGACATGCGACAGCCTTCCTTAAAATGCGTCGCTAAATGATCCGCACGTGAGGTCCAGCTCAGGAGAAGGGATGAGCAGAAACCACAGCGGCTCAGTATTTCGCTCTGAGCGGCGCGCCAGGCGTCAAGATCAGGTACTGGACACCGGGTACATGCATGGAACTTTCGGAGGTGCTGCCATAGATAGTCTTTGCGGCTAAAAGAGCGCTCAGCCAGAGGCTTGCTCGCGCAGTCCTGGAAGTCATGAGTCTCCCAGTGCTCCGGTGTCGGACTTTGTTGGTCGCAAAACCTGCATTCCGTAAAAGGTGCTTGCGCAGGTGCAAGTTCGGTGAGGTTTGGCGAGCAGACCCAGACGTCTAGCGGAAGATGGACGCTCTTCTCATGTCTAGACCAGTCATGTTTCTTCTTAAACGACTGCAGGCAGAACGTGCATTGATATCGCCCGTCTTCCGTCACGCGCTTGCGTCCTCGTCGGCCCCCTGACGGTCGCTTAGAATATGGTCGCGAGCGCACAGCCCCTTCACCGGACTGATAACTCCATACGGAAGAACTACTATCAGATGCGTCGGATGGCATGGCACCAAAACTCGAGATGGACGATGCTAACGAGGAACCCTCGGACGATATCCCTGGGGAACACAAGTCAAATTGGCTCTTATAAGGTGATCCGTCCGATGAAACCGTTGTGGAAGCGATAGCATCTTGAATCGCAGCCTCAGATACCGGCTCCTCATCCGGCGGCGATGCTTGCCAACGCTCCATCGGAGTCATTGAAGCCGTATCCCTCGTTGGCATCGGCGACCCGGCGCGGTATATTCGAGCGGACGATCCAACTTGCCGTTGCTGTTTGTATCGGCGACGAGCATTAGCGAACCAAGTTGAGATTCGCTGTTTCGAGAACCCGGTCTCTTGTGCTAGGCGAGCCTTTTCGTCTTCAGATGGATATGGGCAGTCCTCATTCCGGTAGAACCAGTCGCGTAATACCCGAGCACCTTTCCTGACAAACTGTTTTGTCTCTTTACACTCGGGTTTCTGCGAACCTCCCATACTCAACACCGATTTAGTGCACATCTAGACTAGCAATTAGCTCACTTATTATTCAGTTCATGGAGCTAGCTGCCGACACCTACATTTTCCTCCGCCTCCTCTTCGGGCAAACCGTGAAGATGGCCCATAACCGGAGACATTGTTTCAAATCTCGAGGCCTGCCGTTTCTCTCCTCGCCCAAAGCTACAAGGACGGAACAATCCAACGCAGCTCGAACAAGAAGGTACCGGATTTGGATTATCACCCGTGCGTCGCAGAATAAGACATTGCAATCGATATTTGCGACAGTGATCACAAGGCTTTTGAGGTCGGTATGCCCCGTCTAGCCACTCGGCGACATTATTGAAGTTCGATGGCAGTATAGCCGCATTCCCCACTTGGCTCTGAGAGAAAACATCATGTTGACTGGGGAGATATTGTTCACTGAATGATTGATCACCTCCAAAGAATGGAGTCTGCGACGGCTCAGTAGACGTCAAGGAATCGAATGTCGACCATGATATCCGGTCTCCCGAGCCAAAATCTGTGTTGATCGTCGTACCACCGTAAAGCGCGTCCCAGTCAAAGAAGATATCCTCATCAAGCTCAGCCGGACATGAATTGGCCGTCGATGAATCTACCCCACGTTCCCCCTCCAAGTGTGCCTGCTGCAGCGAGTCGATAGATATGTGGGGTAGCAGTTGCCCTTGGCTCTCCATGTCCAACAATTGTGGAGTATCGAACGAAGACATCGGCGTTAATCCGTCTCTTCTCCAATATTCGAAGGGTTGGAGCGAGACTCAAGAGGAAACAATTCGCTTCGCCTTCTCATGGACCTGGGAAGCGGATGACTCATCATTTAGCCTGAATTTTCTTCAGGCGACACATGCTGGTTGACCAATCAGGGTGAGCGATTAGGCTTATCTCGAGTCGGTCTCACCAACCAGCTCCCTGACGCGACTGGCTGTCATCTCAGGCTGACCTGACAGATTATCGCAACACAGAATCTTACAAGCTTTAAAGAACACATTAAATCGCTAGAACTTCGATGTGTTTATCAACTTCATAGATGGAGTTGACGTAAAACGACCTCACTATATGGAAAAATTACAATGCTAACCCAACGCACATATAGCCCCAATCCTAATCATCTAACATTATATTCAAGCACAGAAATCCCAGATCAACTTCGTGAAAGTCCCCTGCATATCCTTCAGACTCCCAACCTCCACCCACTCCTCCTTGGCATGAAGGCCGTGCCCAGATGGCCCGAACACAACTGACGGGATTCCAGCCGAGCTCAGCAATGCCGCATCGCACCAGAACGGCACGCTCTGCACAGGAGGTTGACTTCCCGTCACTTTACCCCAACACTCAGAGACCATCCTGATGAGGGGATGGGTAGATTCTAACTTGTGCGGCGGTCGAGTTAGCGTGGCCTTTGGCTCGGCGAATCTGAAGCGGGGGTTTTCTTTCTGGACTTCTTCCAACAGCGCACGGATGTCGCTGACGATGGACTCTTCCGTTTGACCGGGGACTGTCCGGAACTCGATCGTTACTGTGCACTTTGCTGGGTAGGAGGATGCCTCCTCACCTCCTTGAATTAGGCCGCAGTGCAAGGTCGCAGGGCCCAGGACGTCGTCGACAGGAAGACGCTGCTGGTACCCTTCCAGAGCCCGGAGGAACCAGCCAGCATGGAGGATAGCATCTACCCCGTCCACCTGGTTGGAACCATGCGCAGCCACGCCTAGAACATTCACCTCAACCCACACGAACCCCTTATGCGCATGTGCAATTACTCCCGAGGTTGGCTCCGGGACGACAGCAGCGTCTGCCCTCCAGCCCGCAGCCAAAAGATCTTGGGTACCCTGAGAGGCATCCTCCTCATCAGAGACAGCGGCGACGATTACATCTCCGCGCAGAGAGTAGCCACTAGATTTGACAGTTGCAACGGCTGCGAGCGCAGCTGCAAGTCCGCCCTTCATGTCTAGGCTACCTCTTCCAAGGATGACCTGCTTACCGTCCCTTGTGTCGATAGCGCCAGAGAGGGGATCTTTCTCGTAGCTTGCCAGACTAACGGTATCAATGTGGCCGTTAAACATGAGAGACTTTCCGCCGCCTGCTCCTCGCAGGACTCCGATGACTGAGGGGCGCCCTGGAATAGTCTCGATCCGATGGACTTCTATCCCACGGTGAGCGAACCATGCGGCGAGATAATCACAGATTTGGCTCTCTCCTACGCCGTCTGCGAGTGAAAGCGTAGGGTTGGATGAGTTGATCTTCGTCAGCATGCTAGTCAGTTGTACGGAGTCATCAATAGAGACATCTAGCGGTATCGGGTAGTCGCGAGGGCCCTCCGTGCTCAACAGCACCACGACAGAGTCCTTGTTGAGCCAGGGGTCTTCTGTTGTCGCGAGACGCCGCAGCGCTGCCAACGACGCAGAACCACAGGGGCCTGCCGAGATTGATTGCGACACCAAGTACTCAACCGCACGATGACTTTCATAGCACGACACAGTAACGCTCGCATCGACGAGACGCTGCAAGTTCGGCCATGCAGTAGTCGAAACAGTCCCGCAGTCCATGCCGTCCATAATCGTCCTCGACGTCTCAATGGGCGTCAGCTTCCCAGCCAACAAGCTCGCCTGCAAACAAGCAGCAGTATCCGGCTCAACGGCAACGACCGAAATCGGCTCGTCTCTCGACTTGCAGAACGTCGCAACGGTATTCGCAAGACTGCCCACGCCGACAGGCGTAACCATCGCCGTCGCTTCAACGCCCAACTCAGACAACTGGCCCTCAATCTCAGCCATCATTGACCCGTACCCCTCGACAATCCACGCCGGAACCTCCTCATACCCGTCGAGCGCAGTATCTTGTATCAATAGGCCGCCCTCAACCTCCCTAGAAACCCTCAAGGCCTCCAACACAGCCTGGTCATAGTCTCCGTCGATAGCGACAATTCTCGCCCCCTCCCCCGTAATCCTCCCCCGTGTCCCACCATCCATAGACTCGGACACGTAAATCCGCGCCTCAATCCCGAGGACCTTCGCCATGGACGCGACAGCGCGTCCATGGTTCCCCTTCGTCGCCGCAAACAGGATCACACCGCGCTCCTTCGCCCGCGTAGCCATCTCCTCCAACGCAACAGTCGTCGGGAGACCCAAGTAGCTGGCCACCGCGCGGTAGCAGCCCCATGATGCGCCGAGGACTTTGAACGCGGGGAGGCCGAGCCGGTTACTCTCGTCCTTGACGAGGACAGCGCGCACACCGAGTTCGGCTGCGAGCGCGGGGAGAGGGGTTAGTGGTGTCGGTGCGTATCCTGTGAGCGACTGGTGGAATTTGGTGAGCCCTTCGACAACCGGGAATGTGCATTTTTCGCTGGCGGCGGCTTTGTTAAAGTAGATTGGGCGCCGGGAGGAGGACATTTTTTATAAGTGGTTTCTGGGAGTGTTGGTATAGAGGTTGGATGGAATAATAGTGGGGAAGACAAGAACACATACAGTGAGTGGCTAGGGAGAAGCAAGGTGAATGCGATTTAAAAGATTACAGTACTTGAAGCGTAAAGAGAAATGGAAGTGAGTAGCGAAGAGAGCTGGAGAACTTAACTACCCTGCCCCGAGTGAGAGTCTTCAGCGACGCCTTCCGACTACATCGAACTGAGAAAAACCCACTCGAACCATACAATAACGTAAACTAGTACCTCTCGGGTTTGAACTCGGCTGCTTGCCTCCTTATATTTTGAAATCTCTGTCTGACAAGCTCCACCCATTGGACAATTGATTTCCCCAGAAAAGGGCTCTCATCCAGGGCTGCCGTGGTTGAACGCCCTATATATATTGCGGGGAATGGGACTAAAAGAACTAAACGAATGCGCCGAAGAGCGAAAAAAAACAAAAAGTTACGGACCTTAATCGATCAATCGAAATTAGGATACAAATAAGATGAGTTCTCAGGAGAAATAAATTGTTGCAGTCAGTCAACAAGGTTTCCTACATACCCACCGACGCTGGGTCGGCAGCGAAAATGGGCGCAAACGTTGAGGGTTGCAAAAGTCAATGTGGGGGGAGCATTTTCCCCATACAAACTGGGCCGGCTTTCCAACACAGCACCACAACCCTTGAGACACTCGCTGAGACGCCGCCTGCTTAGTACATAATTGTAACATACCGGAGATACGGGAATCCCGAAATGGAAGAGCAAATCCCGCGCCTTCCTCGAGATATACTGCTTCCCCAGGCTCTTGAGCCATCGCAACGACCTACAGTCATAGATCGTCAACAGCAACTCATGTCGCTCTTTAATCAAAACCTATCCATACTCACTTTTCTATTCCTTACCAATGGCGAGACTCATATTCTCGCTCCTCCCTAGTCTTTCCCTCATCACATCCTCCGCCTCGTCCGTCCTCTGGCCCATCAACACCAACACCAACACCCCCAAAATCGAGCCGCGAGTTCCCAGTCATTACCCTTGTGACTGCTTCCTCGTCTCCGGCCATGATCCAGGCTGCTTCACCGACTACAAGCTCTGGGATTTCCGCAGCGTCCCTCTGCCCTATAGCCTCAACCATGGTGCCTACAGAGCCGCCACGGCAGACCTGTGGGAAGCGGAAACCGTGCCACTCTCGCAATCGCCATTTAAAAGTGACTGGCAAGCGCAGTCCTGGAGCCGGCATCAGACTCTAGATAGTATCGTCCCCATGGTCAACTCGGACCTGAACGCCTTCTTCGCGAGACACCCTCAGATCCCCGACGCCAGCCAGCTCGTCCTCCGCACAACCCGGCTCTCAAATTACTCGTCCACTGCTGAGATTGAGAGCCAGCAGGGGAACTTTTATCACTGCTCGCTGCGGATCCGGATGCGGCTCATGTCGCGGGAGGCCGTCTCCCGCTCGCCCTTTGACCCGAGCCCGCATGTGAACCAGGTGCCCAAGGGTGCCTGTGCGGGAATCTTCACCTATCGTTCGGCGACCTGCGAGTCGGATCTCGAGTTTCTCACGTCGGATCCTCCCAATACTGTCCACTATGCGAATCAGCCAGACTATGACCCTGTCAATGATATCATCATTCCCAACGCCAGTTCCGTTGTGACAACGTTGCCGTCACCCTGGTCAGCGTGGATTACGCATCGAATGGATTGGCTCTCGAATTCCACAACCTGGTACGTAGATAACAAGCTGCAGGCGAATATCACGTACGGTGTACCAGACCGACCGAGTATCCTTGCCCTGAATCTGTGGAGTGATGGCGGTATCTGGACGGGAGATATGAAAATCAATGAGAGCGTGTACATGGGCATCGAGTGGGTCGAGATTGCATTCAACACATCGGTGGCAGGCGCTCCTCCACTTAAGCACAGCCAGAGGGTTCGCCATCGTCCGTTGAAAAGCGAGAGAAGGGGTTCGAGTCGGAAACGACAGTTATCGCGTTTCGATGCGGCGGCTGAGAGGTGCGAGAGGCCATGCTACTTGGATAAGATGTAGTATTATTAGCAAGTACATTTATCATTACTCGCAAATAAATAATTTTACCAGTCCAGGTTTGATCTTGATCTGTCCTCAATTGTAGAGCTTTGTTTGTATTGTATGTACATGATGGGGGCGGTACGCCGTATGACATGAAGGGGCATATGGTGGCTTGAATAGGCTGGCGTCCCGCCCCCGGAGAGCATTGAAAGATCTTGTATGTACATGACTATGAGTCTAAAGGGGGCGGGACGCCAGGGGATGAGGTGTCTTGTGACATGACGCGTGTGTTTGGTAGGTTGGCGAGAGCGTTGAAAGATCTTGTATGTACATGATTGTGAATCTTGCGGGGGCGGGACGCCAGGACGATTTGTGATGTGAGGTGGCTTTGGTAGGTTAGCGTCCCGCCCCCGGGGAGAGTGTAGAAAGATCTTTTGTACATGAGGAGGACATGAAGAATTGGGGCGGGGCGCCCGAAGAGAGAGGATACATGATGACGCCCCGCCCCAGAACATAAAAGGAACATGTAAAAAGGCATGAGTCAAAGCTCGGGGTATCTTTAATATAACACAGAAGGCAAACGCGGCGCTATGTAGGAAGGAAAAAAGAATCTAGGGGTATAAAAAAAAAAAAAAAAACATCAAAACGCCCGAGTGGGCCAAGAGAGAAAACCAAGAACAAAAGAGGTCGACCGTTGAGATAATAAGAATACAGGATATAAAAATAAACAAAACGAGAAACAGAAAACAAAAACCAGCAAGAAAAAAGGGGAACAAAAACCCCCATTTCTTCGTGAACTCATACATCAACAAGGCATTCAGCCGGCGGCGACTAGAGTAGGGTGTCGCCGCCGGCATCGGTGGGATCGAAATCCCCTTCGAAGCCGCCATTCATCAGTTCGGCAACAATCTTTTTTCGCAGTAGGGCAGTGTCGTTCGCTCCATAAGACATGGGCTCGATGTGAAACGCGACCGCTTTCGCAGTGGAGAGTAAAAAGACACCGCAGTCACTTCCGTTGTCCTGCTGAGGGGAAGCAGACTCAAGGACAGTCCAGTCTACATCGACATACTTGTCGCCGAGTTCGCCGCGAAGCCAGGTCTTGATGATCGCAACGTGGCGAGGGGACAATGAGCCGAGTGAGTCAAAATTCTCGATTGTTCGATCAGATGGCTTGACAACAATCAAAGTCCAATGCATACTATTGTGTACGGGAACAAAAACTGTGTCAACGTTCATGAGGGCTTTGCCTCCGATCTTAGCTCGTGAAGCCCAGCGTCGAACAGAATCGTAGCCCTTGTCTCGGAGGTTTGAAAAGAAAAAAGAGTTGAAGGCATGGAACCGCGGCTTGTCATGGCGTCCAGCATTCCCATTAGTTCGGCGTAGGTAATCGACGATGAGGGCCAGGTATGAATTGATCACCTCATCATTTAGCCATTTCATCGGCGTAAAACAAGTTTCCAAGTCTCTTTTCGTAAGTGCGTCGCCAGACAGCGTGTCAACGATCTTGCGGTTTGGCGGAAGACGCATGGCTTCCTCAAGACGCGTTTTCCATTTCGGCGGAAGGGGGCGCACAGCCGAGCCCTCAGGTCTAACTCTTGAGGGGCGTTCTTCAAGCTTCTTCTGTTCTTCCATCTTCCTGAATTCTTCTGCGTAGATAGACTCCGTCCGACCAGGCGGAAGCGGTCTTGGGATCGGAGCGAAGAGGCTAACAGCCGACACGGGTCTTCCCAATGGGAATTCAGGTGGGCGGCACCATGGGTCCACGGGTGACTCCGGCTCGGTAGTCTCAACATCTTCACGAGGTGTAGCCTCGTCAACACGTTCAAGACTGGTAACAGAGCTAGGAGGGATGTTTTCCTTCTGCTCAATCAGAGGTTTGCCGATGGCCGTTGTCTGTTCAGTGTCTGGGGACGATGGGCGTAGGTGCGGTGCAAGCTCGGTCCTGAGTGCTGGTCGGCGTTCACGGGGGGATGGGATCACTAGTGGTTCCCTGAACCGAACACTCTTGGATTTCGCGGAGAGGGGCCGTCTCGCCAGGGGAAGTTGATCCGTATCGGTTTCCAACTCCTCAATAACTTTTTCCATCTTCTCAAAATTTCCAGACTTAAGTCCATCCCTTAGTGCCAATTCCATACGGCCACGCGCTTTCCGGTTGCCAAGCAGGCGGGCTTGAGCAGTCGCACTCAGAGGACCGAGCCTAGATCTCTTTCGGACACCTGACGCAGGTCCCGGTCGTTTCTGTTTCAAAATCGAAGTCGGGGTGAATTTCGCAATTGGCTTCGCTTTGTGGATGGGAGTTTGTGGGGACACGTGCTCGCTAGCATGCTGACCATTTTCCTCTGTAGGAGTAGGTGCGGTAGTCGGTTCAAACGTTCCTTCGTTGGAATGATGACTAGTTTCGTCCGCGACTAGGGTCCGGCTGCATTGCATAGCAGACTCGGCTACAGCTGTGATGGCTGATTCAAACACCTCTTCGTCAGGATGATCAACAGTCTCGGGTAGAGATACGTGCGGATGAGAGAGGGCAATATAGGGACTATCAAAAGATATCTTGGGGAAAGGCAGTTCGTCTGCGATCGGAAGACCTCTATCTTTTCGCCACTGGTTGGCTTTAAGCCGCTGCTGCTGTTCCACCGGCATGGTCCTGATGTTGGCACGAACTGGAGAGTGCCTGGCAGTTGGGGAAGTACGGCGTACAGGAGGTCGCCCTCGACGCTCCAGAAGACCCAGAGCATTCGCCCCTAGAGAGCCAGCATATACAACCGCTTCTCTGAATGCAGTTGCCACGGTTTGCACGATCCTATTCTGGAATACAGTCTGAAGAGATGCGTACACGGAAGCATAATAAGTGTGCCAGGCGGATACAGGTGACTGTGCATCTGGGGCAGGAATCATATGCTCATTCGAATCATGTTTAGTGTCCATCAAATTTCTTTCTTCGGCAGAAGGCTTGTGTGATGAGGTTCCATTGAGAGGGTCATCGGTGGATGTCGGAAGTAGAGCGCCGGACATCATTGCCCCCTCCATTTGTATGTCTTGATCAGACTTAGCATGAAGCTCGGGAGGGGTTGGCCAGCAACCGGGCATATGGCTTTTAGTGTCGTGGGTCGTCTGCTGTGCGTCTCGGCCTTTCCGGGTAGGAGAATCTAACTCCATAAGATTTGATGCCGAGCTCGCCGAGCTCAACGATCTGGTAGGCGTGAAAAGTTTGGTGGGACTTTTTGGAGTAAGGATGCGCTGAGAAGGCGAGAGAGGAGAAGCTGGCTTTCCCAGACCAGTGTCAGGCACCTCGATGTTCCCGGTGGGAATGCCGAGTCCGTCTGCATTCAAACGGCGGTATTTTGTAAAAGGGCTAGGGGTCTCCTTTGCAGCTGCAACAGGCGAGTGGCTTTTCTTCACTTCGTCATCAATAGAGCGCTTGCGAGACAAAGAAGACTGATTGGTTGACACAGAGGTCAAAGAGTCGAAGCTATTAGCCTTTCCATCCTCAGTAGACTTCTGCGAGTCAAAACTGCTAAAGGATGAATCGCGGCTTGTATTCGCTCTCTGGAATAATGGTAATAGTGGTTTATTGGCTTGACGAGGATGATCGAATACCGAAGGTCCGTGGCTAGAAAGACCTGACATGGCAGGCCGGATAACTCCGGGCTGGATAGTAGGCTTGTAGGCGAAGGAAGGTGTATTAAGGTAAGTAGGCCCGTGTGAGAAGCTTTTGCTAGGGGAGTTGACGGGCTTTCGGGTCCCGAACTCGTTGTTACGAGAAACTGCGATTCCACTACCAGGGTTTTGAGTCGACTTGCCAAAGGAGTTGTAGGTCTTTCGAATACCAAACTCATTGTTGCGAGAGCCTGCAATCCCACTGTTGTAGACTTGAGTCGACTTATAGAAGGGGTTGTAGGGCGCCTGAATCTCGAAATCGTTGGGGCGAAGAATGTCCATTCCATGATTGGGTATTTGAGTCGACTTGCGGTAGCCCTTTGGTGAAAAGCGGAAGGTAGGTCGGATAGCAGGAAGTTTCTCCATCTGGCGGACTGGGAGAGTAGGAAGAGGAGGTGGGTTCTTGAGGAAGGAGCTTGGTCCCAGCCATGGATCGAAGTTGTTCTTCTCATCCGAATTGAGAGTGAAGAATTGAGAGGGTTGAGGGGTGTGAAATCCTTCCATGACAGGAGCACTGATGTGCATGGGACCGATATTGCCTTCTCGAGTTATCATGGGCAACTCGTTCGAGTTAAGGCCTGCGTCCTTCATGGCCACATCCTCCACGTCAGGGTGGTAATTGATGGAGTTCTCCATGTTGGGGCGGTTCTGCTGCTCGGACGATGATTCGAACTGGAAAGGGTGGGAGAACGACATCTTGTGAGATAAAGGTGAGGTGTGCGATAGGTCTGAACAAAGCGCTGAAGGTCGAGATACAATGAAAACGCCGAAAGCGCAAAGAAGCAGTAACACAGTAGAGCAAAACACTGGATGCAATGAAATAACACAAACGTAATCACAGTCACTGTCCATGAGCTGGTTGCATAGCGTATGGTGTGATTGAGATCGCTGGAGTCGCAGTAAATACTGGATTATCCATGAGAAGAGTGTTATTCGGTCGAAGTGTTGGTGGGGGAGGGGGAAGAAGAGAAGGACGAGGGAGCTGCAGCAGCAGAAGGTGGTGATCGCGGGAAACAAGTGAAGAGAGAAAGAGCGACCAATTCAATAATGGATGAAAGCGGGAAAGCGCGATCTGGGTCACGCTAGTCCGCTCTCGGTAGTCACGTGTTCCACTCAGAGGCCACTGGGAGGATCGATACACAACAAAAGAATAACAAAGGGTCCAAACGTACTCCGTGTATATTCAGCTATCTCATCAATCTACACATTATGTCAAGGAGAATTTATGTACTCAAGGCATCATCCCGCAACCTATTCTACAATGGCTCGTGGGCTCAGCCTGCTGAACCAAAGAACCAAAACAACTAACTAGGCATGAGTCCTATTCTCTCGAACAGGACCGCCGCCCCATCAATGGCAATCCAGGCAATTCCTGCAATTAGATTAGCCAGAAGTTCAATAGAGGTTTAAGCATGTCTTACCGCAATATACAACGAGTTTCGTAACCACTTCAACATCGTATCGCACACGAGGGCGTTTGATTTGAGCAAACAACTTTTCTTCGTCATGCTCGTCGACGAACTCGGGGAACGGCTCCATGCCCGAAGACTGAGATGCAACTTCAATTGCGTTTGTTCCCGTCCCCATCATGTGCTCGTACTCGTCCAACCTGGACGGCTTCCGCGAAAGCCTAGGCACCGCTGTCCCGGAACTTGAGCCGTCATCATTAATGGTATCGATTGCAGGAGATCCGCGATACGGCGGACTGGAGAGACTATCGCGTCTGCGTTTCTCGCGATAAGCCAGAGTCTCGTAGGCGTCCGCTTCAGATTGTGGCCCGATAGAAATCGCCCGTTGTCGCGGATGGCGAATGCTCGTGATGATGGTGGGAATATCTGAGAAGCTCGGCAGCACCTCATGGTCCTTCAATTGAGCAGGGACCGTTGTATATTGTCTTTCGTAACGTATTAGCTAGTCACACTAACCGGGAATTGAAAAATACATACGAGGCTTTCGTGAAAAATCGGCGAGGGAGGATCAATCCCAGTTTCTCCAGCCCACGGAACACTGGAGGCAAAATGCGCAGCAAGGATGGTTTCATGATTTCCCTCCAAGCAAAGATCAAGAGAACCCCAATAACCAAGCGAAGGCCCATTTGTATCCAACTTATCTTTTCGTAAGTAGAACGGGGAAGGCTTGCAGGGTGAGCAGTGTCCCATGTTGCGTTGGCTCGGGCTATGTTCCAATAGGCAATCTGGGCTCCAATCGTTACCGCTGCAAAAGCTACACTGTCATCGAAGCAGGGGCAATCGTCTGCGGGTTCCGGATGAATGCGGACAAGAGCCAGGATAATCAGGACAACGAGCGTAACCTGTTTTCCGTCGCCAGAAAGAACGTATTGATCGATCTCGGCGTCGAAGGTAAAATGCAGCACTGCCAACAAGACTCCCAGCGCGGATCCGATAAAGACATCGAAGAATCCATGCATGCCACAGTATAGACGACCCACCACAATGGACGCCACGTAAAGGTACGTCACGACTTGGAGGAATAGAGTCACATCGGGACTGAGCGTCGAGTCGGGCGATTTCAACAAGTGAAGCGCGTAGACTGCAACGGAGACGGCGTTTGTTGAATGGGACGATGGAAAGCCGTACTCCAGAGCCGCAGAACCGGACATTGTGATTCGCTGCAGGGGCGGGGATAATGGACGGGGCAGGCAGAGGAGATCCTTGATGAAGCCGCTAAAGAAGATGCCGGAAGCGAGCATATGCACCATCCTAAGCCATAGCATCATTATTAGCTACAAAATCCTTGTCTGATCCATGCTTGGCACCTAAAATTTGCACAGGGGGCTCGGCAGTCACTCACGCGCGTCCCAAACTTGGAAATCCGCTCCAGAAGAGGATCGGGAGGAAGACCATGAAGAAGGTGTGAGTGCCGAGGTTTGCTGTAAATGCGAAGTACGAGTCTAACGCCGGTGTGCGAATCTTCTCCTGGAACCACGCGAGGTATGGCGTCTCATATCGGATCAGCGGGAGGAGCTTTTGTCGGGGCCAGTAACGCCAAAGGGGAAGTTGGTTTTTATCTAAGAAGAGGGCACCTCACAGTCAGCTTCGCGTTCGTCAGGGGGGTTAAAGATGTTTAGTATGCGCACAATGATCTAAACTTCTCAGCCCGGCGTCCGGCTGGCCCTCCACTGGCTTCCCCATGCTGGCAACGGCGGTTTCTATCACGGTGGTGCGCCAATAGTAAGTATTTCCATGAATCGCTCTTGGGGCATGCCCTCGCGAGGGATGGGGAGGGATAAAAAGCAAAAGAAAATCCTTCGCTAATTGCCAACAAGCAGCACCGAGATCGAAGAGCAAAAAGAAAAGGGGAGGAGCAATTGTTTGCGGAGAAGACAGGATCGAGGCTAAGTAGAACGAATCCCGCGGCGTTGAAGGCGTCGTGTTTCTTGGCACTCGTCAAACTGGCCTGTGCGCTTACTCATCCCTCTTTTCTTTGTCCAGCGCGGGTCAGCACGGCAGATCTTGACAAATTACGATCATGTTTGCGATCTGGATGATATCAACTCGCAGGCTTACATTCTCACAGGCCCAATTGATTGTGGTACAATATTCTCGGCAGCGTTGTTGTGGGAAGGCAACGAAGTATACTAGGTACTAGTGGACGTGTCATACACGAGGTGTATTTCCAAGAGGCCTGCTCGTGCTGAGGAAGACTTGGCACCAGGAGCTCGAGTTAATTGCTGTTGCTTCAGAAAGAGGTAGGTGAGGTCCGCCGATAAAATATATATATACTCTGCGCTTCGTGCTTGTCGGAAAGTATCTCGCTCCGCAGCAAATGTATATATATCTAGAGGTGTTCCACGCCACGCACGGGAGATGGTATGATAACCTCGGCATTTAAGATTCGCAAATGAATCCTACGAAAAAAAAAACCCCAGTCAATTCACAGGGCCCATTGATAGTAATGTCCTACTTTCTTGAGGTGCAAGGGAGAGATCGATGTTCGGGCAACATCCAGTGTCTTGACCAGTGGTTTGCATCAGAAACAAGGAAGAAGATCTGATTATCCTCCTTGCCGAAGCGCTGCGGCAAAAGACTGGCTATTTCTGACCTACTCCGTAGTGGATCTAACGGAATAAGATCGGAGGTAGGGTTAGATCATGGCGGGCGCTTGGAGCCTTGAAGGCGGGCGAGACCGTGAGAGGGGAATGCGACGCGCTGTTTCATGACAAGAGTGCGGGTCAATCAAGGAAGAGATCGAAGAAATCTAGATGAACCTGCTAAAAATAAGTAGATGAGGTGAGGTCCAAGCCAAATCAACGGGAGATCGATTGGAGGAACCTTTTGGAGGTGACAGTGGGGAGCTGAACACTGGCAGCTGGTGGGTGCGTCATTTTGGATCCGTCTGGTTGCTATGGCAGCCCGCCCGTCCGTAAACATCTGGGTTTCAGGTCAGCCTCACCTGCGCGCTCAAAGGCGCCATGCTCTGCCCTTTCAGGACCATTGTGCACAGAGACCCTCGATCTTGCCACCACTTTGCTTCTTCGCATTCTTCGCATTCTTTTTCCAGCCGCGACTTTCCAATCGTCCACCTCGAAGACGCAGAAATCTCCCTCCCCAATCGCCCGCCGACACGCCGCAAGACCTCGATTGCAGCTTGAACGTGCTGTTTGTGGAGCCTCGGACAATACTCCCATCGTGCTGTCTCCGATAATTTGACAAATCCGTTTTTGGCTGGCACATTCCATACAGTTCGCCCCCTCCACAACCATGTCAGGGCCGATGTACGACGAGCAATATTATGCAACCTCACGCCGCCATTCACTCGTTACTCCTCCTCCTACAGTGACTCCACGCAACAACCGAATGCGTAGCCAGAGTGTAAGAGTTAGCAACGGCACCGTCAGTACAGATACTAGCATGTCCAGTGGAAGGGCCTCGGAAGCGACGAATATCACTCAGCCTCCCGCCTATTCGAAAAAGTTTGTCGTGGTAGGAGATGGAGGATGCGGAAAAACGTGTCTGCTGATTAGTTACTCCCAGGGATATTTCCCTGAGGTAGGTTTCACTACTGTTAGCTTGCCTTGTACCTGGCTCTGACAAGTCATTTAGAAATATGTCCCTACAGTATTTGAAAACTATATCACGCAAACGACCCATAAACGGTCCGGGAAGACCGTAGAGTTGGCGCTCTGGGATACTGCTGGCCAGGAGGAATACGACAGATTGCGCCCTCTCTCTTACCCTGAGACCGATCTCCTGTTTGTTTGCTTTGCTATTGATTGTCCTGCATCTCTGGAGAATGTTGTGGATAAGGTGCGTTTCCGAATACGACAACGATTCGACGATCTAACAAGACTATAGTGGTACCCCGAAGTTCTGCACTTTTGTCCTACGACTCCGATAATCCTTGTCGGACTGAAATCGGATTTGCGCAATAAACGGACGTGCATAGAGCTTCTGAAGACCCAAGGATTGACTCCCGTGACGCCGGAGCAAGGCGAGACGGTGGCCAGGAGAATGAACGCTTCCTATGTCGAGTGCAGTAGTAAGGAGATGCGAGGTGTGGATGGTGTCTTCCAGCTGGCCGTCGATACAGTAGTATCTCTCGAGGAGGAACAAACTTGGGACACTCGTTTACCTGCGTCCAGCAAAGGCGCAAAGCCTCAGCATGGGAGTAAGAAAATCAAGAAACGCAGCTGCAAGATCCTTTGAAACCATATACTATCGTGTCTCGACTTTTATATGCTGCGCATAGTCGGCGGCCCCAGTGCCTGCCGAATACAAAGCCTGGCTGCTTTGAGATTTTCGCTTTCAGACTTCTTCTCCCTGTTCTCAGCGTTTTTTGAGCGCAACTTGGCTAGAGGATGCAAGCCACGAACTGACATCCTGCGTCCATCAACTTATGATATATACCCACGGTCTACGTCTACGTAACTTATCGGACCTACGGGAACTGGCGGTGTTCTGATATTTTATTTCATGTCGTCATGTCACCTTGACGTTTACTCGACGTTGCACCTTTTCGTTCCTTCAATCAACCTCTTGTTTTGATCTCTCATTTTTGCAATGTGACCGCTTGGCGACTGCGATGTCTTTGATTTGGATTTATTCTTTTTTTGTGATGTCTGCCATGAATCGGTCTCAAGACCCCTCTTTAGCATGCATTGCATTGGTGTTATCTGGCGCACGCGGAACCACTGTACCTCAGTCACTACAAAACTTATAAGCATCACTGTGCTTGACGAGCAAACCGGTATAGAGAATATGACAATCAATGCAAGGATTTTTGTCTATGTACAAGAAGAAGCGAAGTCTATCGTATCAAACAGAGTAGTCAATCAAAATAAGTCAGGTCGTACGTATCATTCCTCGTCGAAGGTCGTCGTCATTGATGTTGATGTTCATGCAGCTCGCCGTCGTCGTGATGCTCGTCTTTCTGTCGGCTGTTGCTCTCCTCCACTTCTTCGCGTGGGCGACCCATGAAGTTCTCGAATTGCGACCAGAGCGCCTCCACGGAGCCGAATTCATTGCCAACCTGTCTTACTTAGTCGTACTGTTGTAGAGGGCTGTGTTTGCAAATGAGGGACATACCGCAATGATGCTTTCTAGATTTCGATTTAGCCTGTTGATATTCTGCAGTACTTGCTCCATACCCTATTGATCGGTTGGAATCAGCAATCGAATCTCATAACAAGGACTCGAGCTTACGCACCACTGCGATCTCCCTCACGAGCTCTTCGCGTTGCTGCTCAAAGACCGTGGGAGAGGTGGATCTCGCTTTGGCTCCTGGCGTCGACATTTTGCCTCGGCTTGAAGATTGGAAATGTAGTTGAGAAAGCACGAAAATCTGACTCGAACCTTTTTGAAGTAGAAATCAATCTAAACTCGCTGTTCTGAGTGGACGGTTGTGGGACGCGTGGAGGAGTTGGAATGTTTCTGTGGCTGATGCGGGGCTGGTGTTGGGCTTCCGAGAATAGTCTAGCTTGGCTGTTTGGCTTCCTCACCGCCTACTTGTTCCTCCCGACCTTCTCCAACCCACTGCAACTCTTATTCGCTTGTCCCAGAATCCCTACTACAACCAGGCCCTGCTCAAATTTACGAATCGCGTATGCTTTCCACTTGCGATCCAAGATGACGCATTTGCTAGTCCTCGCGCGATCAGCACCAAGGACTCTATCCCGAAGCTTGAGAAGTCTTGAGACCTATTCACGCGATATGAAGATCTCCCCTTAGCTCTGATTGCGGGGAGCGCTTCGATTCGTCCAGAACAACCGCACCTCTGAATTTTCCCGTACTGACCCCTCTTTTTTTGGCCCGCGAGACTGCACATGTGATTGAGACTCACAGGATGATCCCGACGGTAGCCAACAACAGTGAACCGCCTTCCTGCAATCCTGAGGATATGCACACGCACCACACTACGCTCGTTGAGTCTCCGTCGATGGCAGATGCCAGCAATGCCTTTCTTTGCCGCGCAGGTGTTTGAGATTTAGGAAAGATCTCCTCCGTTGTCTCGGATCTGATTGGCGTCCCGAGGCAATACAATATAAATCGCTCAGGGTATTGGCCGCGGAAAGGACCGGTGGGACCTGCCGATCACTTAATCCCTGACTCCCACGGATTTTCTTCCGACAATTATTTTCTTTCGAGAAGATGGGGAACACCCGATGAGTTGAACAGACACTTGGCTCGACTGTTTCGTAGTCCTTGAGTATCGCGACGGGAGAGGACCTGCATCTCCGCGGTTTGAGACCAGCGCATACTAGACGTTTCTCCCTGAGCTATGTTGTTCTGTATGGGGTGGTTCTTGCCTCTCATCTGGCCTGCGGATAATCATGCTAATCGCTGAGGAATCCGCAGGCGGGAGGGATCCGCTGTGCGACACCGCGAACCCTTGATGGACTATTCTGACTGCGTTCTAGCTGCAGAGATGGTAGCACGAAATCCTCCATTTGTGTTGTACAACCAGGCATCATTGCATACTCTGCGCTGAAGCTGTCTGCAATAGGGCCAAATATCAGCCGGCCATCTTATCAACTACACTTCGCGAAGCCTCATTTGACGGGTAAGAGATCGAATTTTGAACTATTCACGCAGTGCCCGCCTTTGTGTGCGCGCCTAAGATACATGTAGTAGAAGGGGAAAGCGATACACTATCTATGCAATACAACTTCAGACAGGGGGTATCAAAGGAACGAACGGTAAGCAGAATTGCTGTCATCTGATAAGGATTCGCATTGCCTCCTAGCTGTCTTCATAATCATTCATCGTGATTCGTCGTCGCAGTCTGGCCGAGAGTTGCGCAGTCATAAAAGGAACGTGTCAAGAGTCTAACAGCTTTCCCGAAGCCGAAGCCGAAGCAATAGGGGGTTTGGGGAAATAATCTCCAGTCGAGTCACGATCAGGCAGTAGTAGCCATCCTTTCTAACTCGTTTGTTCCCAGCCGGAGAGAAAAGAAAAGAATAAAAGTTTCTCAAGTCGCACCAGAGTTGTTATTGTGTATTTGTGTATGTGTATGTGTACACGCGCGCTAAACCGGTCGTCTTGTGACAGCGAGGATGTGGCTTAATCGCTTCCAGCGCTGCGACGGTGATGTGGGGGAGGCACCACGCTCTCCGCGGTCCCTGTCGAGGCTGACTTTGGAGGAGTTATTTGTCGACGAGACAGGCCGGCTGACGAGGGCTGCTTCATGGTCGGCCAAGACGTCCTCTAGACGCACGTCTGAGTCAGAAATGCGAGGGTGCGCATCTTTGAAGTCGAGGATTTCGACGAATTTCGACGGCATGTCGCGCATTGTCTTTTGCTTGGGTAGACAGATGGAGGGAAGAAAACCGTTTTTTTTTTGTGGGGGTGAGTGTTATGAGCAAGGCCCGCTCGTTGGGGTAGGCATTAGCGTTTGTGGCAAGCAGTCACGAGGGCGCAGTGGGAAAGCTAGAGTGGGCAAGTTGAGTTTGGAAGGCGAGATCACGTAGTTAAATATGAGAAGGAGGAGGAGGAGCCGATGAACTGGGCTTATTGCAAAACGATCGAGGAGAGAAGAAGCATGTGCGAGGGTAGGGAAAAAGGGACAGCCGGCCACTATAAATCAAACCCTCAGGGAGTGGATGGATTTCAAACCTCAAAAGAGGTGGAGAGCAGCAGGAGCAGGCGCTATGCTAAACAAAGAAGGCAAGATGTTGGTCGATAATGGGCTGGACTTGCAGTAGCGCCGAGCGTCCTCCGTTTTAGTCGAGTTTCGGGTCTGTACCGGACCAGGGGCTTGAATGATGCGTGTGGCGGTAGGAGCAGGGGCACGAGTCGTGGGCCTTATCATTCTTTTATGTTGCCTACGATGTGGAAATGTTGCTGCTGAAATCAGATGCCACAGTCGTCATCATCCCCAGGCAGCCCCCAGCGAGCCAAGCGAGTTGAAAGAGTCTCAGCCACCTTTTCGAACTATATGGCAATTTGCGGGGGTTTGAGAGCACAGGGTGATCGCATCAGGCGTAGCCTGCCTGCATGGTGGCGCCCAACAGAGTTTACTGGTCAGCGAAGGCGAGACAGTGCAGATGGAGAGATGATGGACCGTCAGACCTTCCACTCTGGACAGTCTTGCTTTTCCTCCAAACAGCGTTGGATCATGCTTTGGAGGTTCGCCTGTTCGTGTGAGTGGCTGGCGATCAGTGGAGCTGCCGAGCTCAACAATTTTTGCGCCTGCAGTGCCTGGTGAAGTTTGCAGAAAGCAATCAATCAGTCCAGAGAAAAAGCAATAATGCGATGTACTCCGTACTATGCTGCGGGCGGCCAACACCACCGGACCCTTGATCCTTGAAGGAAGGGTCGAAAGAGTCGCGAGAGTTTGCTTTTCTCTTGCCTCTTTTCGGCCTCTCGGAAATGACGTCCGCGCTCTATTCTTACACCAGAATGAGATCTCACAACGGCGAGGCCACATCGCAACTCACGACCTATCCTTTCATCACCGTGGATCGATCTTTCTTATCGAATTTACGCTCATTTAGAATTGGATAACCTGTATTGCGCAGCTCCCCACCCCGCCATCTGGATAGCCCTATAGCTTTTCTCCCTCGAGCGACGATCGCCGACCAATTTCGCCTCCTCATACCTCAGTCTGCTCCAAGAACGCGTAACCAGCACAATTTGATTCATTAGGATTACGAGGACACCTGACAACCGCCTGACTCGTTGGACCCGCGATATACAGAGGATCCGATTCTGCCGTGCCGGATTGCCCTGGAACTGGAATTCGCAGGCAGCGCCAATGCTGGAGTTCGCCGCCCCGATGACGGTTCTTCCCACGTGCTCTGCTATAATTATCTTTCGCTTTGTCACCGCCTCTTCAAGATGAGCTTTGTCAGAATACTCGATCGAGATTCAAAGAGAAAATGTCGGATACGCTGGACTGGCTCTCGAAACCAACAAAGTTGCCAGGCTCGGTATGCTCCATTTGCCTTCGAAAGTATCGATACGAACGGTCACCAGGCAACATGCAATCCCATGATCGCGCTCAGATCGTGAAGAAGATCGCCCGCGTCTTGAGTTTGATTTAGCGCCCCAAACTAGAGCTTTAGATTCAACAATGCAACTTGATACTTTGGAACAATCCCTGTTTTTGTGCTCAGTCGCGTTGGTTCTCCGCTTAAGCGCACCAGACTTGACATCCGACCAAGTGGATTGAAGCAAGGAGCTTTTATATTGCATTACCGCGAGGCCCCTCGCGACCGACTTGCCTACATTCTTGTACAGTCTGCTCAAGCCTGTCAGTTCCATGGATCCTGTCCATGCACCCCGCAGCGCCTGAAACGGCCCGACCATTGCCGTCTGTCGGTAGTTGAGATTGCGGTGGTTCTCACCATAACCCCACACTAGTTTCAGGTACCGACGCACTGGCCAGGAATAACCGCTATGATACAGCGTCACAGCCTCGGTAGATCTGGGGAAGAAATGCCTTGCGAGCGCACCAGCAAAGTCCGAGACTCAGATCGCATTGACGAATCTTGGAATTACCCCAGATTGCTCCACCATGTCTGCCGAGGCGATGAAACAAATGAGGTTGGCAAGCCAACACTGCCGATTCACTAACAAGAAAAAGCCGCGGCGGACTCATCGCGAACTTTGATGCGCGGAAATGACGCAGTCTGGGGTTTAGAAACGCCCTGAACGTCTCGCCAATGAGTTCACGAAACCACCACGAAAGATGCTCGATCGTACTCGGGAGTTGTCAGTTAATCTCATCAGGTCGTTGACAAGCCGCGGTTGTACGAGCAACCTTACGCAAGGGACTGAAACATGCCTTGATAATTTGAAGGAATACATAAACGGAACTTTAACCAAGCTTTTCTGGACCCCTAAACAAGAGACAGCAAGCGCCACGCAAGATGTACTGGAAGTCACTTATCACTTGCTCATTGATCTCTGCAGCGCTCCTGCCCGTGACTAATGCACTACCCTCTGTCGGCGGCTTGGTCAATACAACAAGCGGCTTAGTGCAGGGCCACGCTTCTTCCCTTCGCCCTGAGGTCTCGGAATACCTTGGCATTCGATATGCGAAACCTGCAAAGGGTGACCTTCGCTTTGCGGCTCCTGTCCCGGTGGACAAGAGACCGGGTATCTTCAATGCAACCAAGTTTGTACGTTTCCATATATCCTAGGAAGTGGCTTATGCTAATGCTACATAGAGCCCGTGGGTTTTCTCTTCCTGACGCATATGTATTATGTTTTTGACCGAGCAGTGACTGCCCGTGTAACCGGGTTCCCATGAACAACTCGTATCTCGGCGGCCTAGTCGGACAAAAGATTACAGTTGCCTTGTCGCAGCAGGGTAACGTCCTCGACGAAGACTGCCTGAGCATCAACGTCTGGACGAAGCCACAGACCGGCGAGAAGAAGAAGGCCGTGCTGTTCTGGATCTATGGAGGAGGTAGGCCCACCTCTTGCTCATTCAACATATCTGCGATCGTATACTAAAGGCGCAGGCTTCTCCATTGGCAGTGCCAACAGCCCCGTCTACGACGGCTCCATCCTCGCCGAGGAGAATGACGTCGTCTTAGTGTCGTTCAACTATAGACTGAACATCTTCGGCTTCTCGGGCGCCCCCGGTCAACCGGCAAATGTCGGTTTGCTGGACCAACGCCTCGCCCTGGAATGGACGCGCGACAACATCGAGCGCTTCGGGGGCGACCCGGCTCGAATCACCGTCTTCGGCCAGTCCGCCGGCGGCATGTCGACTGATCTTGTCGCCTACGCGAACCCCGAAGATCCCATCGCTCACGGCCTAATTGCACACTCTGGCGTTGTCAGCCCTCGAATCGGATCGAACGAAACTCAGATCCTGAGCACGTGGTACAATGTCTCCGCAACTCTCGGTTGCGGCGGCGCATCTGCCGGCGAAGAAACGGTAACCTGCATGCGAAAAAAATCCCAAGAGGAGCTCCTCGCAGCGATCGAAACCCACGGCACATCTGCCCTGATGTCCGGCTTCGTCCCCTACGGCGACGGGGTTGTCCTTCCGCATAGCGTCGCTGAAGCCGCCGAGGCCGGCGATTTCGCTAAAATCCCCTTCCTCACGGGCAACACGGACTACGAGGCCGGGTTTTTCTTCATCGTCGCTATCGCGTACTCAAATATCACCACTATCGAAGAGGTAGATGCTATACCCTGGGATTTGGTCCGGCCGCTGGGGAACCTTCTTACCCGGGTCGCATTTACATGCCCGGCAGCTGATGCCGCTGAGCTTCGGAGGAAGCATGGTGTCCCAAGCTGGAGATACCGATACTATGGCGGGAACTACGCGAACACGGAGATCTACCCCGTGGGATCTAACTGGCATACGAGCGACATGCTCACAGTTTTCGGAACAGCAGCTGCTGTTACGGGTGTCGAGGATAGCCCTTACGAAGCCAAGGCCGCGGCATATATGCGCGATGCGTGGGCGACGTTTGCAAAGAACCCGAGCGCCGGACTGCGCGAGAAACTTAAGTGGCCGACTTACCACCCGCTGAGTACGTCTCCTTCCCCCTTTGCACGTATCTTTTCCCATGTCCCAAGTGTGCTGACCAGGCTAATCTTAGAACGGACGCTCGTCCAACTCTCGCTAAACCGCCAGACGAAGGCGAGCTTTTCCTACAACTGGAGAACTGACGCGCTCTGCGACGCTATCGCGAGTCTCGCAGATGTCGCTGCGAGCGTTTCGGGTATCTTCCAGGGAGTGCAGACCGGCGGCGGACGGGGAGGAATCAGCCGGCGTGGTTTTGAAGGTCTGTCTTTCTCATATCTTGAATCCTATATTGATTTCGCTGTGCTGACGAACGGGACGGTATTGTAGATCTTCTCAAACGCTCGGATGAGGCCTCAAGGATTCTGGAGCTGTTGGAGGGCATTGAGAGAAGCGGAGAGTTTGACGAGTAAATAAGCCTATTCTGATAGTATCAGAGGGCAAAGGCAAATGCTGCGTCTTTAGTGGTGAACGAGTTTGCGGTTTCGGCTGTATGATATCATATCGATCGGCTTGTGGGCGCTATGGTAAACTATCCCAGCTGGATCCATCAGGATGGATTTCCTGGGATATACTTACTAAATACCATTTTGTGTCTTGTTTGAAGTTCATATTCCATATGCCAATTGATTTATAGGATCCCTGTACCAATTCGTCTCCGTCCGCTGCGCTGTATTTTGTACTTTTCCATGAAAATGTAGAAGCTGCCTCGCGATGACGTGGGAAAGCATCATCATCTTGGGTTATCCTCTCCCTCATACTCTCGATTCTCCACGCCTGTCCGGTCATCTTTTTTCTTGATAGATTCCTCTGGACGAAAAATCCAGCCGACCCGCTCCTCCTCGTCCCGCTCTCCACGCAAAGATCGCAATCCTCGGCATGAGGTCCACACCGAGGCTGAACACTGAATAGTAGTGAACGGAGCTGTAGCAAAGGGATCATAAAGCTTCGCACGAGCCTCGCACGAGCCCTCAGACACAGCCGAGCCCTAACATCGCTTAGCGACAGGGCCTTATACAAGCTCGGTGCGATGTCGCGAGCCTAACATTTAACGATCTGCAAGTCAATCGTTTACCCTCGGAGGAGAGCTGCCAGCTGAATGTAACAACAACAAGGGGGTCTCCCAATCTCTGACCCAATGAATACGAGATTTCCGCGATTGTAACTGGCGCAGCGCAAAAGCGAAACGCGCATCGGGGGCCGTGTATCCTAATTATAGGCGCTGTATACGAGATTTTCTCCACACTCCCCTTGCAGATCCTCGTTGCCCAAGTCGTATTTTTCGGGATGAGTGGCTTTTCTGGGGTAGATTCCCGGTTGTGAGCTGAAGGCTGAAGAGAATTACAAGTGGGTATTTAGTGTCAGTCGATTCCTTTTTCTTTTTCTTGACTTCGTCAATTAATAGATCTGCAAACTGCGAACACTACATACTAGTAAGACTCCGATCCGTCCTTATTTCGCGACGATATTCTAACAAGTCACCAGAACTTTCAAACAAACGATCTCTCCTGAATAAAAGCACCATGAAGCTCACCTACTTCCTCCTCCCAACACTCGCCCTCTCCGCTGCCATCCAAGAGCGCTCACCAGAAGAAGGCACCAGCCTAACCCACACACTCGACGCCCGCGCCACCATCTGCGGCTCCGGCTACTCGCTCGAGAAAGCCATCCCGCTCCCCAAGGGCGTCGACCCCAACAAGCGCAAAGCGACCCTCTACGCGTACGGAAACGGCAGCGGAAAGGGCTGCGTCTTCCTCGACAACAACGTCGGGAAGAAGCAGTACATGTCCATCAAGGTGTGCAAGGTGACAGGTTCAAGTTGTGACTCGGATACCGGGTCGTTTGGGCAGTATGCTGGGCCTGTGTATGTGTCGAGCTTTGCGTGTGCGCCGGTTACCGCGAAGATGGGGTCTTCGTCTTCGAATCTTTATGTGAATTATAAGAGTGACTATGTATTCCCTTGTAACTGAAGGTACTGACCCACGAACCATGTCTATGCGAAGTTGTGTTGAAAACATGAAAAGAAGTTACCATGTCAATGACCACCAGTAATATTCGCCAAACATAAGTACTAGATAACGATTATCCTAACAGTCCAGACGCACAAAGCTCGCACGATCAAGCTTGGATTATTCTATATTGACGCCAAGGCGACCCAAGGGCCATCTTTCTGGTGGAAGCCCTGACGAGTTAGTCCTAAAAAAAATCCACAAGACGAGCGCAGCGAATCCTTTTTCTCCTCCGAGTCCAACCGAAAGTAGCGAAATACCCCTCGCCTAGATCGTTGTCAAGGTGTGCCCTAAGTTCCAAGGTTCATATCGAAACTACCCCAACAGGGGCTCATGAGTTCAGAACTCAGTCAGTAATGGAGTAGGAGTCCGGTAGGCGCCTCTTACAGGCCCGAGAAAGCAGAGTAATGTGTCTGGCTAGGTGAAGGATTGTCGGAAACTTCCTGAAGGATAAATGAAGGCACACCTTCCGAGTCTGGTATCTACTCCTTCATCGCGCCTCAAGGTTCCTTCTTAGTAGTGCCTGTCTGGGTGGGCCTTAGAAAGAAGCAGTTCTGAGGCTAGAGATGTCTCGCTGTTTGTTGTAGGACTTATATGCCAATGCTTCCAGTGCGTCTAATTGGGGCGCTTTGGACCTGTCGAGGTATGTTGTCGCGGCTGTAGCTAGCCGAAGTGCTTTGAATTCAACTCTTGGACGAGAGCTTCCGCCATCTATCAGCCAATTTCTTTAACTTCCCCTGCTTGGCGACGGTAGAGCCTGGGACGGGTGCTTTGGACGGTGACTGAGTAGCGGTAGCCAGAGTCAGCCCTGATAGCCTCGAGCCGGGCCTCCCAAACACAACAGCTCCAGTCACTGGTAGGTTCAGGTTTTCACCCTGCTGCCAGCCTTTCAGATTAATCAATCTCTGCAATCTCTCTTGACAGACTTTTCTAGGAGTGGATTGGCAGTGCTCCCTAAATAGGGCCGCTTTAGCTGTCGGTTGCCATCCCCAGTCCGTTGTAAGTCTCGTCTGTGTTTGAAAACCTCCGTATCTCTGTGCCATATGACCCAAGGAGGCCAGGCTAGCGACTAGATAAGATTCTTGCTTCAACGGCGGATTGCAGTTGGCGCATAGAGCGGCCGAAGCTGCTGCTGTGATGACATCGCCTGCGCCTTCACAGAACAAGACGGGGATATTCTTCTCCAGCGCCAGAGCCCTCCAGCTGTCGTCTGATGGGCCGTTCCTGTCTTGCTTCAATGAGAACTCGAGAGGAGGTCTTGTAATAAAATCCATCAGCTCCCATCCTGAGATTGCCTTGGATTGATGGCCTATGACTCCCTCGCCGTCCCGTATGGCGCTCTGTTGCGCTATCATGCAGCCGCGGATATCGTCCCAGATACGCATGATCAAGTGCCTCAGCTCAAAGTCGGTGTCGTCGTCTCGTCCTTGCGCGCGAATAACCTTCTTCCGGTCTGTACGCAGAATGTCATCAATGTCCTCAAGGTAGGAATTCGTGCCTTGGTCTGCATAGCGGAAAGTGGCAGCTATTCCATTTGACTGGACCCATTTGTGCGCCATGTGAAGCAAAAGGGCTTGTGCCGGCACAAGCCACCCGCATTGAGTGCTGGAATCCCATAGTATCATAGACATTCTCTTTACAGTGTCCAAAGTGCCGAGGTATTCATCTGGAGACACGAGGCTGAAGATATTTTTGGGATATCTGATGCCACCTTCGAACTCAGCTGTGAAAAAGCCTAGGCCGCCGGTCCCCACCGTCACTTTCTCTATTCTGGCTCCTATGGCTGTAGAAGCCTCAGGGAGGAGGGACTGTCGGAGGTTAGTAAACTCGGACTTTGACGTAGCAAGGCGGAATTCGGCGACTCTGCAGAAACCAACAAAGTGTCGTGATGTTGTCAGGCTACGCTCATCTATGCTGTTAGCCCACGCGCCCTTGGACTCCGCAAGATAGTCCGCGCAGTCAAAATACTGGTTAGGCTCGCTGGTTGTCTCGAAGTGCCATTGAATTGAGTTTCCGGAGCGGTTATCACCATCGGTATTACTCGTATAGTGGTCCGTAGGGAACAAAAAGGACGAGAATCCGTAAAGCGCCAAACGTTTGTTTGCCATGACGAAGGACCGCGCGCGGCTGAGGGTCAGTATCGCGGTGAACGGTAGTTCGAGTCCAACTTGACCGGCTCCCCTTGGGGGTATGGGGAACCCATTGGCGATCGCAGCATTTCGAACTAGGCTATGCCAGCAAGTCTCTTGCTCAGCAGGACTGTTTGGAAGCTTCGTCAGAGAGCCCGGCTCAATAAAGAATTCAAAGCCATTGGTGGCGATGAAATCGACGTCTGACAGGGCAGCGCCGCTGGAGGAAGAGCGCAGGGTAGCAGTGAGCCAAGCGAGTTGCTGTGCAATTGCGATAATTGTTTCCTTTGCACCGATTACAGTCGCCCTGATCCCATTCTGTCCGTCTGGAACGATCAGGAGCGTTGAGTCGGGATGCTCTGCTCAATGGTCAGTGGTGCGTCGTACTCATATGCCTGTTATCAACTCACCATAAATGTTCTGTTTGAGATGGTCTTGGATGTGAGCACAGATTTCGTACTTCGAATCTTGCCATAGCCATTTGAGATAATCCGCGCAGCGCCCAGCATAAGCTTGCGAGCTTCCCCCAGTGAGGGTTAGGAGCTTTCCAACGTCTGTCGAGTCGTCGCTTTGAGACACGATAAAGCCGGAAACTTCCCAATGCACGTTGAGAACCGCGCTGTATAGCCCGAGAGTTGTTAGCGGCAAACATCGCAATACTTCTTCTTGGATAATGTCCATAGTGTCTTGCTGCAGAGCCCTCCGTAAACGAAGCCTCACACGCCCAAAGGCCTTTCCACCGAGCAAAAACTCCGTCGCAAGCAACGCAGGAACAGTTTCCATTTCTCCATTGTTGGTTTTTGTTAGAGTCTCAGAAAGGGGTATATCTAATTTTGCCCGATACATGGAGGTCAGCTGTGAAAGCAGGAACTCGATCTCTTTGTAAGCCATGGCGTGAGCTTTCTGGTAGATTGGGTTTCTGGGTGATTCTGCAGAGAATGTATCCTCGCGATCTGGCTTCTGGAGGCTTTCGAAGTAGCTCACAAGTATTTGCCGTAGACTGGATGAAAGGCCTTGCTCGTTGACTAGCCGACTTCTCGTAATAATATATCTGGGGTCAAGTACATCCTGTAAACCCACCAGGATCTCTCGTGCGAGTCCCCTTGAATCCAGATATTGGATTTCAGTAGCCTGATCTCCGGCGACCGATGTCTGGGTGCTCAGAGAAAAGGAGTCGCAGTCAAAGATCGAGCCTAGGTCCGGCACAGAGGTAGTTCTAGATGTTGATGGTGAACTCCGACTCCTGGACTCCTTGAGGGAGGATCCTTGTCGTAAAAGAAGCACCCCCTCTTGCAAGTCAGCAAGAAACCCGGACAGCTCCAGTATAGCCATATCGAGCTGACTCTGCAAGCTCTTGGCCGCTTTGCGGCTTGAAGCGTTTTGTGCCTCAGCCTCGTAAATATGCGGTATGGTGCTGATTCCACGTACACACTGACGGACCAGGAGTTCAATTCTCCCGACATTAAGACTGTCCACTGCAGTCGGCTGAGGCACTTCCTGCAGTTGCTTCAAGATATTCCCAAAAAGTCGTGCTACGATCCAATTAACTATTGCCGGCGCTCCGATTGATTTGGATCTCAATAAAACATACCTTCTTCAGAGAATGTCTGGTTCAGCCAGGGGATGTTGGCACAGCTCATGCACATCGATTCAACATATCCGATGAAGGCCTCGAAAATGGCTGGGTTCTTCAACGGTGATAGTTCTATAGTGTCTTCATCGAGCTTCACAGGGAAATCTGGATTCTTATGAGGACCGACAGCGTTGACCCAGTCGTTTATCAGAACAGTCTTCCCGCTCGGCAGGGATCTCACTTGAAAGGCAGAGAGGGCTTTCTCTAGAGGCATCAGCACCAATTCCTGGAAAGCCTGTTTCTGAGTTTTGACGTTATCTCTAGGCCAAATACCCTGAAGACATTCCTGAACTGCGTTGCAGATGGACTGGCCAAAGCCAAACCGGATATCTGGAAGTGCGCAAAGCGCCTCTGACCGTCGTTCGAGGAGCACAAGTATTGAGTTATCAGGGTCTTCCACGACCGGAAGCTCGCGTGTAAGCAGCACCTCAACGAGAAGAGTGCCCAGCATCGTGCAAATGTGGTAGAAATGGGGTTCGTCTGGTGATTGCTGCGCAGCGCGCTGAATCTTTGAGACAAGTGTTGGAAAAAGTATGTTTCTCAGAAGAATCTCGTTGGATTCCTTGGCGAACCAGACATTCTCTGGGGTCAAGATCTCAGGCAGGAATCCAGTGTCGTGGAACAAGAAAAAAGCTCGGGCGAGTTCAACAGCAAGAGTGAGTTTGTGGGCGATCGTTGGAATCGCCCCCTCAACATGCAGCACGTCTTTGAGACGCACAATCGTAAGGTTATCACAACTACGAAACCTGATGTTGAACGTGGAAGCAAATGATTGATGTTCTAAGCACGCGATAGCATTTCCATAAGGGCGATGCCTTTCCGATTCAAAATGACGACCCAGCTCCTCTGGGCTACTAGCCCAGAGTGTCTTGGGTATTTCATCATCATCATCATCATCATGAATTGAATCCGGCGAGAGGACTTTGAAACGTACAGATCGGCGCCTGAGTTGGGGTCTGAGACACTCATTGTTGGTCAGAAAATGCTCGTCGTAGGGAATGTAGTAAAATTCTAAAAACAGGTCATAAGACACAATACAACACTGATAGTACCTTTGGGAACTCGGAGATCCAGCTGCCACACCTGCTCGGAGGTGACTCCTGAATATTGCAACTCTAGCTTCCTGCCATGTGAATTGAGACTCAGGATGGAGGGCGATTTTTCGAAATAGTAATGTGAATGTCACACCAAGCCCGTTCAAACTAGTAATAGGGCAGATAGCAATCTCTAAATCGGTAGTAATACCCTTGAAGATTAGACGTAAGAGTTTTGCTCGCTCACTAAGATGCTCAGCCTTCTCCAGGCCGTTGGAGGCGCGTGCGGGAGTAGCCAAGTCGGCCTTGAACTGGGGTAACGCCGCGTCGACGATGAGTTGAAGCTCGTCAAGGATTTGCTCAGCATCTCTTATTTCCTGTCTTAGATGCCTGACACCGAGAGTAAATCTCAGTCGCTTACCTCGTCCACCATGGCCCCCGATTTTCTGCGCAATTGTGAGAAGGTTGGCTCGAATCTGCTTTTCAGCCTTACCTCGGTAAGCTCGCATTTAACCCCGTGGATCTTGTCCTTGAAAAGAAAACACAATGCATTGAAGTGATCGGTAGATGGACCCAGTAACGTCCGGATACCAGCTTGGACTGTCGGGTTACTCCAGGATTCATGATCGGGGCTCCGGAGCATTTCGGACGCCTGTTGGGGATCAAGTATCCGCTGGAGAAGAGTCTCAACCACCCTCTGGAAACGAGTTGAAACTCGCTCGAGAACTGTGGTCACCTCTTGGAGCTCCCCCCTTGTGCTTTGGAACGAGAGTATTTTAATGAAAGAGCCATACTTGTCGAGGACTGATATAATTAGTGGTAGAGCGCCTAAAACAACACCTGCGATCTCTAAGCCAGACATAACTGCTGAACTTAAGTGTGGCAAGAAGACAAGTTCGGAAATCTTGGAGTGGTTTACCTCACTGTTGAGCTGGAAACTGATAGTGCGTGGCTCAACACCTGGAAGCACAACATGCAAACTGTGCGCTGAACGTGGCGTACCTTCATTGGCTTACATATTCGACCAGGTGCATCAGTAGTCTCGCAAGGCTAGGCCTGGAATCAGCAAGCGAGAATACCGAAGCGCTGAGGGTCGGAAGCATCGCCGTCCGAAACAGCATAGTGCTAGATAATCTAAGGCTGTTTCCCAAGGACGATGAATCAAAAGACAGAAACCCGTACCTCTGAAAGCTCAGCCTTGCACTTGCATATGCCAAGGACAATTGTGCAATGGCAAACAATGCAGCTAAACCGCTTCCAGTGCTGATCCCTGTCATCGGGCTGCGCCCAATCCCAGCCTGAGGCAGCGGATGACAAGCGCCCAAGCTCATCTGGTCGGTTCAAGGTCTCACCGTGGACGAGTGACCCAAGATGAGGGCACATTATAGAGTCGTATCCAGAGTCGCGCAAGGAGATCCGGTATCTCACAGCACTGATCTCATTAATTTTCAAGAGGCCTCCAGAGGCATTGGACACCGTGAATGGCGTCAGTAGCTCCATCATCCAAGAACAGGTTGGCAACAGCGACCGCGCAGATAACGAACCTCTTGTGCCTGTTGACGAGACAGAGTTTGAGGACGAGCCAGTTATTCTTAGTACAGAGAATGCGCTCGATGTTCTGAAGGGAAAAGCGCTCGATCGATTGGCTGAAGCCCTAGCGAGGTTTAAGACTGCTCCTGCCGGTGGTAGGGGTGGCAGACCGAGGAGCAAAGGCTAAAAAGAAGCCTGACGCTAAGCACGTCACTGCTGTTGTTATGATAGAGGACGCAGATCGTGTGACGATAGTCTGCGCTAAGAATGAAGGGCTCGATAACACTGACAAGGATTTCCTGCAACAACTGAGTGAGACGTTAAGGACAATATCAAATTGGGGTAGGTATACACTGATTGAGTATTTATTCAATTTCTGAGGGCCAGTTAGTCGCTAATTCGTAGGTAATCCAGGGGTGATACGAGACGAGGATCTTTGCGCCGTCTTCGATATTATCGTCCACCACAGTGAGAATAGTCTTGCCTTCTACTCGGCCGTTATCCGCAGTGCGTGGGACTGGGCTAAAGTGTCTAAAAACGCGCCGCAGAACAAACCGGACGGATGGGGATCGAAGTCAACCCCGGTCGCCACGAAGCGATGGGAGGGTCTCGACATCAAGGCAGGTTTGTCCCAGAGAATCGGCGAGCATGGTTCAGAGATGATGGACGATTGTCTCTCAGACAGAGAGGTTGAAGCACTCGTGGACAAAGTGTTCAACGACATTGAGAGTCTCTTTTGTGAGTCGAGTGAGGATACGGACAACCTGACTCGACTGAAGGAATTCCTCCAAAAATTTTACACTATTATCAAGCATCCCAAGCTGCGACCGGACCGGCTCTGAAGAACAGTATAAGGCATGCGCTACACGGCAGGGATGCGGTGATTCTTAAGGTGTGGAATGCGTTGCTGTTTATGGGTCGCAGTTTCCATGCGGTCGTTCTGGTCGAAATCACTTCGAAAATCAAGGCCTTCTCCAATGTGCAGTTCCTGCAGGCCCCAGAGTATGCTAGAGCTGTATAGTCGGAAAGGTCCGACGTAAAATCACCTGCTAATGTTTTGAAACACCTTGATCTGGTTCTAGGTCATCGTTGGAAAAGACACTTTCAAAGTCCGGACGTCATCAAAGAATATGAGAAGCTATTGGGCGCGAAAAGTACCTTCCACGCGGAGATGCAGTTAATGTACTACTATGCCGATGGTCTACCTACGGACACAAGGAATCTGCGTGAAAATGTACTGCCATATATTGGATGTAGCAAGAAGTGCTGCTTCTTCTGCGACATGCTGCGTGGCAACCATAGGGAATTCTCTGCGAGAGGCACGCAAGAAACGGGTTTTCCACAATGGGCCTTACCGACTGCATCTAGGGAAATACCTAGTTCGCTGGTTACCGCACTACAAGCATTTCAGGTCTCTCTTATAAATAGAGTAAGCGCAGTGATTACCAGTGCGTACCCTCTACCAAAGAGGACTCTCCTCCCGCAGTACTCAGCAGCTCTGTACACGACGGCAGTTGTACAGCGAGAGTTACCATCATTTAATAAGAGGCCAGCTGTCATGAAGTAAGTCCTCAGACCCATGACAAGTGCAGCATCTATATCTAACCAAGGTTGCAGAAATCTTCTACGACCTGGTGCGGTCCGAGTGTCAGAATCCCAAATGCAGTTTATACCTGTCTTGAAGAGACCCGGATACGCTACAGTTTTGGCTCCCAAGCTGCCACTTATGAGGTCAAACCTTCCAATTGACGAAGCAGAGCTGTGCAAGATCAATCATGATAGGAGCCGGTGTGGGCTGGAGCCGCTTGGTGAGGACCTCCTGAGGACAAGTCAACTCTTGCGTTGTGTAGATGATGCTGGTCGCCAGCTACGGCCCGATGTGCGGGCTGCTGGACAAGGTATTTTTCGAGGAGATGCTAAAGGATCGATTGGGGTACCCATATCTTTACATGTCATGTGGGGAATCGACCAAACGCAGTTGACTATCTGAGGTTGGCCTTGAGGTAGATAAAGCCTGAAACAGACGGAACAAATATTGAGGCCGTCCGTGCTACCCTAGTGGGACTATTCGCTGATGATGACTTATGTCGCACATTTGGATTCAACAACTGCTCTGACACGAGGGAAGCTTTTTATCTTGTCTGCCTCTACGGTATCGTCCTGTCCCTAGCGCGTAGGGCACTGGCCCAATATTTCGCCGAAGGAACAGTCGGAAAACTTCTACAGATTTGTCGGATTTGTACTAACCCTATTGTAGAAGCTTTAATCGTTTCTAAACATGCTCTACCGAGGGGCCTCATACATAGTACTATTAGCTGTGTTAGGGTTCAATATCCTAGTTATTAAAATTCATAGCCTGAGTAAAATAATAAAAGTTTTGTTGCTTGCGAATGGCTCTCAGTTAACTAAGTACTTTGGGTTGGGTGGAACACTTGGGAAATACGTTAAGGTTGTGAGGGATCATTGCTTTTATATTTATTGGTAGTTTGAAGCAAGCTTTACGAAGAGTGAACTGCCAGTTGACTTCTTCTACTGGAATTTAATAGGTAATAGATGTCCAAAAGCCTGCAATCTCTGCTGCTTCAAAAAGCTGGCTTGTTATCCCCTTGCGGCGGCTCCCAAGGTCTTGGTCCGGTTTTAACATTGGCATGTTGAAACTCGTCTCTGAGTGAGATAGCGGGGACAACAGGGTTTGCCATGATATCGGCCAGATATCTGCTAGGTTGATAGTAGTTGTTCCTTCTTAATTGGGCATACTAGTGAGGTTAAATATACGAGATTTAGCTGATCAAAGGGGCGTAAATAAGCCTTCCTTCAGCGTCCCTAGATTGATAAAAGTGCAACATATAAAATTACGTATCATGGGGGAAATGGGATTTTTGGTGTTACTAGGCTACTTTGGTCCTAAAATAGAGCTATACTATCCAGTGAAAATTTGATTGTTACAGACGTCCGCGAGTTCACATAGATGCTTCCCAGAGATAGTCTTATCTTAAAGTAATATGATGGGTCCAGATTACCCCACTTATCTATGCCTGGTTGCACTAGGCTGATAGGGTTGATATCGAGGCGCAGATATGGAAAGTGGTACACACAGAACAATCTTTGTGGAATGGGATACCACATCGCCCTAGCTAGCAATGTTATAAAACCCATACTCGCAGCCTGCTAGGACTAAGGTTGGTAACAAGTCTAATCTTATATTGGAAGTTAATCATCAAAATACACAGAAATGGACGATGCAAAGAAGGACAGATATGAGTCGCAGTCTACCGAGTCGGCCGTTGATCAACATGGAGAAGTCGACTTGGGCATTTCACGGCCGCAATTCTATATTGATCCCGCCATGCAGAAGAAGATTTATCGCAAATTCGATCGATATGCTATGCCTCAGTTATTTCTTCTCGCTTGCCTTGCCTATCTAGATCGGAGCAATCTTGGTATGCGATGTGCCCTCCCTTATTTTCCTCAACACTGATCAGTTATGCGCAGGCAATGCAAAAGTTTTTGGTCTGGTGGAGGATCTCGGTCTTAAGGGCTTGGAGTTCAACAACCTGAGTACCTTGTTTGGAGCGACCTACATCGTCTTTGAGATACCCTGGACAATGGCTATCAAGAAGTGGGGAGCGAATCGGATGCTAGCCTTAGCAATTGTTGCATGGAGTGTTGTTACTCTATGCACTGGTTTCGTCCAAAACTACGCCCAGGCAGTGGTTGTACGCCTTTTACTCGGTGCCTTTGAAGCTGGTCTCACTCCGGGTCTGGCATTCATCTTTTCCACAATCTACGAGAGACAAGGCACATCAAAACGGGTGGCTCTTATTTATCTGGCGAATGTTACCTCAGGTGCGTTTGGTGGCCTGATTGCATACGGAATCCAACTTATGGGCATGCAGAGAGGACTAGAGCCCTGGCGATGGCTCTTTATTATTGAGGGATCCATTTCAGTTGTTCTAGGCGGCTGTTGTTGGATAACATTTCCTCGCAATCCCGAGACTGCGTGGTTTCTTACTAAAGAGGAGAAGGCTCTCATGCAGGTTCGAAAACAGAGGGACATAGTCTACAAGGGCAGCGATGAGTTCGATTCCAAGTGGGTCAAGGAGGCTCTTAGGGATCCATTCGTCTATCTCTCTGCTGTCTGCTTTTTCTCCTCATCCATTGCTATTTTTGGGTTTGGTATCTTTCTGCCCACAATCATTAATGGCCTTGGGTACGTGAATCTATGCCTTGAAACTAGCCTGCTCCTTCTCCTATTAACTTTATCCTGTTTATTTGAATAGGTTCTCCAGCCTCCAAGCAAACTATCTCACTATCCCCGTCTACGGAACCGGGGCTATAGTCCTAATTATCGTCAGCTTCCTCTCCGACCGATTAAACAAGCGCGCCCAATTCCTCATGGTCACCCCAGTCCCCGTTGTCGTGGGCTACCTTATTAGCGTCGTTACCCCAAACCCCGGGGCCGGGTACTTCGCTATGTTCCTATGCTGTTCTGGCATTTACTCCTACAACGCCTTGATTCTTACCTGGGTGGCCACCAATCTCGCCCCGGACTACAAGCGATCTGTGGGTGTTGCTCTCTTCACGTCGCTCTCCGGCATTTCTTCCCTTATCGCTCCCCAGCTGTATCCTTCCTCGGATGGACCGAGATATCAGATTGGGAACGGGGTATCACTGGCTTTCGAGGTCTTGGCGAGTCTGAACATCGTATTTGTGTTTATACTGCTTAAGAGGCGGAATTTGGAGAAGGAAAGATTGCTGGGAGAGGGGAAGGTCTCGAATGGACTGGAGGGAGACAGGGGACTGGATTTTATGTATGTGTTGTAGGTGGATTTGACGCTACTTGATATACATCGAGCTAGGACTGTGAGGACCGTGAAAACTTAAATGTATCTGTTCCATGGTCTACCTATTATTGTGAGAACTGATCTTCTAAACTATAATACTATATTTTCTATAGTATTAAACTAGCTGGTTTACTTCATGCTAGCATACTGCCAGACATACGAGACCAAGGACACCTACCGGGTCTGCTTGACATGGGTTTATCTGTACCGGATATTTCTGATAATGGATTGGTCGGGGAACTTAGTGTTGTTCTATATGTGAATGTGACTATCGCATGATCTCAATGCTTGTGTCGAGTGTGTAGTTTTAGAAGACTATATTCAGATCGATTTTCACTATTTCTGTTAAGTGACGCGTGCTGATTTTCAATGTAGGTATCGTGTTCTTTGAGGACCTGGTCGGATGAGCATTCGAGAGTGACAGAAGGAAGCGTCATACCCCGCACGGCTGCAGCTTCCGATCCCGATCTCCAACTCCAACTTATATCACATCCTCCACTTTATCCCTCTCCAATCTCCTCCCTTATCTGAAACCACAAGATAAGCAAGAAGAAGAATGACCATGGTCGAAGTCAAACAATACCACCTCCACCCCACAGACCTAATCCCCAACTCCCCACGCCCGCTTTTGCACTACAAGAATGTCCTAGCTAAAGTCCCATCAACCGACCACTGCAGCCCCGTCGAAGTCTGGGACCTGTTCACAAGCAACGGCTGGGACGTGCAATGGATATTCCGCTACGGCCCTACGCAACGATCGCACTACCATTCCCTCGCGCACGAGTGCATGGCCGTGCTCTCGGGGACGGCGACGATCCGCTTCGGCGCCGGCGATACATCCGACGACCTCGACGCGAACACACACGGCGACGCCTGGGAGAAGGGAAGTGGTGGAATTGAAGTCCGCGTGGAAGCAGGTGACGTCTTCGTTATCCCAGCCGGCGTAGCCCATAAGACATACGACACGCAGCCGCGGGAGGAATTCGCGCTCCTGACGCCTGGGACGGGCCATGGAATCGAGACCGAGGATGCAGGGGATAAGCGTAAGGCGCTAGCTGGGGTTCAGCTTTCGGGGTTTACAATGATGGGAGCGTATAACGGGGGCGAGTGGGATTTTGTTATAGCTGGAGGCGAGTTTGAGAGGGTGTGGGCTGTGCCGAAGCCCAGGAGGGATCCGGTTTTTGGTGCCGCGAGCGAGGGGCTTGTTGCGACGTGGAGGGGCAGTGGGCAAGCGGTGGAGGCGAGACTGTAAGGTTTTATACGGGATTGTGCCGTGTGTTTGTCTATGGAGGTAGTCTGCACCGAGGCTGATCGGTAAAACAATATGGCTAGCTATAGTTATCGAATGGTACAGGCTCTGATGAGGGAATGAAGGGTATCATTTCTGGCAGGCTAATTCACTGCTCGCTTTGAACGATATCAACAGCATAGCCCGATGGGTTTAATTCAAGCTCTTATCAATACAATCGCAATCATCTCACGAATACCTCAGTCTGAAGTTAGGCGCTAATAGTTCAACCGCGGTCAGGCACATGTTTCATATGAAATATCCCTCTCATCCACTCTAACCGTTCATCATCGATATCCGCAATATACCGCTCCGACCGTCTCGTGACGTAAACCGAAGAGCCACAAACACTCGACACCACACTCGGAGGCGCCCTCGTGATCGCCGTATCCCACAACGTAACAGTCCGATTCGTGCTAAGCATATGCCGAAAGTTTGCCCGTCTCGGCCACTTCTTCCGCAACATGGCGAGATCTGTCTTCTCCACGACACCACCACCCGTCCTCGTCTTCAGCTCCGCCACGATCTCCTCCCGCGTGTACAGCCACGCGTACACGACCATATACCGTCCGTCGCCCAGACACCGCAGGTCCACGACTTTCGCGTACGCTTTTGGGTCGTCGTCCTCGTCCTCGCCTTCATTCGGGTCTGGCTCGTCGTCGGAGTCTTCGATGATGATGGTCGGTGGGTCGGGGTTGTCCGCATACCCGGGGACGCACACGGTGACGATATCGCCGACGTGGATTTTCCATGGCTTCGACGTCGCGGTCTCGAGGTTCGCGCATTGCACGCGCATCAGTTGGTTCCAGGGTCGTGCGCCGTTGAGGGCTGTCGGGGAGAATAGGCTCCAGCCTTCGCCGTCTTCTTTGTAGAGGAGCTTTGCGGTTGGGGGGTCTGTTGTTGTCCTTGGCATGGCGCATGCCTTGAAGTGTTTGCTGCTGGATGGGTCGTTACGTGCTAGATAACGCTCGTAGGGATTGTTCGTAGGGGGGGATGGAAAGGACTCTGTTGGTGTGATGGAAATGCAGTGACTATGTTGTGTCTGCACTCGAGAACAAATATCATGATGGGAAAACAGATTCATCCGATATTTACCTTATCATGGAGGGCACAAACAAACGCAACCTCCGCCACGTGATCGCTGGGAAAGTACGAAAAGAGGGGCAAGGACAAAAGGAACAAACAGCGGCCATCCTCGATCTTTTTTTTCTTTTTCGATCCATCGTCAGGAACCAATCAATTTGTGGCTGCAGGCGCTGGCAAACGGAAGAGTATTAATAGGTACATTGTGCGTCGGGGTCCTTAGATGGAGAGAGCATTTGATATGGGGCGAACATATGCATAGACCAAAAGCTTGGTATTCACTGGTAAAGACTAGTGTGAACGAGGCTGGCCTCGTGTAGTTTCTACTTGACAAATTTTGAAAGGGGGGACTGAAGTAGGCGGGAGGCGACTTGATTGCAGCTCGGATTCGGCTCGTCATTTCCCGCAGTTTCGCAGGGGAGATACATTCATACTTGCTACCCAAGGTTTTCTAGATCCTGGTCTTTTTCGGTATCTGGGCCTTCGCAATATTCCCGGGCTCGATCATTAAGCGGCTGTGTGCGGCTAATCGCAAAGAGCCACACCTGTTGGGTAGCGGGAGGCTATTGCGGCGAGATGCAGGTAGGTCGATCTGGACTGTTTAGACCATCAGAGCTTAGAGTGGTTCAAACATATCCCCTGACCTTCTCGACGCTAAATGGTTGCCGGATCTCTGAGCAAATATTGGTATTCGCGGGGTGTACCTACCGGATAGTTATCCCGATGAGCTCGAATGGAAGCTAGGAGGGCATGAATTAGGGCAAGGCTGAAACGGTCGGGCATCTTACATCCATACGGAATAAATCTGTCGTCCTGACCTATGATTTCGTAAGCATGCCCTACAACTGCTGGCTCTCTACAATTGGATCTCTCGCGCTGTTTGGCTCACCTAATCTCTGAGCGCACCTTACAAATTGCTTGGCGGGTTAGTCACCATCTACAGAGCATCAGAGCATCTTTAAAAATGCACAACGCTTCCCCGCATCTTAAATACGATCTTGCGGATCATTGTTTCTGGGCCAATGGGTCTCCTACCACTCGCTCATGGCAGTCCTTCCGGCATTCGCGTTCGGCGTTTTTACGCCGTCTCCAATCCCCCGATAATCATGACAAACCAGGGCTACTGCAGCCTGACCCTGACGTGCATGCTCCTGGGCGATGAAACCGCGACAGCTACCTGCGATCCAAAAGTCGATAAATATCGAAGACAATGCCGTTCAGATGTCGAAACACAGACCTCTCATCACAACACCTCAATAACAACAACATCCTCAGCAACAACACACTCCTCGACCAACCATGTCTCCTCCAGCATACAAGCGCCTTGACCGCGACGACTGCGTGTTCCTTTTCATCGATCACCAGGTAAGACAACATAACCGCCTGAACCAGAGCTATATGAGCTCAGTTTAACCGAATACATGTATAGTCCGGCCTCATCCAACTCGTCCGCGACTTCGAGCCCACAGAATTCCGCACGAATGTGCTCGGCCTCGCACAGACTGCAAAGTACTTTGGCGCGCCCTCGATCCTCACCACCTCGTTCGACTCGGGCCCCAACGGCCCCATTGTCAAGGAGATTCTCGATGCGCTCCCAGACGCTCCTCTGATCCGCCGCCCGGGCCAGATCAACGCCATGGACAACGAGGATTTCGTGGAAGCAGTCAAGGCTACGGGAAAGAAGCAGGTTATCATTAGGTACATACACCCACATATCTCCACGAACATATTGCTCAACGGAAATAAAGCGCATACTGACAAAAATGCCCAGCGGCGTCCTCACCGAAATCTGCGTTGCCTTCCCAGCCCTCAGCCTAATCGAGCAAGGCTACGACGTCTTCGTGGTGACGGACGCATCGGGGACATTCAAAGAGCACACGCGCGACGCATCGCACCGGCGCATGGTGCAGGCTGGTGTCCAGCTTATGAACTGGGCTGCGGTTGCCGCCGAGCTGCAGCGCGACTGGCGCCGCGACATCCACGGCTTCGGGCAGATCTGGTTCGACCATGTTCCGGGATACTGGTGTCTCATGCAGAGTCATTTGAACTCGCAGGGGAACAAGCCTTGAGAAGCTTTTTTAACTAATGTTGGAGTTGTTGTATTTGCGTTTAAATGTGTATCTGAGGCGCTGAGGGTAGATAGACATGCGATAAAATGAGAGCAATATCTTATCTTTACTTCTTTTACTCGTGCCATATGTATAACTACAAGCGAATGCGATAAAATAAGAGCAATATCTTATTTTTCCTTCATTTATTCGTACGATATATGTAGAAGCGAGTTCAGGTGTCTGTATTCATCATCTGGTCATGAAGCGTGGGCCAGTAATATCCAGGGGGTGCTAGATGGACGCTGGGAACGGGCGAAGGTGATGGGATGTGTGCCAATTATCTCCGACCACCTCAAGCTTGATGAGCCTCCTCCTTGGCCGATAGAATAACGCTGTCGCGATCTTCTGGACTAGGTATGATCTGCATCCATGAACGTGGTCTCGGTATTCTGCCAAGCCTCATACATTTCTTTCCATTTTAACCAGTCAACATTGAACCAAAATGCCCCCGTCGCCTCCCCACATCATACGTCTAAATCGCCGCCGCTTCGCCCTACCGGACGTGATTTCCCTTCGTGGTGGGGTGATGCGCTCGCCAAGCGACTTGTCTGGGACCGCCCCATCTTGGCGCCAGGGACTGTGTCTGATCTGCAAATCATGGTGGGCAGCAGAATGCCGCCAAGGGTTGCAAATTGCAATACCCCAGAGTCGGTCCACCCAGGCGAGGCATTTGCCTGACTCGCTTGGGGAGAAATTGGTTGGCGTGGTTCAACCAAAATAATAATATGTAACGCTTTAAGAACCCCATGCCCGACCGACCCCTGATTTTGAGGCTCTTGCGCGTTTCTCGCCCCTCGTTTGATTCATATTTCTTCAAACGAGATGTGGCTCTCCGTACTTGTCTTGGGCCTTGTGCCGCTGGGTAAGTCCCGCCAAGGCTCTCCGTTCTTTTTCGCGTGCGTTACGATACTGATGCGTGTTGACAGGAGCTGTTGCTCAGGAGTGCGGGAGCTCGATTAGTTTCGACAGCGAGCATATAAACACGCAGGAGGACCTCGACGCCCTCAAGGATAACTGCACGATTATCGTCGGGAGCTACCAAATCACGAGCAATTTCACGGACCCATTTGTTCTTCCCGGGATCACCAATGTCTCGGATTTGTCCGCCGGAGGGGATGGAACAAGCCGGCCGGTCAACATCCCCTCCTTTGAGATGGCCGATCTGGAGTATGTCGACGAGCTCTGGATGATCCGACTGGACGAATTGGAGACCTTTTCGGTCCCGAAATTGGCGTCTGCTGGGTCTGTGACGCTGGATATCGGGTCGCATCTTGACACGCTTGAGATGCCTGTCCTCGAGCAGGTTGAGTATCTCGATTTGAAAGGCAACTTTACCGAGTGTGTGCTCCTCTTCACGCCTTTTCCATGTGACTGCAGCTGCTAACGAATTATAATTCTAGGGTGAGCTTTGGGGAACTGTTGAATGTCGACCACGACCTTAACGTGGCTAACCGGCGGTACTTCGACCCCTCCGTCGAAGCCGAGACAACCATGAACGTTTCCTTCCCAAAGCTGAACTCGTCCGAGTCTATATTCATTATAGGACGCGCTTCAAGGTATGTGTGCCGGCTGTTCCAGTCTGAGAGGCAAAAAGCTAACGAAGGCTATACAAGTGTCTCCCTTCCTGAGCTCACCCACCATTCGGACCCGTGGGTAGTGCCGTACCCTGGTGGCTCAAACTTTAGCTTGTGGGGAGAAGCAGTATCCCTGGATCTGCCCAAGCTTGCCATTATTGACGGGAGCATCACTTTTGAAGGCAACATTTCCTCGTTCATCTAGCTTACCCCCAGCCGTGTATCGCATATCACTAGCTGACATTCTCCAATCCAGGCTGTCACTCCCCTCGCTAGACAACGTCCAGGGAAACCTCACTCTCATCGCCGGTGACCCTCTATCCATCGACATCCCGGAGCTCGGATACGCGGAGGTGATCAGACTGACGGGCCAGATTGAAAGGTATGGCTTTCCAATTCAAATGTGCAGCTGCTGTCCAAAAAAGTCTAACCACGGTCTTCTTTCTAGTGTGGAACTGCCAGGTCTTGTCAACTGGTACGAGCTACATGTCGACACAGATCTGGTGTTTGACTGTGACGCGTTTATGGAGGAGTATGACAGAGTTCCATCAAAGAGGGTGGCCACTTGTCTGTCCGGCTCCGGTACGGTCGAGGAGAGCGACGAGAACGACGAGTCTACTTCACAAGATGAGAGTTCCAACGAGGACAGTGGAGACGATACTACAGACGAACAGAATGGAGGTGATAACAGTTCGGCTCGTCCGAACGGAAGAAACATGGGAGCGATGATGGCAGCTTCTCTGGCGGCTGCTGGTTTAATTATCCTTTTTTAAGGTGTTTATACCATTGGGGTAGATAAACTATGGACACTTGTACGTATTGTATTAGGCTGCGACCGTGGCACATACCATACATGAGTATGTATTATCAAAACATCAACATTATACCATGTTTCGCTCCTCATTTATGCGTCTGAAGTATTACTCATTCGATGAAAATCCCCATCATTACACCCTCTCATCTTCCCTACCTCACACTCTCCACTCGGGGACTGTCTGCTCCACTGGAAGGAATCCCAGGAAAGAAGCTGTTCCTCTGCCCCTCAGGCTCCGAAACCGGCTCATCCGATGCGCCCCGAATGACAGGAACGGAATCCCACTTCTCATTCATCTGCCGCCGTCGCCTGATGAACCAGATCGCACCCGCAGCAACGATCAGAAGCACACCAGCACTAACGCCGACACCGATTCCGGCTTTAGCGCCGGTCGACAGCCCGCTACTCTCACTGTCACTGTTACTATCTCCCTCGGAATCTGAGTCCGCTTCATCCGTCGGCGTCGGCGTTGGCGTAGCATCCGTCTCAGAAGTTGTCCGACTCTCTGTCGCACTCGCTGTAACCGTCATAGGAGACTGCGTAACCGTCTGCGTAATCGTATTCGTCCTCGCCTCGGGAGACGAAATACTAACCCCCGTATACCACACGCCCCAATCGCCATCCGAACGGCCAGTATACAGCCCGAAATCGACGGTCGAGGTCTCTTCGTACTGCAGACCCGGCATGAAACTCGCGGGAAGCACCGTGGAACTGTCCGTGATTGTCATCGCGTCGAAGATTGTGCGGGTTGTGCTGCTTCCGCCTGCGTAGGTTATGTCCGCTGTTAGGGCTGTGAATGTTTCTGTGGGGTCGATCGTCCAGGAGACGGTGAAGGCGTCAGTTGCGCAGACGGATTCGAAGCACGGGTCGTAGACTACGAAGGCTATTTTGCGAGAGAGTCAGTCTGGGGTTTGTATTTGGGGGAGGGATAGAGGAGGGAGAATAGAGGGATATACCGTGCACCTGGGCCGCGAGCGCGGTGAGCAGGGAAAATGAGAGGAGACGCAGCATGTTGGCTCTCTCTCCTCTCGTCTCGTAGAAGTTGGTGAAGTCCAAACAGAAGAGCAACCTCGCACTAGTCGCAAGACACAGAAATCGAAATCCAGGTTCCAACCTGTCGAAGGCTTTAAGCAGCAGCTAGCCAGACCCCCTGGGCACGACACACCTTCTTAAAGAGAAAGGAAAAAGCCGGGAGGGGGAGCGATCGCTCTTTGAGGTTCTCCATTGACTCGCGCAATTGTCCAAATTTGGGTTGGCGGCGCTGGCAGGGTGCATAGTTAGTGTTGTAAATTTGGGGGCCGTTCACTTCTCCCTAGCTTGTTGGGGATTGTGATCGACATGGGTGTGGCTTGGCGAAGCTTTTTGCGCAGCCTCGCGACCTTTCCGAATGAGGGTGGGCGAGCGAGCGAGAGAGATTTAGGGCCGGGGGGACGAGATTTCTTTTCTTTTCCCCGTGTAAACAGGGAGATACCCCGTATTGAGTTGTGATATAAGATATTTCCAGGGTATGCGCGCAGTAGCTGGGTACATATATGGGGCTGCAGTCTGGTCAGTTCGTTGAGCAACAGACGACCGAAGGAAAAAGCAAAGAACAAAGGCTGCAAGCAGTAGAGACAGCCGCCAGCGCTGACGCTGGAAGCCCTTACTTAGCCTTGGGCCACGCACCACCATGACGGCTCAGCCCTCTGCTCCAAACTTTCACTTCAATCAACCACCGCCAGCCTCGTTTTTGAGAGAGTCGGTGGGACATATCCGGCTCCATTGAGTCGAACGTTCAAACTTCCAAGGCATAAAAGAAGTGGTCCATTTTGGTCCATCAATCGGTTATCCATGGTAGATTCCTAGGAACTGACAGGCATTCAAAGATCTCTTCCTCTGTGACAGCGATCTGTCGCTCGCATCGGACGGAAGTTGCTTCCCCCGATGGTTGGCATAACTTCACTTACTCATCAGTGGGTGAGAATTGTGAACCTGACTAATCGCGGTGCACCTGCCGCCAGTATTTGATTGGTAGGACGGGACCTCGGTTGGGTGGCCCCATCCATGGCTCTTACAAGCCGAACCTCTGCCTCTCCCTCTCCCTTTGATGCTTCGCTTTTCATCATCTCACTCTGTGCTCTATGATCATAAATCAAAACGATGTCAGGCTTTCCTCGCATGCGTGCACGAGTCATTTGCCTTATCTGTCATGATCGCAAGGTATGCTCTCTCTATACACACATTTGCTCTGGAACTAAGCGGATAGCTAGGTTCGATGCGATCTTCAAAATTCGCCCGACAAGACATGCAGTAACTGTCGCCGGATGGGGCAAACATGCATGTAGGTGTTTCGACTGATCGTCGACTTTGAACATGCATATCTTGGAAGGAGCTCTTTTTGATGTTGATCTAGCCCCCGCCAGAGCCGCCGCCTGAGGTATCGCACGCCGGTACATGCCTCAGCAGAGAGTCTTCGTAGAGATCGCTCTACGACGACAGGCGGCGTTGCTGGGATTGTGTCACCGGTCGGGACAGAGCACGACATGGGAGCTGCCGAAAGCTATATTGCTTCGGAATCAGTGCTCTTCGAGGAGACACCGGCGGATACCTCGCATCCTCCGTCTTGGAACCACTGGAGGAGAATCGAGGAGCAGCTTCAAGCAAATTACCAGCCCGCTTCGTTTGCTCCTCTGGAGGAGCCCCTCCGTCAAGCTCTTCTAGATTCTTTCGCTACACACTCTGCCCATTGGTACCCGTTTGTGACTGCGTCGCAAATACACGATGCACCGCCGCTTCTACAAAGAGCGTTAATGCTATCCGGAGGCTTGGCGCGTCGCATTGACACCGTGGAGGATCTGCGGCTTCCCTATGCTTTATACCTGCAGGCCAAGGAGGCTATCTACGCAAGCAGTGGTAGGAACCCTAGAGTATTATTGATGGCGATCGCAATCACAGCCTGCTGGAGCCTGCGACCGCCATCGGTCGTTAGTCTCGACGGGCCGTGGCATTGGGCGGGTCTTGCTATGCGGCTGGCTCTACAACTGGGTTTGCATCGTGAGAGGACGTATTCTCGCCTTCAGAATCCCAATGAATGCCGATTGATATGGTATCATTTGATGGTTAGTCACCAATAGGAGTAATGTATCTTGGCATAGCGCTGACTGTTTCTCCTTGGCTTAGGATAGCGATGTCCTTCAGGCTGCCTGCTGGGGACGGCCGTGTTTTATACAGACTAACTTCCAGGACGTCGAGCTTCCAGCGGACTCGGACAAGGATAGCATCAGCATACAGGCATTCAAGTCGGTTACCCGGCTCCTTCTGGTACTTCGGCAAGTGATCGAGCTCAAACTCGTGGAGCTGCCGGCGATTCTGGCTGCTCTAGCCGATTGGCACCAATCGGTTGCCCCGTCACTAAGACTGTACAACACGGCCGGCTACCGCAACCCGTACAGCAAGCAGGTGAACGAAATGTTCATCATCTACTTCGCAATCATCATCCTCGTCTTCTTCCGTCACGACATGAGCGCCAGCCACAGCAGCCTCCACCAACGCACTAGCGTGTCGCCGGCGACAATCGCCGCCTCCTCGTGCATGGCCCGGCTCTACGAGGAGATCCACCAGCACGAAGACAGCGCGCGCCTCGGCTCCATCCACGGGTTCTTCCTCATGCTCACCGCCATCCCGCAGATCTTCCACTGCACGCAGGTAGCGGAAAAGGAGCGTCTGCGCGAGCGCGCGCTGGACTTGATCTGTGCCGTCTTGCAGAACCTGCAGGTCAAGTACGGCGGGTCCAACATGGTCCTGCAGAAGATATTGAAGCTGCGCGCCGAGCCACACAACTTCAATTCTCAACTACAGTCGCTGGCTGTGCAGCAGGAGGAAGGAATTCCGGGGACAGTTCCGTTCCTTGTATCTGGCGTGGACCAACTCTTCCCTTTCCCCGAGGGGTTCGCGCCGAATCTCGATCACTTGGACGCCTGGGGATCAGAGAAGGCTGCGGGTCAGCGGGATATGTTGATGGATCTGCTGTCGTTTGAGAGCTCGCTGGTGGACTGGTCTAGGGACGTTTCCCTAGATGCGGCTGATTTTCCGCAGCCACTGTTTATGTAACGGACCGGTCCCGCCTTTTCATATTACTGTATATTAACTTTATGTAAACAAATTTTATAGTATTTCCTGTCCTGGTGGACGCTATCGTATACATTGGGGGAAACGCCAAGTCTCGCTGGTGGACAGGAATAAACGTCGCATTCCTCCCGTCTCAAGGGAGACGTCTTGTCGCCAATATCTAAGCCTAATTTCTAATGGAAATTTACCAGAAACACAAGAGGTAGGATTATTCAATTTTTCTAAGCAACAAGTCGCTTGCGCGTTGCTGGCTACAGTACAGTACAGTCATCGATCATCAGGTTCAGGAATCTTGATCTACACCTGCGAAGTGCCGAATACCGATGCTCAACCTCGAGATATCCATCTCATAGTGGCCTTAAACAGAGCAGAGTGATCTCATCTAGTTCCATATCTCGCATCACAAATTCGCCGACGCCTTTGCCCTGTCAAGTCTGTGCCACACCAGAACAGCCGTGGTCTTCGTCCCATCCTAACAACCACCAACGGACCTTGAGTTAGTTACTGTTCACGCGACCCAAACAAAAGGTTACGGTTACATACCGGGAGAACAATGTCCTGCACCGGCCTCAGCACTAGCGTAGCATCCCCATCGCGCAGCTCCCACCTCCGCACCTGCGGCTTGCCGATCCAATTCGGATCGAGCGCGATCTCGACCTCCGTCGCAAGGAGCGCCTGCCCCTCGTCTCCCTTATACAGCGTAAACGGCCCGCAATACGTCGTCATAGCGCGCGCAGCGCTAACAACCTCCTCGTCGCTCGCGGCAACCCACGACGCAGATTCGATCGGCGCTGCGGCGTCGCGCGACGTCAGTGTGCATGACATGTATCCGTCTACGGTGAAGGTGATTCGGCCGAGGGGGGGCTTTGCCGAGTGGGTGCAGGAGGGCGGGGGTGTCTGGGGTTGGGGTGGGATCTGGGAGGTAGACGCCGAAGGTTTGAAGGGTCCATGTCCCTGTTATTGGGTGTGGCTGGGAGGAGGACATCTTCGTTGGCGGTGGTGAGGTTGGGGTTTTGAGGAGAAAGGGGTAAGGGGGAGGTTGACAGAGTCGCTATGGCGCCAAGACAAGTGATGTATCTTTATAGAATATCTCCTATCGATCCATATGATTGTGAGCCCTTGTGTGGTTTGGTCGGCACCTATTAAAGCCGAAGTAGATACCAGGAGCATCAGAGCAGTCACTGTACCGACCGCCTTGACTACGCCGACTGCCGAAGCATCGCGCTGCCATATGCATACAAGGAAGAAGCAGAGTCACAGGAAGGGATTTAGGCCGAGGCTCGAGAAGCAACGAGTTGGACAGCCGATTTGGTATGTAAGCTTTCTCTCAACATCTCACTCACAGTAAAGACAAAAGGAACGGCTCTTAGCCCCGCTAGTGGGTGAAAATTGGGGGTATGCGACAAGATCCGGGGTCTATATTGGATTGCATGTGTCGCCGTCGCTCTATAGATATGTTCTTCTTTCCTAGAGTGGGTACTTTCGCCTTCACCTTCGGCACTCGGTAGTCGGTTCCAGAGACTCCTCCAGGGACGTTCTTGACTTTTCTGCCCAGACCTCTTCTCCTCCTCTTATCCTGCGCGATTACCATTTAGGTCAGTCTGATCTCTTTCACACACGTCAGAAAATTGATCGACGCGTTTATCCAGACAAAAGCTCGCCATGGCATCCCCCCATCCTGTGCAAATAACTTTCCTCACGACAGGGACCGTCCGCATCAGACCAATGATGCGCTCGCAGCCACCCGAAGGATATGCCATCGTCCGGCGTCTGCGGTCCTTGCTCGATATCAAATGGACGGAACCCATCCCTGTGGGCGTCTTCCTCATCCGTCATCCAGACGAGGGCCTGTTCCTCTTCGACACAGGCCAATCGCCCTGCTGCAACGACGCAGGCTACTTTCCGCGCGCCGCGCTGTTCAACAAGCGGCTCTCCGAGTTCACGATCGAACACCGCGACGGCATCCTGGAGCAGCTGCACGAGCGGGGGATCAAGGCGACGGATCTCAAGGGTGTCATCCTGAGCCACCTACACAACGACCATGCGGGCGGGCTGGAAGACCTTGTGCGCGAAGCGCCTGAACTCCCAGTCTACATCAGCCGCGAGCACTGGAAAGCCTTTGGAGAGCGCCCGTTCCACGCTAGCATCGAGGGCGCGACGCCGAACCACTGGCCGAGTCCTTTTACGCCCAAGGTTGTGGATTTCCAGGATAGACCGCTCGGGCCGTGGACGCAGTCTTTTCCTCTGACAGCTGATGGCAGCTTGGCTCTTGTCGACACGTCTGGCCATGTTCCTGGGCACATGGCTCTGGTGGTGTCCTCTGCGGGCGAGGAGGACAAGTCGCCACCGACAATGTACTTTCTTCCCGGCGATGCAATGTACGGCATTGATGTTCTTGACAGAGAGGAGCCGGATGGGATCAACGATGACCCAATGCGGGCTTTGCGGACTCTACAGACTATAAAGGAGTTTGCGCGGCAAACGGAGGTGGTTATATTACCGAGCCACGATAGCGACACTCCTAGACTGCTTGCTGAGAAGGTCGTTTACCGGCCGGATTCTCAACAACGCAAGCTGCCACAACCCCAGTTTCGCGTCTGATGTTTGATTTGAACTCTATCCGTCTTTTTTCTGCGTCTACTACCCCATTATCAATTACCTTTGTACTGTAAATTGTATATAAGTGCTAATGAATGTACATCATAATTATATCGAAGATCTCTGGCTGAGGTATCCTAGGCATATTGGTTTACGGCGAGAGTCGGATCGTAGCTGGACTGTAGTTATATCCATGAAGATCTTGTAATCTGGTACTTGAAATCCACAAAGTTGAATGAATAGCATCTTCCATCAAGACTTGAGCTAGGTACTTCTATTTTCGTGGGCCTAGTCTGCTCTACGTACAAGACAGCGTACTATTTACAAATCCAAATTGAGTTGAGATTCTTCACAGGAGAGCTACGCACACAGTATTCCGTAGTCGTAACTCATTCCCGGCCTATTTTGAAAATAAAGTTAAAGTCGCGTCTTCTGAGCAGAGAAAAAGGGCGACCAATCCATACGCGCGAGGGATTCCTCCGTCGGAACAAGCGCGGCCTTGGCCTCCTCACTCATCAAATCCTGCGCACGCACAACAGGGAAATCCGGCACGTTATAGATATCAATCCCGGCCTCGCGCACAAACCCGAAGAACCGCCACTGGCTCGCCTGCTCCTCGCCCATCAGCGGCCACAGCGCGCAGTACTGCTCCATGGACACCTGCACGACCATGGTCGACTCCGGCTCCGGGCTGACTTTACTCGCGCGGCCCCATGCGGCTAGGTATTTGGATAGCGTGAGGTCTTCCACGTTGCAGTGGACGTAGGTACCTGCTGCGGGCGGGTTGGTTACCACTGCGTGTACGAAGATTCCGGTGTTGATTCGGTGGTCTCCCATCGAGGGGTAGGGGGCCTCTGGCGGAGCGGGGTAGGACTGGATCCATTTTTTGGCAGTTTCCCGATCCCATGTTATTACTTACGTCCGTTGGAATTGAGGGATCGTGTGCGCAACTCACCAGATACACCGGCCGAAAGATCTCATGCAAGACCACATTGGCCCCGAAAATAGTAAAAATCACAAACGCCGTCTTCTTATACAACTCGGGGAGCTCCTGGAAATGCGGCACGACCGCGGCGCCCTGCGTGAACAGCTCCGTATTCGGCAGCGTGCTCCAAACGAACCGCTCCGGCGAAGCTATCTTCGCCGTGGCGCGCGCGATGTTCGTGCCCTGGGCGGGCTCGCGCGCAATGGATTTGTCCGGCCCGAGTTCGAAAAAGTAGTCGTAGTAGTCTCAACCCCCTCGTCGCTCCAAGACGCCTCGAACGTCACTAACGTCCGCGTCGACATCCAGATACGCGCCATTCAACGCGTTAAGAATCCAATTTATGAAACATCCGCCGTCGAACTTGCTCTGCCCCTGCCCGAAGGCCATAATCATCTCCGTCCGTCGGCCAGCGGCTCGGTTTCCCCGGGTACAACATCAGACACGCCGTGGGGTGCCTGGGCGGGCATATAGAGTGCGTGCGTAGGTAAATATTGAGCCGGTCAAATAGGTCCACCAGCGATGTGTCTCCGCGATTCTAGACCGGCCTGTCGGTTTCTCATGCTGTACCTGATTTGCTCACTACCCCCACATGTACGGCACACTATTATCAAGCATGCATGATCCGCAATTCCCGGGGTCAGTGCTTACGGAAGTTTGAGCTAAACTGCGAGGGCACTTGTACATGAGGCCAGAGGGTCTCTTTGTGGCACCAGGGCAAGGCGATGTTGTCCGCCGATAACTCGTGGGAGGTTGTTGGTCCACGAATCATACTATCTCTACTAGTTTTGTAAGTAGAATCTCTTACACGTCTACGAACTTCCAATGGGCTCTGCAAGACTGAATCCTATCACTGTTGCAGCTAGAGGAAGCTAAAGGAAGCCCGGTTGCCGACGTACCAAGCTGGCCCCTTGGCGCCAAATGTCCGCGTAAGTGAGTTGGCCCAATAACAAATCGCGAGGAGACAAATAACACCGTGCCCTCGATGTATGGTATGATTGAGTGATTAGTCGACAAGGAGCGATGCCGCAACCAGCTTTGACCTTCATCCACGGGCCAACTATTCGAGATGGGAGCAATAATGCGACGCTTGTCCGGTCCCAGCTAAGGCGCAGACAAAACCTTGAAAAGCGACTTCACGTTCGCATTGCCAACAGCAATGGAGGCCTCAATAAGAACAACAACCTGCAAAGCTGCCGATGCGCCACGTCCAATGAACAACTGCTGCCAAAATATTCGCCCTCCTTTGGGCGAGTGATCTATCCCCGAATCGCACTACCACCAGATAGTAGCAGTGAGCCAGCGCTTGCAGTCTGCCCCAGCTGCCAGGGCATAATCCAGGGCGAAAGAGCGCAGCGCCATGATCTACGCCAAATCGCCCCCGGCCAAGCCGACCCGTTCTTCCCAGATCATCGCAAGTTGCTGCCTGATTTTGATTTCCTACTGCACGTCTGCCGCACGCTGGTGTTCCCCACTGCTCGCTCCGGCGAGTTCGCGGACGCCAGCATCGAGGCTTATCTGCATCCCAGTCGCAGTCCCATGGTTGTGCCAGCCATGTTCTACTCGGCCCTGCTGCACTTGCACGTCACACCCGTTCTCCGCGGCGTCCCCATCACTGAGGCTCTGGAGGCATCGAGATCTTACATAGTGCAGCGGCTGAGGATCAGAGGGTTTGTCATGAACCAGATCCGCCAGACATTGTCGACCGTCGGCAGCAGGAATATCCATGATGATAAAATTGAAGACGTTGTGATGGCCATTCTCTACCTTGTGTTTAATGAGAATCTCGAGAGCATAAAACCTGCGGAAAGCGGTCCCTTTGCACCGCCGTTTCGGACTATCCAGTCGATGGAATACTACGGTAGCTGCGACGCGGATCCCCACCACTGGCAAACTATCCTGCATATAGTCCAGCAACGCGGTGGCATTAACACGATCAAGTTATACGGCTTGGCCTGGCTAATTTCAGTGTATGTATGATGTGTGTGATCGTCCCGTCCGTTCATTTATTGACCATTCCATTGAAAGTTGATTTTGATTACCACTAGATCCGGCATAATCACCGCGCTGAACAGCGACATCACCCCGCCCTTCCCACTAATCCAGCCTGACGGCAAGCCCGTCATCTACCGAGCGCCACTGCAAGCTCTCGGAGTCCGCCAACCATCCCGGCACGCCACACTCCGCAACCACGGTTTCCAACAGCTAGCCCTCCTCCACCCACCCGTGAAGGGGACCATCATCCGCGTGCTGCTAAATCTCAGCGAGATAGCCCAAGCCCTCGACCATCTCGCCCGCCAACAGCGCTGCGGCGACCATCAGCTCGCGCTAATCGGCGATACGCGGACGATTACCGTCCACCGTCTCTGCAGTCTACCCAGGGCGAAGGAGCACCTGCGATCAAGCGTGATCTTCCACCAGCGCTGTAGCTCTACCCCCGAGGAGCTGGAGCGCGCATACGTGCTGTACAATCTCTGCCGCGAGACCGCCCTGCTCTATAGCGCAAACGTGATCCTCCCGCTCCCGCAGACCTCCGCGCTGCGCCGCAAGATGACGATGGAAATCTGGGGATACTTTGTCCAGCTGCAGCTGGGTGGGAGGACAAGCCAACCCGAGCTCGAGATTCTTGCGTGGTGCGCTGTCATCGCGGGGATCTGTGCCGATGGAATATTGTATAATGACACCAGGTCGTATTTTGTCGCGCAGGCTAAGAGGAGTTGCGCCCTATTGGGAATCGGCGCGTGGGAGGAGCTTTTGACGCTCCTGCAGTCCTTTTGCTGGCTTGATTGTGCGTCGGACGAGGCCGGTAAGGCATATTGGGCAGAGATGGAATCGTTCGATGTGATCAGACAATGTAAGGTAGATTAATCATGACGTAGGTAAATCAGCTTCTGCTATTAAAGGTTATAGTAGTACATTACTATATTATATCCATGACTAAGTAGTTAAACTAAGCACCTTTCTTATAACTAGTCGCTAAGATTAGAAAAGGCTCTTGGCAGCGGTTATTGTGAAAATATATATAATCGCTACCACGGATCGCACTATGAGCTAATGGCATCAGAGTATCGCTCGGGTTCCCGATTTTGCAATCCGCACCTGCTCTTATTCCGACCGTGAAGAGATGGCTATATTTTCGCGAATGTGTTCTTCGTATCTCCGCGGAGAATTAGGTACCTATCCGATGTTCCGGGCCGAAGACGCCGAAAAGAGACAGAACAGAACAACCTACGGACTGTGCCGATAGAATAATGGGATAAAGAAAGCGCTACCCTGGGCCCATTCATTAATTGCGCACAAGTCGATGAGTCTCTCCACTATACTGTAAGCAAAAGCTCGCTTCCCCAGGTCTGGAGTCTGGAGGAAGGGGGGGGGCCTTCCTTGAGGTGATATCGTGGAGAACAGAATTTAACCGACAACTCGGCATTCCCCCCGGGCATAAACAATCCAGCATACCTCGGCTTTACAATTTGTAAGGCTGCCGCAAAGACATGCAGAAGCATAAACCTATCCGATCTCACAAGCACAAGGGACAAGAAATCGCCCACCAATCTCGAAAGGCTTGGGTTGCATATCTCGATCCGGTCCGCATCGGAGGCGCCCGATGCACCGGCTTATGCATCGGCAGCGTGCACAACAGCAGTTCCCTTCCCCACTCCACAGTCGCGCGATTCTAGGGAGCTTCGTAAACTAGGAGCTGAATACGAAAGTCCCAGATTCTTCGGTTAATGGAAGCCCAAAGCTTGAGCGTGTTCATAACTGGGATAACGAGAGGTTATTATCCCGAGGGGCGTGTCTTATTGGACCGATCGGGTGTGCAGCGATGCATAAAAATGTCCAGATCCGAGACGGGCGTATTCCGACACGTATTGCCAGCGATGGGCTGGACTGTTGGAGAAATTCGAGGGTCTGCCTATGGCTTTTAAATAAAAGGGGTGTATCGCGCCGCTCACTTGAGCCTCGAGATGTTGAGCGAACTTTTGGCCTCGAAACAGTGACAGGAGAATAGGAAAGGATAGAGAGTGAGTCGGATACGATAAGATGTCCGGACAAAGCGATGTCGAGCAGGGCGAGAAGGGCCCGATTGTCGATGAGCTCGCTGCGCACGAGAAGGTCGACTGGGATGGGCCCGACGACCCTGAGAACCCGAAGAACTGGGCGACGAGGAAGAAGACGCAGCAGCTGGTCTTTATGGCCGCCAACACGTTCATCACGTACATACTTCTCCTTTTCAAATTCAAACCCAACGACGTATCACTAATAATAACTTCTTAGCCCACTCGCCTCGTCCATGTTCGCCCCCGGCATCCAAGATGTGATGCGCGACTTTCACTTCACAAACAGGATGCTGGCCTCGTTCGTCGTTTCCGTCTTCGTCCTCGGCTACGTCGTCGGCCCCTTCATCATCGCCCCCGTCTCCGAGCTGTACGGCCGCGTCCCCATCTACCACGCCTGCAACGTTTTCTTCTTCATCTTCACCATCGCCTGTGCCGTCGCGCAAGATATGCCGCAGCTGATCGTCTTCCGGCTGCTTGCCGGCGTCGCCGGTGTCTGTCCGCTGACGATCGGATCAGGGACCATCGCCGATATGATTGAGAGTGACAAGCGCGCGGGCTTCATGGCCATCTGGGCGATGGGCCCGATCCTCGGCCCGATTGTTGGGCCTGTGGCGGGCGGGTTCCTGGCGGAGGCCGAGGGCTGGCGCTGGGTGTTTTGGGTGATTGCGATCACGGTACGCCGGCTCCCTTTGTTATCACACTGGCGCTGCTAATCTGTATCTGTATGTCCTGTAGACCGCCGTCATCGCCATCGGCTGCCTGATCACATACCGCGAATCATACGCACCGGTCCTCCTTGCACGCAAAGCAGCGCGCCTGCGCAAGGAAACCGGCAACGAGTCTCTCCGCTCGATCCACGACACAGGCCGCACACCTCACCAGGTCTTCGTCGACGCCTTCACACGCCCAGTGAAACTCCTCTTTCTCAGCCCCATTGTCTTCCTCTTCTCGCTCTTCGCTGCAATCTCCTACGGCTACCTGTACCTGATGTTCACCACGCTCACCAGCATCTTCGAGAACCGGTATGGCTTCTCCGCCTCGCTTGCGGGTCTCGCATACCTCGGCTTCGGCGTGGGCTGCTTACTCGGCCTGGTAATAAGCGGCGTCGTGGGAAACAAGATCGCAGCGGCGCACATCGCGCAGGGCAAATTCCGGCCCGAGTCGCGCCTCCCGCCGATGCTCTTCGGCGCCTGGGCCATCCCCATCGGCCTCTTCTGGTACGGCTGGTCGGCGGAAGCCAAGACGCACTGGATCGTGCCGATCATCGGCACGGCCGTGTTTGCCATCGGCCTGATGACCGTCTTCATGTCCGCGAACACGTACCTCGTTGACTCGTACCTGCTGCACGCGGCGTCGGTCACGGCGGCCAACACGGCGCTGCGGTCGCTGGCGGGCGCTGTCCTGCCTCTTGCAGGGCCGTCGATGTATGACGCGCTCGGTTTGGGCTGGGGGAACTCGTTGCTGGCGTTTATTGCGCTGGTTATGTGTGGCTGCCCGCTCTTGTTTTGGAAATATGGGGAGATGATTCGGACGCATCCGCGGTTTCAGATTCGGTTATAGATTTCATCACCGTCTGTCTTCTAGACGTTCGCGATCTTTTTGGTGTCGCATCTCCTGTTCGTTTCTCTCCCACTTGCATTGCGCTGGCCTTGGTATTTTACAACTGCATTGTGTGCGTCGATAGAAGGAGGGTAGCATTTGCTTAGGGGTTATATCCGTGAGGAAAAAGAAAAAAAATAGGCACTAACATTATATCTTATTATCTGACTCAAGTACTCTTACATCTCCGTCTACGGCCGTAGTAGCGAAGCGACACACCTCTGGTAGCGCCACTGTAGACGTTACTGGACCGAGCACATCCCGAGGAGCCGAGCGCTGGCGGGGGTTGCCTCACATATACAAGGATCATGTAGGGGACGCCTGAGGTTGTGTGCTATCCAAAAGCACAAGCGATCTCACATGGAAAACGGTGTTTCAGCTTAGGTTGTGATTTCTCCTCCCTATGTACCTTATTTTACTCCCAGCGCGACCTGGAGATATAACCCCCGCAAAGCCAGTGTCTCTGCGCCCCTGTTTCCGCAATGTTGCGAGGAATCATAAGGGGCTTGGTGAAGAGGAGATCAAGGTCAACGTAGCCTACTCACTTTACGGACTACGCTAAGCTTATCAATATATGAATATAACCCTGGGTATGGAACGGACGTCCTGTAAACGTAACTTGGAATCGTGGGTATTATATTATCAGGAATCATCACTCCCCAAATTCTGCAGCGCGTCCATGAAATTGTTAAACGCATCATCGAGACTGGTCCCATTCGACGCCTGCCCGATCTCCCCGAGCACATCACCGATATTCACCCCACCAATATCAAAGTCGAACAGCGAGCCGAGATCCAGACTCTGGAACGCATCCATGAGACCCGAGAACAGCGATCCCAGATCCACATTCTGCAGCACGCTACCGAGCCCCTGGATGACCGTGCCCCAGTCGATATTCGAGAAGATGGCGCCCAGATCGATATTCTGCAGAATCGGCCCGATGCTGTTAATTATACTACTGAGGTCGAGATTCGACAGGAAATCGCCCCAGTTGATCTGATCAAGGACAGGCTGGATCTGCTCAAGTAGTGCACTCCAGTCCACGCTGTTGAGGATCGTATTCAGCGTATTCGCTAACTCGCCCCAGTCAATATCCCCCAGCATATCGGCAATACTCTGGAACACGCTCTGCCAGTCGATGCTCTGCAGTAACGCCAGGATATCCAGGTTCTGCAGAAACGAGTCCAGATCGAGCTGACTGAGGATACTCCCGACTGCGCCAACGACCTTCGGCCAGTCGATTCCCGTCAGGAGCTGATTGAGGTCGACGCCGTTGAGCAACGAGCCGAGATTTAGGTTGTTGATTATATCGCCGACGGATCCGACCAGCGAGTCGAAGTCCACTCCCGCAAAGAGGGACCCGAAATCGATCTTGTTGAGAATATCCGTCAGCGCGTCGACGACGCCGCCTGAGTCTGAGCCGAAGAACTCGCCCTCTGTATCCAGCAGGATCTTGATGATAGGCACCCGCGCAGTGATCGTTAGGTCGTTGAGAACACGCTCAAAGTAGCGGATATGCTCGCCGTTGAAGATGGTCTGGTTTCCGGACGCAGAGAGCTCGATCTCGCCGTCGCGCAGCGCGTCCGTCTGACTTGCCAGGATCGGGCCGATGTTCGCAAGCGCGGAGTTGATGTCTGCGATACCTGTGAAGCCGACGCTGTTGTTTCCTGGGAGCAGCGTTACGTCGGGGAGGAGGGCGGTGCCGAGGATTATCGAGCCGGATTTTAGGTTCAGGGTGACATTCCCCTAGTCGTTTTATTAGTTTCAGGTCCGTGTTGAGGATGTTATGCACGTACCATGGCAAAGGTGACGACGGAGTGATTTGGCAGCGTTGCTCGGCCGCGCAGGTTCGTGCCGTCCTCTCGCGCAGGCAGGATGAGTGCTGCTTCGTCGATAGAGAAGCCACTAAGCTTGTCGAGGCCTGCGTAACCCATTAGAACACGCACCCGTGTATCCAAAAAAAAGAGAGAGGAAAGTACCGTTAATCTCGATATCCTTGTCAAGCGTGATCCCCGCCTTGATCGCGCCTAGGTGCCCCGTCGTCCTCCCAATCGCCGACATGGTGAACCGCTCCGAGTACACGGCCTGGGATAGCGACTTGACGAACTCATCCTGGTCGAGCACGGGCGTGTTCTCGCTCGTCACGCTGAGGTTCGTTTTACCCTTGACCCTGTAGCTGGGCACGGGCACCTTGAGGTAGGTGATCTCCGGGTCTGAATCCCGGTTGAAAAGGCTGAGGTTGAATGCGTCAAGTCTCACACTTAGGCCCAGTGGGATGGTCAGTCCCGTGTCGAGGGTGAATGTGACGCGGTCTGGTTTGGGGTCTGTAATGTAGGCCGCGTAGACGGGGAGATCGGTGTCGTCGACGAGGCGCTGCGCGATGGCGGGGATGACGACGAGGAAGCTGCAGTCATCAGATCAGACCATATTGACACCTATAGCTAGCTAACACGTGCAAAATAGGAAATAACAGGGATATCGTACAGCACCGGAAGAAAGATGGCCAGGAAGACAATCGAAGCCAGCAAATAGCAGCACCAGAACCGCGCAAAATGTCGCTTGATCCGCTGCCGCCTCTTCGGCTTCTCGTCGCCGACTGCCACGGCTTCAACGTGCTCAATCTCTGCCCCGGTCCCGGCACCGGCGCCGGTAGCAGCAGCCTTCTTGGATCCGGATCCTTCGTCTAATTCGCCGCGATTCGCCCCAATGACCCGCTTCTCGGCCATTCGGGCCTTGTACGCATCACCCACCGCCATGGTGAGTGGTGTGATAGGGCTGAGGCAAGACAGTGGCCTGACAGGTGGAAGGGGAGGGAGAGGGTCGGTGGGGTGGGCAGACCCTGAATCAGACCAGGACGGGGTTCATATATTAACCTGGGGCAAAGGCTTGACTCGAGTTCTCTATGACTGCCGTGGACGTTCAGTCCCTAACTTGGCTATCCTAGTGGGCTTGGGATTAGCCCTCGTGGGCGAAAATGCGGAGGATCGACTACAACCCCGCCGCTGCTTCTCGTGGCGATTAAAACTCGCTACCCCTGTGTTTCCAAAAGCGACGCTTCTGTTAGGGTAATCGTCGCGATTCTGACTCGCCGCGCCGAGTCGCCTCCCCCAGCCAGTCACGCAGCGTCAGTTAGGGTCTACTGTAAGTACCAGCGGGCGGCCGCCCGGTCCGCGGCTCGATTCCCTACGGAGATATACATATGATGCCGCTGAGGGCTCATTGTCTGATGTTATGGTGATGGGCGAGGGAGGCCCATTTTATATCCTGCGACCCGCCATGCTCAGATCGACACCCCTCTTCTTTCTCGCTTTCTCTTAGTCTCCCCTAGTTAGTTCCTTCGTCTTGTCTAGAGACCGAACCACGCCAACATGTCAACTTCATCCGCATCCGGAACCGAAAAACAGAATGAGACCGACCTCATCGTCGCCGCGCTTGAGAACCCCCAGCACATCCAAAAGGTCGTCTCGGAGGCCATAATTCTCGGCGGGGGAGCGGCCGCAATCCTTCTCCAGGTCGCGCACCCGGTCGTGGCCAAGGGCGTCGACTACCACAGCAGCTTCGCGACGCGGCCTGTCGACCGGCTGCGCACGACCATGACGTATGTCTACAGCATGCTCTTCGGGACGGCTAAAGAGAAGAAGAAGATCATCGAGCTGACGCACCGCGCGCACGCCTCCGTCAAGGGCGCCGACTACACGGCCGACGACCCGGCCGCACAGCTCTGGGTGGCCGCGACGCTGTACGCCGTCGGCATCGACCTCTACGAGCAGGTGTTCGGTGCCATGGACGAGGAGAAGGCTGAGGCGCTGTACCGCGAGTACGTGGTGCTGGGGGCGTCGTTGCGGGTTCCCGTGGACATGTGGCCGAAGACTCGCGAGGCGTTCTGGATCTACTGGGACGAGCAGCTGGCGACTTTTGAGATCACGGAGGAGGCGAAGCATGTCGCGAGCGAGCTACTATATAACCCCAAGCTGCCGTTCTACTTCAAGGCGCTCATGCCGACCGTGCGGCTGTTTACGGCGGAGTTGCTCCCGCCGCGCCTAAGGGAGGCGTATGGGCTCAAGTCGAACAAACGGCGTAGGGCGCTTTATAAGTCCACGATGCTCGTCACCAAGGCGACGTATCCGTTTGTGCCGCGCGCGATCCGTACGTATCCTGTTAAGTACTATATGAAGGACATGCGCAAGCGGATGGCCAAGTATGGTGAGTCGCAGCGGAAGATCTAGCAATGTATCTTTGTGGATCTGGGTATGGGAAAGGTGTTTTTAATTGATTAGAGTTTGGCCGTTCCTGTCATGTTAATTAACTAGAATGACTGTCATGTTTATTTTTATTTTACCTCGCATTGCTTGCTGAAATGGTCTTTGCGCAACGTGGAGACTAGCGCCAGTTTGGTACCTATGTAGAGACCACCTCCACCACGACGCGGGGTATACCATCGTTAACTGTCGGGCCAGCATTTCAGAGAGCCCTGGGCTCATCGGTTCGTAAGCCTCATCTGCAGCCAGTGCGTGGCGTGCCATCATGTGAGACATGACGTTGGCCACTGGCAGCGAGTCCAAGACCGACCCCTCGCAGAGTCAGTGAATCCGACTCAGTGGAGTTGGAAGAGGAATACCGGTGGATCAGCGATGGATAAGTCCCCAGATCAGCCCACTCGCCCCCACTTCAGCCTATCGCGGCCCGTGAACATGGGGAGGAGGATCAGATCCTCCATCCTCCAAGTCTGACTGAACCAACGTTCTGATTCCTGAACACCGCGTCAGTCAGTTTGAATTTGCCAGATTCAAGACCAGTCCAGCCTCCACAGTCTTGTCCTAGGTTGTCTGCCCAGCGTTGGCGGTGGCGACGACCTGTTTCCCCCTTTCCCTACTCTATCTATCGCTCGACTCCCTGCCTTTCTCCCCCGCGGGCGGGCTTGATCCATTCCTTCCCCCTCTGGACAATGTTGCCCGCCTGATCTACATCCATTGTGGCTTTTCTCTCAACTCCCGAAACCGTCGCTCCTTCACATTCTCTGCGCTTCCTGCAGTTTCCCCTTTGCATCTGCCGTTTTCTGTTGATTTTTTATCATGTTGCGACGCACACGACGAGCGCCCAAGGCGTGCTCCTGGTGCCACCACCGCAAAGTGCGCTGCGACGCCTCCATCCGCGGCTGTCCCTGTACGCGCTGTCGCCAGGACGGGCGGCCAGAGTGTGTGCTGCGAGGCAAACTGCCACGGAAGTAAGCGGCTCCTCTTCTAGCTTGTGATTGTGACCGTGAACGTGAAAGCAACCGAAATACGAACATGAATGTGAATGTGAAGCCAAGACTGACAATCCGCGCAGCTTTGCCGGCTTCGTCGGCGCCCAAAATGGCAACCAAGAGAACAACACCGTCAACCAGACGAACCCGCACCTCGAGCGCATCCGCGCGCTCGCCTTTGAAGCAGATGGCCGTGAACTATCCTCGAATCTCTCATCGTCATCGAATCTCCCGGGCCATGTCACATTCGCCAGCTACCCGTTCCTCGAGCTCCGCCGGCTGACGACCCTCGACCGCGAGGACATCGCGTTCCTCTCCTCAAAAGGCTGTTTCAGTGTGCCCGAGGAGTCGGTCCTCGATGAGTTTGTCCGCCAGTACTTCCTGCACATCCACCCTAGCTCGCCAGTGATTGATGAGGCGGAGTTCTGGCGCGCCTACCGCAATCCAGTCGCCGGGAAGAAGATCTCCCTCTTCGTTTTTCAGGCGATTCTGTTTGCCGGGTCACCAGTGCGCCTCCCCTTTCCCTAGTTCATGACTGTATTAAGAGACTGATAAGATGTGTAGTACGTCTCGACAGAGACAATCCGCAAATGCGGCTTCAGCGACAAGCGCAGCGCCCGAAACACCCTCTACAAGCGCGTAAAAGCGCTCTACGACCTGCACGCCGAAGACCGTCCGCACCCACAAGCGCAGGGATCCGTAATCCTCACGCTCCACACGTCCGCCAGCGAGCCCCAAATCAGCAGTCTCTGGTTGACCCGCGCCATCCAAAACGCCCTCATCATCGGCTGCCAGCCCGGTCCCGCAGAGGACATCGACCCGCGCCTGAAGAAGCGCCTATGGTGGGCGATTATCCTACGCGACCGGAGTATCTGTCTGGGCCTGCGGCGCAGACCGCAGGTGACCTCGTTCGACATGGGCCTTGTGGCTGAACTCCCCGATGAAGACGATTTCGCGGACGAGATTCACAATTCGCCCGTGTATAGCCCCGAGATCAAGCGCACGATGCTGAAGGTGCTTCAGGAGCAGTGTCGGCTCGCCGTGCTGTTGTCAGAGATGATCACGTTCGTCTTTGCCAGCCATGGAATCGCCGCTCCGAGTCTTACCCTCGAGCAGTTCCAGGGGGAACTAGAGAAGATTGCCCGCACGAAGAGCGCCATGCAGCGCTGGGAGGCGTGCTCGCCGTTGCACCAATGGACTGAGGGGAAGGCGCCCGAGGCGGTCACCCTGTTTACGAATTTCACGTACATGTATTATCAGTGCGTCCCCTCATTTTTTTTGTTCTTTCTCTGGATTAAATTCCTGGGATGGATTTGGTGCTGACAGGAACAGGACGGCGCGCATTGATCTCGCGCATTATGAGGCACTCCTCCTCGAGAACCATCTCATGTTCTCCGGCAAGAACTACATCAACCAGCTGTGGTCCGCGGGGAACACGCTGCGCGATGCGATGAGTCGACTCACTAGTATCATGGAGTACTTTGGTCGCGAAGGCCGCGCACAGAATCTGCCTCTTAGCGTGTACGTCCTCGCACTCACTTCGACTCTCACTCAATCTACCCCTGCCCCCGCCCAGTTCACTAACCTTGCTATATGTATAGCCTCGCCTATGTAGCAATGCCTCTAGTCCTCACAGCAATCGACCTAAAACTCTCCCCCACCGCCGCGGAAATGGAGCGCCGCCGGCGCCGCCTCGACTCGCTGGGCGAAATCGTCCGCCACTCGGGCCGCGTCTACGACGTGACGGACTTTGTCACCGCGGGCACGAATCACATCCTACGGCTGGCGTACATGACCTCGCAGCACCTGTTCCTGCGGTTCGACCAGGACAGCCCGACGCCCGCGATTACGAGTGCACGAACGGAGAATAGTCCTAATACAAGTGCAAGTGAAAGTGCAACAACTGGATCGGGACCAGGAATGGAGGTAATGGACCCCTCATCCTCAGCATTCTCTACCAGCCGCGCGAACACCTGGCACGAAGCCTTCCTCCGCTATCCGCGCGCGTACCTGCTCATCTCGACCTCGGTCGACTACAGCCTCGCCGTCGGCCGGCTCCCCTACGATAGCGCGCTCCCGGAGCTCGTGCGCTGCATCCCGCCGATCGGATTCGGGATCCGCCTCCCCTGGACCATCAATAACCCGCAGCCGGAGGTGCCGGCGCGCAGACTTATTCGGAACGATAATCATAGTCTGCCGTATCTCGCGACAAATTCGACTGCGGCTGCCGCTACGCCGGGGAGTGCGGCGGGGACGGAACATATGGGCTATGATGTGCATACTTTGCCTGATGATATTTCGGTCAGGACGTTCCCGGACGCGAGTACCGATTTCTCGATCCCTCCTGTTACGACGGCAGGGAGCAGCACGCTCTCCAACATGCCCACCACGTCCACCGACCAAATCCCCTCCCACCAAGAACCCCACAACCACAACCACCACAATAACGACGAGATCAACCTCGACTACCTCTACATCGAGCCCGACACGGAGATGGCCAACAACAACAACAATGCAGGAGGTTTCCTTGACCACGCCGGGGCAGAGTTCGACCGGATGCACTTCCAGCAGCTGGCCCAGGGGTTCGACCCGCTGATTTCGTCGTGGGTGCAGGAATATTTTGGCGAGGCGGGTACAGGGAGCAGTCCGCATGCCCATGGTCATGGTGGTGGGAACAGTCCTGCGATGGAGATGGATGGCTTGAGCTTGGGGTCGTAAGCAGCACACCTTTTGGGGATGGGAGGTGTGCATAAGGGGTGTGGCTGTGGGGAGGTGGACATGTAATCTGTACCGACTTCTCTTTTTTTGTCTAATTGCGCTATGCACGTCTATGTGTAATATGGGAGGAATGGTGTCTGGGCCTGCCTGCTTAATTAGGATCAAATTGAAATTTCTGTTTTTCTTTCCCCTCTCACCACAAACTGCAGTGACCAGGCCTGAATCAGTCCTATCGAATCAGAAATCTAGCAAGCGTACTTGGTTCGTATCAGTTACTCCAAACCCTGATGAGCAGACCTTTAGCCCTAACCAAATACAGAGCACTTACAGTATTCACATGCGCTCGGCCCGCGGAATCCCTCTCAAATTAAATGGCGCCACGCAACCAATGAGCGTCTCTCGCATCCCGACCCCGGACTGTCTCTCGACCTGTCAGGCCTCGAGCGAGCTAGAAGCCCAAGGTGTCTCAGTACCCCCTGCATGGAGCATGGAGCATGGACCCCTGTACTAAGTGCCGGCCCGAGAGCTAATATGGTACTCTAAGTACCCCACGCGCCACGCCGACTCAGATCCGGTTTGTCAGTGTGTGAGTGACAAGACAAGGGTGGTGGATTTAGTGCGGTATGCTGGACTAGCTACGTAAAGGCTGTGCTGGATTTGTCTGTGCCTTGTCTTGTCTTGTCTTGGGTTGGAATGCGACTCGAGTAGGGGGTAATCCTTCTCTCTCGACCTCATCGCAAGTTCTACATTGTTGAGGTAAGCGAGCGGTAGCGGACAAAACAGATCAAGATGAGGTATCTCTGCGCACTTACTCTACTGCCACTGGCACTCCCCGCTGTCGTGCTCGGCGAGGCGAAAGACCCGCTGGACGTGCTGGGGAACATTGAGGCGCTCTCAAACCTGAAGCAATTCGTCACGCTCGCATCGAGTCTCTCGTCGCTCGTCGACAATACCGATAACAACAAAGAAGGCGGATCACCATTCACCAAACTCGCGAATCTCAACCTGAACCTCAATCCCAATATCGCAGGATCAAACTCACACTCGGATTTCGAGAGCGACGACTCAGATCCCCTCGACCTGAACCGCAAAGCCGACGTCCTCTCGCAGATCCAACACGTCGCGGGGCTCGCATCTACACTCCTCGACCTCGCCAGCGAGAAGGATCCCGCGACGAGCGACAAACTGAAAGGTGGGGCGAATACCAATGACGATGCACTGGTCGACCCCGGGCAAATCGATATCCTCGGCGGGATTAAAGCGCTGCAGCAGTTTGCGAGTCTGGCGGGTGGGATTGGGTCGCTTCTTGATGTAGATTCACTAGCTCAGGAGGACAAGAAGGATGCCGTGAAGGTGGATGGGGCTGGCGAAACCCCAAGGCAAGCGCCTCCAAAGGCGCAGAAACAAACTACATCCAGGAAACCTGCAGCGCAAAAGACGCCGAAAAAATCCGTCCCACCCCCGGTGAAAGAACCCGTCGATTTTATCGCGCGCCTTGACGCAATTAAGATGGTTACAACGCTCGCCTCGAAACTCTCGGGCCTGACGGATCCTAATAGCGAGGCGTCCCCGATCGAGCGCGTGCAGAACCTCATGAACGACCCGGACGTCAGCGACGCATTTCACTACATCTTCACGAACGCACACAAGGTCTTCACACCCGAGATGCTCGATGCCGCGAAAGCGTTCATCCGCACGAGCAATTTAATCCCGCCCGAGTACCGCGAGATCGCGGTCGCCGTCCTCGAGGCCCTCAGCGCGGTATTCAGCCCCCAATTCGCACGTGATTTACAGCAGGCGATGGGGACGATTACGCAAGTGGGCATCGACCTGGGCCCCTGGCTTGCTACGGGCTTTGACCTGCTCCAATGGGCGCTGAAGGCGTTTGACGCGGATTACATCGCATGGATGAACCGCGAGGTGGTCATCTGGCAGCGGGCAATCACGTCGCCGCAGATGGGGACACTCACCGCGTATCTCACTGATCCTGAGACGCTGGTGGGCGTGACCGTGTCGATTGAGAGGGTGAAGAAGGCACTAACAGCAGAGCGCATTCATCGCCTGCATGCGCTGTTTGAGGAGGCGGGGATCTTTGACTTGGAGGATGGCGAGTATGTAGAGTTTGGTGGCCATCTCGGGGCGCGATTCCGGACTCAGTTTACCACCGAGACAGGGCTGGCTGAGTTAAAGCACTTTCTTGACTCCCTGGAGGAGCTGCTCCGGATGGGGACGCTTGATGTGGCGGCGCGCGTCATGCAGATGCGCGCTCCGCTTGTTGCGCCGGGTCTCGCTGGGGATGTTCATTCGATCTACGTGCAGTCTGCTGTTGTCGTGGATATCCTGGCCCAACTCGCGGAGGCGCTGCGGGACTTTGTCGGGGTCATGCACCCGCTACTCGAGTTCGAGGTGCGCGCCGCGAAAGTGACGAGCTGGGAATTCTGGGGCGAACTCAATTCCGTCGTCGAGAAATTCTCCGCGATTCCGGTGACTTCCCTTGCCGCTGTGCACAAGCTCCTGGTGACGCTGTCGAGGGTACTTGAGCCTGGACATGTCCCCGGCCTGCGCCTGCTAATTTTAGACTGCGTTCGAACTCTCGCCGAGCCTCATGTTTTAGGTTCAGTCCCCGCAAACGTCCCTGGAAATGTCAGTGGGATTTTCATGAGCACTGAAGTGGAGATGTTAGGGCTGGTTGAGTCGGCGCCTGTGCTTGAGGCTGAGCAGTTGGAGCGTGTCCTTGCCCTGCTGCATAGGTTTGATGCGGTGCTAGGCCCTGGGCAGGATGAGGCTGTCAAGGTCAGGCAGACGATCGTGCTACTTAACAAGGTAGGTCAATTGGCCACCATTATTGGTCCGGACTGATACAATTAGGTTTCCTCATTTGTGGTACAGATCTTGCAGGTCTTTGATTCGCAGGACAACCACCGAGACGAGCTATGAGATCAATCTTCTAGAATCAATGCTAAGTTTTTACCTCTTGCTTACTATACTATGAAAAAGTTACTTCGATGGAAAAGTTAGCGGAGGAGTCATAGTAGTTGTTATATCCCTCCCTGCTCTCTAGCCGTCTCTTTCTTTCTTTCTTCACCACTCTCGTTATCTACGGTCCATCCAGCTTCAGATATTGCTACAAATCGCTCCATCTGCGGCTTATCGATCGTTCTATTCGTTTTGTCTGTCTACAGACACCTTATTTTGCTCTCAACACCACATTTCCCACTTGGTTAGCCACTTCTGGAGTCTATCGCTATCTACTGTCCCCAGATGCCCTAACCTCCCTCCCCCATGTCCAGCTACCAGCTACGCGATGGCATCAACCTTTGGTCCTCACGACCTACCTTCGAACCCCAACATCACCTCCAGCACCTGCACCTGGCCAGGCCTTAACCCTGAGGCTGCTGCTTTCATGCCTCGGCCTGCTGCGCCATCCCCTCCCAGCAGACGTTCGAGCCTCAATGCCGAATCGCCTTCATTCATCCCCAGTTCACTCGCCAGTTCCTCCAGCTCTGTTGCTGCTGTCGACGGATCTAGCGACCCCGGTTCCTCCTCCAGAAGCAGGTCAGAGGTTGGCTCTGAGCTGGCTGCCTCCGTTCCTAAACCCGCCTCTTCTATCAGCCGCACCTTGTCGCCAACCAGCATTGCCTCCGCCGATGGGGGTGTATATCCCGACAATGAGTCGTCCGATTCCAGTTCTCAAGCTGCCTCGTCCTCCAGCAGCTCCTCCTCTACGACTGAAGACTCGGAGCTCGACCCTGAATCGCTCACCTTCGTTCCTCAGCGAGCACGCCTGAACCACGACGAGGAAGACTGCGAGACCTGCGACGGTTACTACCCTGGAACCCAAGCTCGGACTCCCGTCACAACCTCCAAGGCCCCCGAGCCAGAGCCACCGTCACCAACGCCAAGTCCTCCGCCAAGTCCTCCCCCAGAAAAGGAATCGCCGCCCCCAGTCAATTCTGACAGGTTCCAAATCAATGTCCTCCGCTCCGGAGGCCCCAACCTGCCCGCCCTCCCGGTCAGCACGATCCCCATGACACACGCCAATGTCGACACCTACACCGCCAACCGCCTCGAAATCCTCGGCCAACGGGCTCGCGAGATTCTTACCTCCCGTGGTCTCGTCTGGTCCAACATCGAGGCCGTGGCCCGCTTATCCCTCAACGACCCACATCCCACCCACCAGCCGACAATTCTCATCCTCATGGACCAGATGGGAGTGAACACCCGTATTCTCACAATCGCCTTAATCGAAATCACCCGGTTCGCTGAGGACGAGCTTGGCTTCCTCCATATCCACGTCGAAGCCAAGGATTCGTACCTCAGAGATGACTACCCGCTCCCGGATAACGACAACATCTTCCCGCACGACGATGCACCGCCCAGCCAGAACGACGGGTTCAATCAGCTGCACGACTCTGCCCACCGGAACTGGGTAGACGACTTGGTCGACGACGCCGCTGACGCCGTGCCCGTCGACGCGCAGTGGATTGATAACGCTATTCTCGCCGAGTTTGAGGCCAGTGGGTTCCTTTTTCCCGGTCCCAGCCCTCGGTCTCCCACTCCAGGCCCTTCTGCTGCTATGATCCCGCCTACTCCGCCTACTCCCCATCTTCGCCCAATCGACACCATTACCGACTTGTCTGACATCGATGAGGATATCCCCCTCCTGCCACCGGCCGTGGGCGACTGATTGTGGATTCTCTATTGGGTTCTATTGTACTTTTCTATGTTCTGGCGTCTTGGATATGTTTGGCTTGGTATGGGTATCTTGGAAGGTCCCATACTATTTCTTTTCTTTTCTTTTCTTGTATTATCTTTCTCTTACTTCTCGTGCGGAAAGACTCAGGACTCACGGTCCACGAACTCATAACTCGACAACTACCCAACTACACGATATACGCCACAGACTGTACCACCATGTCTCCTTCCATGTCTATTCCTTGTTTATTTACCGTCTTGTATTTCTTTTCTCTAGCATGCTGATCTTCAAAGATCTCATGCAAGCATCTACTTATTATCTCTCGTCATCTAGCTAGATCGATGGGAGACCTTTTTCCCCACTGACATGGCGGTTTTCGGCCCTCAATTGAGGTTTTCCGTTTCCATGCGCGGGGTTTTTTACTGGTCCCATCAGGGCGTTCTGTTTATGTTATTTATCTATTTATCTATTTCATGTATTATAGCTAGAAAGGTACAAAAGCAAATGGTTTGTTTACTCTCGAGATTGAAGTGTGCTCTAGTTCTAGACGTAGTCCGTTCATGTCGTTGGGCAGGTTGTGCCCTACATACCGCCCTGGATCATGCTTCTGATCTCCAACACCATGATCATGAGTCTGGGTTTCGCCCTCCGCCTTAAAAATTTAACCCTATCTCATGGCTCTCTATTCACAAGTACCCGTCGTTTTAGTCTTTTTTATACTTACCCCCTTTGGTGTGTGGAGCTTGATTGAATTTTGCTCCCGTGTCCACAAAGCTCCTTCTCTACTTGCATCCATCTACCCCGCATGAGAGAATAGCCCTAATTACGACTTACATTCTACCGACATGCGCTTTTCTAGCATGCCATTCTATAAATCTACAGATCATCCAAGAGGCAGCGTAGCAAGGGTAAAAAAAAAAATCAAAATCAAAATCAAAATTCAAGTACAAAGTATATAGCTGTATACCCTGGTAGGACCGAAACCCTCCCTACCCATGATAAGAGACTAACATCACGCAAACCAGATTACAAACCTCCATATCGCTCCTACTCTCTTTTTTTTTTTTTTTTTTTTCATAAAGTTGAACCCCATAAATGTGATTCTAGTCATTCAAGCGGCAAGGGGTTGAGTGCTTTCCTATTTAGGGACAATTCAATGCAATCAACCAAGCCTGTATTGATGGATGAAACACTCCGCCAAATGCCCAGACAGATGAATTTTCCACCTGCTTAGGGGGAAAGAGTATGTACCTAAGCATTCAATGGAGTATCAGAGCATATCAGAATATCCTGTACCCAACGTCTAGCCTCACTCACTCACTCACTCCTAGGACACGCACCCGTGTCCGTTTCCAGACGGTTCCTGCCAACGCCAGGCTGGCCTTTCCTCTGTTGCCACCCCTGTGACCCACTGGAGAGCTGCCCTCCGGCCCTTCCAAGATTTCGACGGTGATGTACCTAATTAAAAGTCTGTAAATTTATGAATGGTCCAGATAGTGCTAAACCCAGATGTCGAATTTCTCTTCCCATGAACCGTCGACCTTTCTCGAGGAGTAGCAGCAGCAGCAGCTGGTAGTGGTAGCACCTTCACACACACACACGCTCTCTCTCTCTTCCGAGAAAAACTTTCCAGAGAACCCTGGCAAAGCAAGCGAATGATTGAATTACGATAAATAGATCACGAAAGTTAATGACTGAAACGAGTTCATGTACCCTCTCTAGTATAAAACCCCCATAATAGCCAATGCTACTGATTTAGTTGTGTAGATACTTACTCCTGTAAGAGGGCCGTGGCGTGGCGAGTCCAGGAACTCCAACCTAGGCTGCAGGATTGGCTATAGATCAGATTAGGCCAGGCAAGGCCATGCCTGGACCGAAAGTTATAGCATACATGCTCCTATCTATCCGGGTATGGATCCTGGGGAAAGTCTCTGTTCTCTCGGAGCCGGGGGGAAAACAACCTACAACCTAGCTCGAGTGAAGAACCTGGAGCGGAACAGAGTGTATGCGGCTGATTTAGATAGATAGCAGCCTCGAATGGCCTTTTTTTTTTCTTTTTCTTGTCTAATTCGGTGACTGGGTGGGCCTGTACTAGATACCAGAACCTTCCAATTGCTTCAAGGAAGCTTAATCCTGCATTCCCCCCCACCGCCCGTTCTCCTGCCTTTGCTTGTTTTCAATGGATCATGTGCTCTTTCTTCCCTTCTAATGTTGACTTCCGTCTTCTTAGGGCACGCATGCCTAAAATCATCAGGAGACCATATAGACCGGGGCAAGCGGGACAAATCATCCAATAATCCAGTACATATTAGCCCAATAATCCAATAGTAGCGGTCGAGCTATTTCTCATTTCCCTCTGTTCTCGGCACTCGGCGAATGGACACAGCGGGTTCCCGGTCTAAGCTGGCACACGGCAATAGCACCCCAGTCAGGCTCGTCGAAATTTCATTTTCATTAAAAAAAAAAAAAAAAAATTTTGGGAGAAATTGGACCACCATGTAGCAGAATGAAGGAAACCGGGTCCGAAAGGCTATTGTGGCCTGGAGAGGCCTTATCTTTTCCTACACTGGGTGTCGGCGAGCGCTTGGCGGAGCCGCCCTTCCAAGAAGTCCAAGAAGTTCTTGAAATGAGTCTAATCAGGCTGTGAGAGTACTGAAGGAGACACTTCATTTTGAAACGAGGTCGCGGCCGGCTGCGGTTAAAGTCACCAGGTATGCCTTGTTATGACATCGTGTTTGCTGGGACGCATGGTATGCGCAGAAGACCAAACTACCCTCTAATTAACGTGTCCTTGAAAGTCGCAGTGGTCTTGCAATTGTATATCGTATGTCGTATATAGCACACCCGCGCTGTCTGATAATTCTACCATAGCTGCTTCACATTACATTACATCGTCCATAGAGTTTCAAATCCCCGACGTCCTCCCCTCGCGCTCTCCCTCCGCCCGATCCACCATCTCAACAGTCTGCGACACATCAACCGTCTTATGAATCCCGCCCGCATGCAAGATCAACCGGCTCTCATCATCCGCGTTGCCCTCAAGGCTCTCCGGTTCAGTCCTCGACCGACCCATTGAGGCCGCCGTATTCGTGTTCCCACCGCGCACCCGACTGAGTTGCATCGACGAACCATGCTGCTTGTAGTAGCGCGACTTGTAGCTGTGGTTGCGCACTTTTCTGATGATGATGTTGAGCGAGGGCAGGCACGCGCAGATCAGGCCGACGCCGCCTTCGGCGTTTCTATGAGGAGTTAAAATTGGGATTGGCACGGGGGGCGTGTGGTAGAGCTTACCCTGACATGATCACGCAGGTGAAGACGATCGTCATATCTGGTGAGCTGCCATCGCGGAGCACGAGGATGAGCCGGTAGATGCTGAATGCCGTGGCGAGGCCTCCGGCGGAGAGCATGCCAATAACGCGGAGCTTTTTGTTGCGCGACATTTGCAGCGACCAGGTAAGCGGCAACGGAAGCAGCAAAATCAGCAGGTCAGAGACGACACTAATAACCGAGTCGGCGATGAGCGCGGCGCGCTGGTCCAGGCACGAGGCATTGGGGTCATCCTGCGTCCAGTAGGCCGGGACTGGGTCGCACATGCGGATCTTGACAATCTCGGCGATGATGTAGTAGACGCATAGCGCGCCGAGGAAGATGTAGATGAAGAAGATCTTGGTCTTGTACGGGGCGAAGATGCGGATAAGGATGGAGAGCAGGGCGATCTTGACGAAGAGGGCCATGGGGCAGTAGAGGACTGTGGCGATGTAGCAGAACTGCTCCGGTTAGCGACAGTGCGATGGGGCCTCTTTGGGAGCAAAGTACCTTGCGGAAGAGGACGAGGTTCTCGTCAGAGACATCTGTGTAGTGGTATCCACCGCCGTATTTCCCGACTGAAAAATATGTACTGTTAGAGTGTCCACCACATGCAGCGGTACGGTGCACTTACCCATGATCGCAATCCCGCAGTAAGCCATAAACAGCATCCATGCGGCCAAACAGGTTGCTGAGAGGTTAGCGGCGTTTAGAAGCGAGTGTGGGAAGCATACAATCCTCAACCGGTGCCCATTGCTTATACCATGCGCGAATGGAGAAGCGTATAGCCACGAAGATGGTCACAATGGGTATACACAGACATTGTGTAATGAGATTGATGGTATTCAAGGCATCGTGCGGGTGTTCTATGGACATGTTGCTGGACGAGGCAGCATTCTAGTCGTTTGAATTGAAAAATAAAGAGCGACGAGGAGGACAAAAGAGTGGAGGCCTGCCCTTCCGACGATACGGGTGCGTGTCAGTTAATAAGGACAGCGACAAGGAGCATGATCCGCAGCCATCATGATTTGCCTCGACCCGGCTGTTCAGGGATTGCAGATTGTGATTGACTGCGGCAAGATACCGAGGAATCCGATGAGGTCTCGATGGGGTTATGACAGGCTTTCTGGCTTCTGCAGTGTCCCAGTTGAGCAGGTGCTCTGACGATCGCAGTTATCTTGGCTGGTGCTAGTCGAGTCCAAGGGGTCTGGCTGCTATTGCCACCAAGGCCCACACTCCCAAACCAGCATGACGTGCTCCGATAAGGGAAGGAACGCACGATAAACGAGGAGCCAGATGGATCGACCGATGCAAAAAGCAATACGAATCTTCACAACCCGACCGCCGAAACCGAGAAGCATGAAATTGTGAAACTGCTCAACAAACTGATGCGACAGGGCCGCGACAACGTTTCGCCTGATGTACCAAATTCCGTTTCAGCGTGGAGAAGTGTCAAGCCGGTCAATCCGCTTCTTTCGGCAGTTCCGCCAGCGATTGCAACATGCTCACTCGCAGAACAAAGAGAGCGAGAGGTGAAGAATCAATGATCGTCGCAGGATTGGGCGACGGGAACATTTTACAACATTAACCGGCCCGCTGTGGGCATCGGAAGCCTCCTCGTGGGCCGCCAGCGAACGAACCGCAAAGAAAGTTCAACGGCGCTGCGTAGTGCAGAAGTTGGCGTCGAGATCAGCCCCGCCGTTGAGCAGGATCATGGCTGCAGAAACTGACTGACCGGGATCGTTGGAGAACTCAACCGGGTATTGAGCATCGTCGGATTTCTATCACTAAGTTTGTGTTCTTGACCTGCGTCAGAGAGAGTGAATCAGGTTCCTGGAATGTTGAAATGGGACTCTCAGCCAAGCGGACGAGCGGGCCCTCCTCCCCACTGTGCATCTCTGACTGGATCGCAGGCTGCTGTCTTGCTCCATCCCAGCCGTGATGGAGACGTTCCAAGCGAGGCGCCACGAAGCATAAAACCAATAACCCCATCAGTGCCATTATTCTTTCCCAATAATTCCCAGCCATCATCTCTTTGTCACCATGAGCGCCCCTCCGGATCACCACGAATCGAAGCTCTTCGAGTCTCTAACTATTGCCAATGGCAAAATTGCCCTCAAGCACCGCGTCGTCCATGCGCCCATGACCCGCAATCGCGGTGTCCCCCTCAGTCACATCGGCACGCCAGAGAAGCCGAATCGCATCTGGTATCCGGGCGACCTGATTGTTGAATACTACAGGCAGCGCGCCACCGATGGTGGACTGATCATCTCCGAGGGCATTCCGCCGTCTTTAGAGGTACTCTACTTTCTCAAGCTCCTTTCCTCGCTAACAATCGCCTGTCTAGAGCAATGGGATGCCTGGAGTTCCCGGCCTCTTCGTCCCCGAACAGACCGCCGGTTGGAAACGAGTCGTCGATGCCGTCCACGAGAAAGGAGGATACATCTACGCCCAGCTGTGGCACGCAGGCCGTGCCACGATCCCCCAAATGACCGGTTTCCCCGCCGTCTCCGCTTCCGCGACAGTCTGGGACTCGCCAACCGAGTGCTACAGCCATCCCCCAGTCGGTGCCACCGAACAAGTACCTTACTCCGCCCACCCTCCTATCGAACTCACCGTCGAACATATCCACCGCACAATTGAGGACTACTGCCGGGCCGCGAAGGCCGCCATCGAAGCCGGCTTCGACGGAGTTGAGCTCCACGGCGGAAACGGATACCTGCCGGAGCAGTTCCTGAGCTCGAATATCAACAAGCGCACGGATGAATATGGCGGTTCCCCGGAGAAGCGATGCCGCTTCGTGATCGAGCTCATGGATGCGCTGGCGCGCACTGTTGGAGAGGAGAATCTGGCAATCCGACTGTCGCCTTTCGGCCTCTTCAACCAGGCGCGCGGTGAGCAGCGCGTCGAGACATGGACGCACTTGTCAAAAGAACTGAAGCGCACCCACCCTAACCTCTCCTACGTCAGCTTCATCGAACCGGTATACCACCTTTCCCACCCGCTCCCCATTCTGCACCATCATGCGCCATCCCAGAGCTAACGAATAGTACCAGCGCTACGAGCAAATATTCAGCACAGTCGAGAAAGACGCCTTCCTACGCAGCTGGGGCCTAGCGAACGTCGACCTAGCCTCCTTCCGCGAGATCTTCGGCAGCACCCCCTTCTTCTCCGCCGGCGGCTGGGACGAGAACAACTCGTGGGGGGTCGTCGAAAGTGGCCGGTACGATGCGCTCCTGTACGGTCGGTATTTCACGAGCAACCCGGATCTGGTCGAGCGGTTGAGGACGGGCACACCGTTTACGCCTTATGAGAGGAGTCGGTTCTATGGGCCGTTTGAGGATAACAGGCTCTGTTATGTGGATTATCCGCCTACGACGGGGCATACGAAGATTCAGATTGATGTGCAGGAGTAAGCTGACTTTGATAACTTTAATTTGAAGAGTTGTAATAGATTTGATGGATTAGGCCAAACCGGACAGAGTGTGTCTGGCCCGGCTAGTAGACTTTCATAGCGAAATGAGCAATGATAACGACTTGAAGATTATACCTATGAAACAACCCGGCTAAATAGATTTGAAACAGCTCATTTTAATGCAAGTTATGAGCGGGGGAAAGATGCCGTTTCGGGGTCAGACATGGAAACACAGAAACATATCGTGCCACCAAACAACACACCACCAGCACAACAACAGCTACCATTCTCAACATCCCAACCCCCACGCTCGAATCAGTCCTCGAATCAAAGTTGAATTGGGTTTTACAACATCTTGACACGTTTCTCGAAGCATCGATATATAAAAATAATCTGAAACCTTGCAATTTGCGCGAGGTCCGTGATCTCCGGGCCGGCCGCGGAGTCCGCGGTGAGCACGGCAGCCGCATCTATACAGCTGAACCAATGCTAGATCTCTTCCCATATAAATGCCATCCATGGCACTGTCCCGTATTCCTGCCTCGACATCAAGCTCCGTGCATCAGCTTGGCTCCGTATATCGTGTGATTCAGCATGTCATCCTCCGTGTCGGGTAGAAGGTATGTACCTCCTAACAAACCAACCACTTGTCATTTCCCACCCCTCCTTCGTCCATTTCATCGCTAACCGCCTGGTACTCCGTACACGCTCAGCCCCGAACCACGAAGCCGCCATGCCAACGGCAAATTTTCACCCCCCTCCGTTGAACCCTCATCCGACCTCGCATCCGCAGAGCAGCACTACGAATTCGGCGGCCCCCTCGGCGTCACCTGCCTGATGCTCGGCTTCCCGCTACTAATGTACTACATGTTCCTGGGCGCAACAGTCTACAACGGCTCGCTCCCACTCCCATCTGAGTCCCAATCCCTCACCGAATTCCTCTCGCACCTCTACAATCTCGCCCTCACCCACGCATACCCACACAAACGCGCCTGGACAATCTACTGGACCTTCCTCATCCTCGAAGGTACCGCCTACTACGCTTTGCCCGGCGTTTACCGCAAGGGCAAACCCCTCCCCCACCTAAACGGCGAACAGCTCCCCTACTACTGCTCCGCGATCTCGAGCTGGTACGCGACGATTATCGGCGCGCTCGCGCTGCATTTCACGGGCCTCTTCCGCCTTGACACACTCATCACCGAGTTCGGGCCTCTGATGTCCGTCGCGATTCTGAGCGGCTACGTCGTCTCGATACTCGCATATGCTTCCGCGCTAGCGCGGGGTACGCAGCACCGCATGACGGGGAACCACGTGTACGATTTCTTTATGGGCGCGGAGCTGAACCCGCGCCTCTTTAAATGGATCGATATGAAGATGTTCTTCGAGGTGCGGATTCCGTGGTTCATTCTGTTCCTGTTGACGCTGGCGACGGCGCTCAAGCAATTCGAGGAACTCGGGTATGTCGCGGGCGAAGTGTGGTTTTTGCTCCTCGCGCACTTTCTCTATGCGAATGCGTGCTCGAAGGCGGAGGATTTGATTATTCCGACTTGGTGAGATCCCTTTCCTACTTTATATCTAAGCGGCGTTGTTGAGAGGGAGTATCTCAGATGGATAGGTTACTGACCAGTATGAAATGATAGGGACATGTACTACGAAAAATGGGGCTTCATGCTCATCTTCTGGAACCTCGCCGGCGTGCCCATGAGCTACTGTCACTGCACGCTGTATCTCGCCAACCACCACCCGTCCGAATACCGCTGGAACCCGGTTATCCTGGCAATCTGGGCAGCGGTCTATCTATTTGTCTACTGGGTCTGGGACACGTGCAACTCGCAAAAGAACATCTTCCGCGCCGAGGAGAAGGGGGGCACTGTGCTCCGCAAGACGTTCCCGCAGCTTCCCTGGCGCAAGGTTGTTAACCCGAGGAAAATTGAGGCTGCTGATGGGAGTTTGATTCTGTGTGATGGGTGGTGTATGTCCCTCTTTCCTTCTTACTTCCCGCCTCTGATTCTGGTCTTGGCGGACAATGCTAATTGAGATTGTACGTGTAGACGGCCTCGCCCGCAAAACCCACTATACCTGCGACTGGTTCTTCGCTGTCTCATGGGGCCTGATTACGGGATTCGGCTCGCCGTTTCCCTGGTTCTATTCGGTATTTTTCACAGTGATGATTATCCACCGGGCGCGCAGGGATATCCAGCGGTGTCGCGAGCGCTACGGTGAGGCGTGGAAGGAGTATGAGCGGCGTGTGCCGTATCTGTTTATTCCGGTGAGTTGGAGTTTATTTGTCTGTTAGGGGGTGGATCAGGAGGCTAACGCGTGTAGTACGTTATTTGAAATGGTTCGGGAGCACTGTTTGATGGAGCGATGTATGGAGTATGGGTGGACGTGAGTATCGAAAAGGTTTTGAAGTAACAGTGTGCGAAGGAGTAAGGGTAACATGGATATTATTAATTTCCGTAATCGGTCATATAGTCCGAGTTCAAAATGTCCATAACGGACCTATTTGTACCAATAAAGTCGTTCAAGAACATGGAGATATCCGCCTGGTCCACATGCGTGTCGAACAGATCCTCCGGCCAAATCACATCTGGGAGTGCGATGCTGGTGGGACCCTCAGCGATGAGCGATCCATCTTGATGCTGCGCCAGTCCGGTCAGGGTCTGTCGCGAGTCAACGAGGACCTGTGCTGTTTTTGCGAATGCTTCGCAGATCGTGTACAGGTGGATCGACCCGCGTGAGACGTTTTTGATCAGCTCGAGAGACCGCACGGTTTCTTGTAGGAGCGCCAAGTCGGATACGCTGGCGGTTGTAATAGCGTGGGTGAAGACAATAACGAAGGGTGTAAAAGAGGGATATAGTAGGATCCTAGAAGATTAGCTCGGCTCATTTTTGCGGTTCAGTGACTTACGAATTCACATATTCAGCCTGCTTGTGGGCTTGGCGGTCGCGGAAGTAGGTGATGCACCTGAGATGGCTGTGCAGGGCCATTGAAGCCGCCTCGTAACATTGCGAAGAGACGGCCATTGCGTCGCGGGCCCGTGTCTGGGCGCGGTATATAACAGTGAGGACGGAGTAGGCAATAAAGTCGGCACAGGCTGTCATTCCGTGGAGAGAGTCTGCGTAGAGACCCTTGCTGACATCGATCTGTAGCCGTTAACACGGAAAGAAAACATGATCCGAAGTTGAGGTTACCTCTAGTAACTTGTTTCGCACGGCCATGAGATCCATCGAAAGTGCGCGAATCCGGCTGAGTCTTTCCTCCTCGGGCGCTCTTGAAGCACCTATCGAGTACAGCTGATCATATACTTTGCCTTGTATAGCAGCAAACTCGACGGTTATAAGGTTTATAAGATCCCAGGAACGCTGCTTGTGGTCCGTAGATGGAGTATAAAGTTCGGCGTCGATATCGTGATCCTGAAAGTGCGACGTCACGCCAATGTTCAAAGAGATATTCTTGTCAATCGTATATAGTGACCAAAACGCATGACATTTGGAATCGGCGAGGGTTGGGGAATCAAATAAGGAGGTAGCGTTGCGATGCAATCCCATTGTTTGGCACATGTTGAACGCCAGCGATAGGTACGTCCAGCAACGCTGGATGTCAAATTCTTCTTGCGCTTTGAGGACCTGACTACTCGTCAGCGATGTTCGCGGATAAGGTTGCCAGACTAACTCCTATCAAGAGCGCTTGCACCTTCTCCAGCGTAGGGTCCACCATCATCTGGTAGCTATTGAGTCCTGCGGAAAAGTTTCGTTCGCAGAATGCTTTGCTCGAAGACAGATCGAACCGCGCGAGGTCAGGATCACCTTCATGCATGTAATCCCGGATAACAAAGTAGAGCAGGCCGTGTAAAAGCGTCATCGAGCCTGTAGAGAAGGGTTCGAGTGGGAAGTAGACCGACTGGCAGAGCGACTCCAACTGGCGAGTATCTTTCCACGACTGGCTCACGAGAAAGAAGGGTGGATGAGCTAGGTAGATCAGCAGGCGCCCGAGAGAGTGTGTGGGATTGCACCAACCCTTGACCTTACGTACCACTGCAACTACGAGATCAGCAGGGAGGAGTGGCTCCTTCGAGACTGGCTCTTCGATCGGCCTCGGTGTTGCGACGGGGGTATGGTGACTGTCCAGACTATTCTTCAGCGACGACAGTGCCGAAGAAACCTGATCGTTCAACTCTCCGCTCCGAGCCGCACCAACTGCCGAAAGTGCCGCATCTCTCGCGACGAGAGTCTCATGGTGGAATGAGGATTGGCCTTCGAACGCAGGTATCGTCTGTCTGGCCGGAGTCGGGCTGGGCACGGTGATCGCGGGGAGTGCAGGGGAGGGAGCGAGAACGCGAGCTGGACTAGAAGGTGCCCTCGAGAACTGCAAGAGTATCTGCTGGATGGAATTCAGCTGCTCCTGTATCGCGTGGAACCTCTGCTCGCTTCAAAGCGTTAGTCTGGGGTGGGAAAATTCTCCGGTATCCTTACTATTCGTCATTCTGCGGCTGCGGCTGCGTCGGGCGAGGCGTGGCTGGGGTGCTAGTAGCTCCTCCTGCACTGCAGGAAATTCCAAGTGCATTGCAGCTCGAGCATGGAGTCTGTTTATCGCATTTGATCTAATCCACCTGTTATCGCTGGAATCGACTGGTCGGCTGTGGGGCGGAGTGATACCTTGCGGAGTCTGCAATTGTCGCACTACGATTGTCAGCTAGTCTTTTCGATGTTAAAAACCTCGCAAGTGACTTACCGCACGCACGCGGAAGGAGCTCCGGGCAGTGCTCGGGGTCGAGACCCGCCCTGTCATTGCTGGAGTGTTGAAGTTGCGAGGTTGTCCTGTTGAGCGCGGACGCCGCGGAAGAAAAGGTTATCTTGTTGGCTCGTGCACAATCCTTATTTAATACGCATTATGCTAAGTAATCACTATTCATGTAACTAACTAACCTACTGTTTATGCACAGAATTCCCTTGGTTTCAATTTCAATGCTTTACATAGTTGAATATGGCGCTCAATTCTCTTATCATTGCGGAGGTGGACCTAGTCGTTTGATCTTTATAGAGTAATGGTCCACCAAGTGGTAGAGCTCTTTAGCGGTGTGTTCGCGGTCACCATTAGTATCGTCCGAGATATCTCTTGCACTTTCCTCTGCGCGAATCCTCGCCTTCGCCTCTCGCACATACTTTTTCATGACACTTACTGGGGGCGCTTCGTGCTCGTTTATAGTCTCCATATAGTCCCGGTAGTCATCATACTCGATGATATCCTCGCTATCGGAAATTTACAACTCCGACCCCTTGTACGCCTCGTTGGCGCGGTAACACTCCCAGAAATGCTTTGTGTTGACAGCGAGCTCCAGAATCCAAGTCTTCCCCTGTGAATCAGCGCCCTCATCATTCATAGTCACCGGCGTTCTCCGCCACCATGAAACAGAAAAGAATCCGTCTGGGAAATCATCCAGCACATGCATCACCGCGTCCCAGATCAGCCACATCCGCGCCCCGGGATTACGATTGAATCGCTCATACCGTCGGGCGAGACGGCTAATGAGTGTTTCCGCCTCCCCACAGGAACACCCGACATGGGCGGACTGGAGATCAACTAGTCGTGGTGGGGGGTGCGAGGGGAACATTCGCCGCCAGGATGCCTCGGGGCGCAAGACGGCTTCGCGTTTTGTCGGGGTTCGATACCATTCTTGCTCCTCTAGACTAAGTTCATGAGGGGTCCTCTGAACACTGTAGTCCCATCGCGGAGGAATGCGCCCGGCCGGCGCGTCGTCGACATTACCCCAGTCGAGTGTTTCGAGGTGAGCGAAGAAGCTGGGGAACATTTCCTGGAGAAGGGGGTTTAACTCGATATCTGCACTTGCCTCTGGTTGCGGACATGCTCGCGGTGTCTGAAGGAAGAGTTTGTGCTTTAGTCTGCGGTTGGAGAGGATAAACTCTGTCCATCGGCGGCAGACACGCTGTGCGAGCAGGAGATCTCTCATGGGGAGATTCGTTAGGATCTGTTCGAACAGCTCAGGGAGATGGAGTACTCTGCTGGTTGCCATGTTAAATACTTTTTGTCCACCACTGGTATATTTGTGAGCCTCATGGGGTATGCGTGCTATTTATGTATGGGGGAGGGATTCGGCCCCACTCAATAGGCGAAGCTAGAGCTTAGCCTTGTCACGGTGTGAGTCATGGAGATGGACTGGGGTACGACATACTTGTAGCGGGCGGGGTGATGCTCATCTATATTGATAGAAAATCTAAGTTGGAGTCATGACAGCAGAAAGCTGTACCGCGTGTTGGAACACTCTGATTCAAGAAGCATGCTGTGATGTGAACATTGTTGGGGTAACTCCAGTCTCTATGGATGGCACGCGGCGGCCTCCAGCAATTTCCGCTATTAGCGCCGTGTACGAGCTTTACCCCTAACCCTTATCAGGCTAAGTTAGTGCCTCTGACAATGATGCTTCCCACTCGTCAAACTTTCAACTATTGCTGTTTTTGTATGGTTAAAATAACTAGTGTATAGAGGAAATTGCTGTGGGTTGTGCTATAGTTATGTAGTGATAGAAGAATGACTAGGCAAGCCGACATAATTTGTGCATTGAAAGCAAGCACAGGAGCCTATTAGTGTATATAATTCAGTTAGGAAGCAATAACAAGGACTTTGTTGATTCAGTACCTGTCAATATGTCTGTATATCTGTTGGTGAACCTGGAGGTTGGGTAGAAGTGCAGGGGGAACTAAGCCAGGGTCATGCATGTGTGGGTGCCTAACCACAGAGCCTCGCGAACCCGCCAGAACATAACAATAGCCTCGCTGCAAATCTTGCCATCAAAAATAATACAACTACGCTCAATCTGGAGATGGGATCTTCCGATACAAACCGAGAGCGTCCACAACGCCTTTTGCATGTTCCCACGATGACTTCGGAAACGTGGGGCAGCATCCTTGGCAAGTTGGATGGGCCTCCGACTTATAATGCGTTGAGCTACACCTGGGGTCGCTTTACTTCCAAGGATTTGCCCCTGGAAGTAGGTGGCATCTCATGGCAAGTCCCCGGTATCCACCCATCGCATTTCACAGCGGCAGAGTTCCGCCACCTCCTCACCGTCATCGCACCGGAATCGGGATACGTCTGGGTAGACATTGCATGTATTGACCAGGAATATCTGCCGATGAAGATGGAGGAGATTGGGAAGCAAGCTGATATATTCAGAGGTGCGGAGCGCACATTTATCTGGCTCACGACTCACACTCGGGATTCCCTAGCGCAAAGTTACAGGACTTTGATGGAATTCGGCGAGCTTCTCATGTCTTTGCAAATTGACCTATCTAACCTCTCGTATAACAAGAATACGCTTCAGAATATACTTGATACAGGCCTTTCCAATGCGCTTGACGCCGCTCAAAAGATCTTCAGAGACCCATGGTTCACCTCCCTATGGGCGCTGCAGGAGGCCTATCTACGGCCAGATGCGACTATACTCACCAAAGATGGCCATGGCATCGATACAGCTTCAAAAAAACTAGTCGATCTGGATTTGCTTAGCGCATACGTGCAGGAGATCTACATCGGCCTTCCACCGGCAAGCTCCATGTCGCCGACTGCGCAAGCTTTGCTGAATTGCTTCCATCGTTCTGGGTTAATGGGCATAGACACTTTCGATGTCCCCGTCCATATCTATCCAGCGGCGCATGCAAGGCAATGCGAGAATGACGTTGATCGAGTCTATGCCATTATGCAGGTATACAGACTCCGCTTGGGTTCCGCTAGATACCCGCACCGGGTGTATACACCAGAGGAGCTGGAGGATGAGCTGGTGCAGTCACTGAACAGACTATCGCCACTGGCAGCCCAACTATTCCTCCATCAATCCCCTCCCATGGCCAATCGCGCATGGATGATAACGAGGGTCTGCGTCCTGCCGCCAACATATTTCATGGTAGGGTCGATTGAAAACCTCTGCACCATTGACGCGACCCAGCAAAGGCCAACTCCGATATATAAAGGCAGAGAATGTACATTAGAGGACATGGTCCAGTGCTGGGCTGCGTCTATCGACCAGCGAAACAACGAATATCTCCACCACATAAACCCCAACTACAAGTTTCACCATTACTCGGCTGATATTGACCTCGACGCGGGCCACCTCGACGAAAACTCGCGGCCTATGTTCTTCAGATTGATGGAAGAACGCCTGGTAACCTGCCCCTGTCACTTCTGCCGACGCGGAGCACACCAATCTTCGTCGGGACAAATTGAGCCCGCCACTAGACTGCAAGAGCTCTTGCCTTACCCACTCTCACGGTACAGGTTGCTGGAAATTGCCAATATTGCAACAACAACCTCTCTAAGCTCCGGGGGCAGCTATCGTGTTAAATGCTCTCTTGGGATCCTGGGCACTACTGAGAAGGATGGAGACAGGAAATTCTTTCGCAGAGTGGGTATATGTTGCTGGGAAAAAGCCCAGGCGGAGTTGATAAGTGTTTATGATGGCATCTGGACCGCGGCTGAATGTTTTCTTGCCTAGTATAGGATTGCATCTCGAGCGGTGGACGGTACAAATCGGCTATTATCCTGCCGTAGATTTTGACCTTACATTCTGTCGATAGGTAGAACGATCACTCGAATACCCTACTAGAGGAACTGATTTCTACATTGATGAATCCAGTGTATTGTCTGTCCCTTTCTTAGACCATTGTATAGATTGAAGACTATATAATCGGCACCTAGGCGATAAGCTCCTCACTGGGCTGACCGAGAAAGTCGCGAATCGGGCTCGGTGGCCACGGTTCAGGAACGTGGGGGACGCAGAATGAGTGGTGTCCCGATCCAACCCACTGTTCACCACCGTTACTACCAGGGAGCACCACCAGAGCTTTGGTACTAGGCGGCACAACGAGATCCAGCGTAAAGGTGCCTGGACTCCTCTGAACTTCCCACGCACAATCCACCAGACCATACGGGGTTTCGAAAGTCACCTTCGCTGAAGTTATCGTACCGCCCGGAATCGGCTGAACCCTGATCCTCCTCCATCCGGCCTCAAGCGGACTTATGCCGCCGACGGTTGAGTGGAGCCAGTTAACCACCGATCCCAGAGCATAGTGGTTAAAGCTTGTCATTCCACATCCATTGACCGAGCCATCTGGCTTCATGCTATCCCAGCGCTCCCAGATGGTTGTTGCGCCCATGGTAATCGGGTAGAGCCACGAGGGGCAGCCTTTCTCGAGCAGCATGCGATACGCGAGCTGTGCGTATCCCGTGCTGCTAAGCGCGTGGGTTACTATTGGAGTGCCGACGAACCCTGTCGATACTCGGAATGCGGCAAGGCGTACAAGATATGCAAGGCGCGCGGCAGCTGTAGTTTTCTGGGCGTCTGTCTCATGAAGAGAAAATAGTAGCGCAAGGCTAAGTGCCGTCTGGGAGTCTCCGATTATAAGGCCAGAAGGCGCGAGGTATTTTGCCTGGAATGTCGCCTTGAGTCGTAGATGATCAGCGCTATAACGCGCTGCATTTGGCTGATCGTCAAGGAGTTGAGACACCTGGGAGATGATTGAGGTGATATGAACCAGATATGCATCAGCAACAAGGGTGGCATTGGTCCTTGAGCACCCGGGTTGATCAAGTGGCGCAGCGGGATCAAGCCAGTCTCCAAGCTGCCAGTGCTCTATATCCCAAAGCCCGTCTGGACCACGCCGAATGCCCCTGTCTACCCACGCAACCATACTCGGGTATTGGTGACGCAGGATCTCCACGTCACCGAAATATTGGTACAGATCCCATGGCGTGAGAACAGTCACATCGTCCCATACCGCCTGCGGATCGCCAGCCCAAAGACCCTCGATAGCGTTGGGGACGACCAGTGGGGGGATGGAGTGCTCCTGCGATAGCTGTTCCAGCGCCAGATCCTGCAACCAATCCCCAAGAATGCCATGTGTGTTGTATAAGAAGCTGGCAGATGGACAGAAAATTTGGATATCGCCCGTCCACCCAAGCCTCTCGTCTCGTTGCGGGCAGTCCGTAGGGACAGAGAGAAAGTTGCCGCGCATGCTCCAGACGGCATTTTCATGTAGCTGGTTCACCATGGGATGTGAGCAGGAGAAGTACCCGGTGCGCACCATATCAGTATGCATCACCAGCGCACTGACGCTCGACATCGTGAGCGGGAAGTCATCTGTGGTGGACCAGCCCTCAACCTGCACATACCGGAAGCCATGGTATGTGTACTGTGGCGACCAATCTTGCAGGGGTGTCTCTGAGGTAATAATCTCATCGGTACATTTTGCATCTCGCAGGGGACCGACCGCAAGCTCCCCGTGTTCCAGCACCTCTGCATGGATGAATTTTACCCTCGTCCCTGCTAGTTTATGTAGTGCGTGTATACACAGCTTCCCAACTAGATTCTGTCCGAAATCGATGATCGTCTTCCCCAGGGGCGTGGTAAAGATCTTTACCGGCGCAAAGATCTCTGTAACTCGAATGGGCGGAGCATTCGGAATCACCAACCGGGCCGAAGGAAGTGGAAGCATCCTCGTAGCCAGCCAAGAGCTGTCATCATCCATTGGCGTCGTTCCGGCCCAGCTAGTAGTAACGTCCTCTTCTTCGCGTGCATCATAGAGCTCTCCATCATAGATCTCGCTGCGGATGATGGCGCTATACCTACACTTCCAAGAATCGTCCGACACAAGTTGAAACATATCCCCCGTTTGCGAAACCACCTCCAACTGCGCCAGCACAGCCAGATCCTTGCCCCATATGCAGCGCTTGCCCCCGTAGAACCCCAGTTTCGTCGCATACCAGCCCTCACCCACTTCAACCGCGATGATATTCTCGCGCGTAGCGCTGATCATCTCCGCGACGTCAAACACCTGATAATTGATGCGGTGGTTGTAGCTCGTCCATCCGGGCGCAAGACACTCGTCTCCAACTTTCTTCCCATTGATGTACGCATTGTAGCTCCCGAGGCTGGTAATATACAGTCGTGCCCTTGCGACCGGCGTCGTTGTCCCGCCTAATGGGATATTGAAAGACTTCCGAAACCGCAGAGGCCGCTGGGGCCCGAATCCCACTTCGACTGACGCCTCGCTGCTCACATCACCCGCATCCGCAATTGTAATCGGCCGTGCGAGCCAGTCTTCGCGCGTCAGAAGCGCGCATTCCACTTCTGCCCAGGGAGACCAGGCCGTCGGCTCGGGGTCGCGGTGCACTTCGCCTTCGCTTTCATCGTCGCGTTTGGCCTTGTTCCCGTATGCGCGCACGCGCACCCGCGCCCTTTGGCGAGACTGCAGTGGTTTGCTTGGCCAGGGGACGAGGACTGAGTCTCCCCGGGGAATGTGGTATGATTCGACAGCAGTGGAGGTGCAGGAATGGGAGACTTCCACATCGTATGCGGTCTGCTCCCAGCCAGAAATTGTGGTGGAGGATGAGAGATAGCGCCATGAGATCCGCGGAGAGGGTACGCCTACCCCGAATCCGCTCGGATGCTGTTCGAAGGAGGGCGCGGTTACGAGGGGTTGTTCTCCGGTCATGACTGCAATGGTTTGACAATGAGACTTAGTTGATTGGAGGGAGGAAAATCCGGAAGGAGAGGGAGAGAGAGAGGGAGAGGAAGAGTCCTATTTCTCATGCAGGATGTACTGTACACAGTAGAACCATGTGCCCCTTCTCATGGGAAGGCAACAGCAACAGGTTTGAATGAGAGTTCCAGGACCCAAACCGGCGAGGAGATGGGAAACGGGGCTGAAGAAAATAATCTCATAGTTGGTCCATGGGTACTCGGGAGATAAACCCCCGAAGTAAGGCTTAAAAGGGCAAGGCATGTTGAAGGTTTTAGCCGCCGGTTCGCTGCAAGTGCAAAACACGCCGTATTCGTATGGAAATCTCCCTTCTTGGCTAGGCTATGTATATTCTCCGCGTGAGATGTCCACGCGCCTGATATTAACTTTTTCTAAGATTTGGAATTACTTGGCCAATAAAAAGGCTATACCATAACTAAAAGCCTTGTAAGCTTCGGTAGTGGACAGGTTGGAATCTTTTCCCATTCTGGCATGCAGCTCTCTTCCCCAGCGCGCTTCAACCGAAGGCCGCATTGTGGGAACTTCCTAGACAACCCGAAGCAAGAAAGGTAACTCTCCTGTCTTTCATGTCCCTAGGACAAGGTACGGTGACTATGATTAACCAACGCCGACTTAATTTTATCGCTTGCAAGCCCGGAGTGTTTATACTGGCCGGTATCGAGACCGAGCCCGATGACACCTAGTCCTGTGTTCGATTCTTGCTCTACGAAAACCACTTCGAGATCCGGCGCACAGCCGAGTGCGCCCCAACATGGCTATGGATATTCATGCACCCACAGCGGGCGTCAAGAGGCTGTCTCGATATTACCATCTCTATCTTTCATACTCTCACATTCCTCTAGTAGATACATCGTCATCTAAATTATAAGTCTAATATGCTTTGGGCGTCTATATCTAACACATCCTCCCACTGGATTCGTGATTTCGTGATTTCGCCAACATCGCGGCTTGACTAACAAGGCGTAGGTACTAAACTAAAGAGTTTCAGCAAGCTCCGGTGAGCTCTGAACCATACCAGAGCAGGCTGTCCGATTGTTAAACATGGCCTGGAAATGAGAGTGGTAGGCATATGTTGCAAGGAGTGTAGTATATTAGTCGCCTTAAGAATCGACCGCTTCTATCTTCCGGATGAGAGAAATTGGCTTTGGTATAGCGACAGTCGAAAGAGGAAAATAATTGACTCTTAACCACTCGCTGGACCTTCTACACACAATGGGCAATATACCGGTAAATCGGGTTAATGTCCAGGAAAGTTAAAAAAAAAAGCAAACCAGGAACAGACGTGGACGTACGTAACCTGAACTGTCGACGCAATTGCCGTTTCTGCGCCCTGGTATACAGAGTACACACTTCAACAGGATCACAACTTCTTGCTGGGCTGTCTGTTGTATGTATAGCCACTTACAGAATTTTCGCTCAGGGAGGCACACACTAAGACGAGGTTGGCTAAACTAGAGCAGGCTAGATGCCATCGCCACCAGCTCCCCCTTGACGGGGTGAAGGTGAAGCGTGGCTCTTGCTCTTATTGGTACTTTCCCCCCTGCGCCGAGCTTCCAAGCGTCCACTTGGCGGTTGGAGTTTCCTTTTTTGCGATCCCTCCAGAACATCCCCGGATTTGGGGAAACCCCGCATGATTCCAGCTTGATGTTATGGGGAATTTTTAACGACAAGCTCACACCCTCCTGGTAAAAAAAAAAAATAATGCTGTTCCGTGATATGAGCGGCTTGAAACCGCCTGCTATGGACGGTGCACTATTATCCATTTTAGCCTACGGCGAAGCCATGGTCGAATGCTCGGGCAAGATTCATCCGATAGAGATTCCACTTGCAGTCTCCCAGATTTTCCAAGTCAAGATGCAGCACGGGTTGTTTTATCTAGCTTCCAGATATAAATTTACCCCATCTGTCACCTAAACTGCTGGTGAAATCATACTGCCCCCGTTGATTCCGATTGTCCCATCATTGCCTCGCTTCTCTGAGGCTTACTCTGAATATCTTAGTTGTTCACGCGATGCCTCCAGCAAACCCGGAGCGAGAAAGAATCCAGCAGCTGCTCAAGGAGGCACCTGCTTGGTACAAGACGCCCAGCTTGATCAGATTGTATTTGCTTCTTATCTGCCCCCTCCTCACCTCAACCGCCTGGGGCTTCGACAATAGCATGACCAATGGCCTCCAATCAATCGACGCGTTCATGAACACCTTCGGAAACCCCACTGGCTCGCGACTCGGATTCTTTGGAGCTTCCGTGTCGGTCGGCGGGATCGTTGCGTGTCTTATCGCGGGTCCATTAGTCGATCGATTCGGGCGTCGGCCAGTATTCTCCATCGGCGCTGCCCTTGTTGCGGGCATGGCGATCATGGAAACCTTTTCAACCAGTTTCGAGATGTTCACCGGAGCCAAGGTCATACTAGGCTTCGGAGCATTCCTGCAGCAAGTCGCGGCCCCAGTGCTTGTTACCGAGCTTGCACACCCCAAACAGCGGGTCACACTGAGTTCCCTGTACAACACCAGCATTTTTATTGGGCTTATTATCGGAAGCTGGATCACCTTTGGAACCTTTAGGATGGATTCACAGTGGGCATGGAAACTGCCCTGCATTTTGCAGGTTGCGATTCCTTCGTACCAAACTGTCATGATCTGGCTCGTGCCGGAAAGTCCGCGATGGCTTGTTTCAAAGGGTCGGACGGAAGAGGCCAGAAACATTCTCATCAAGTATCACGGCAATGGAGTCGAAAATGACATTGTCACCTTCGAACTACAGGAGATCATTGCAGGTGTGGAAGCAGATAAAACGGTCATACAATTCAACTGGGAGGCTGTCAAAACCACTATTGGATCCAAGGGGAACAGGTACCGGCTCTGGCTCTGCATTTGGACAGCAGTCGGATCTCAAACTGTTGGTGGTGGGTTCACAGCCAGCTATCTGCCCCTTATCCTGGATCAGATTGGCATGACCACTCAGTCCGAGCAGACTCTCATCAATGCCTGCCTTAACATTTTCAATTGGATATGCGCATTCACAGCAGCGTTTGTTATCCCGCGAGTTGGCCGTCGGTCCATTTTCCTCTTCGCAACCGCGGGAACCAATATTACATTCCTGATCTGGACCATCCTATCCGAACGATATCTCGCAACAAAGCATGTCGGGCTTGGAATCGGGGTGCTGGTAATGATATTTGCTGGTACCTTCTTCGTCGTTCATGCCTGGGTCCCGCTGGTGATTGCGTATCCCCTTGAGACAGTGACGACAAAGCAACGCGGGGTGTACTTTGCCATCACCATGTTCACCATCAACGTGACGGCATTTTTCACCTCATACGTCTCGCCAATTGGGCTTGATCGCATTGGCTGGCGGTACTACATTCCAACCTGTGTTTGGAACGTCATCCTACTGCTGGTTATCTATTTTACGTTTGTCGAAACCACTGGCCTGACCCTGGAGGAGATTGCAGTACTTTTCGACGATTCAGATGAGACCATCAATGTGACGGTTGCCGGCAAGCATCTAGAGGAGGAGAAGGGAGACGAGCATTTCTCGCATATGGAGGACTCAGTTGAGCAGGCAAGAAAGGGGGCCCAGGCGTAGTTATACTACCGCGTGTCGCCAGGTAGCTGGATCAATCCTTTGCATATTCTGATTTCTGGTTCACTTCAATCGAATATTGGAAAGGCTTCAGGAGAGGCCAGTGCATTCGCACGCCAAATGACGATTCAATGTATCGACCACAAGGGAAAGCTAGAACAGAAAAAGAAATTTCCTATACCTATCCTACTTTTCCAGATACTACCACAATGCAGCAAAACAAATCGTCATAAACTAACTCTGTTAAAAACACCACCGTCCGAGCACGGCTAGAGATAAACTTAATCAAAAGCTGTTGGATTCTTGTGAAGGCTCGAATAATCAAGTCGTACAATAGAGGCATTGTCCCATGGCGACACCATTTTTGACGGATGCAAGTGACCACGGGCGCGAAAGCCGGAATTGGCGTCGGGGTTTGCCGTGTGGTCGTTGGCATCCTCGTCGGTGGCGTGTTGAGGTATCGGCGCCGGCGGAGGAATGCGAAGTGAGATTCTGTCCCCGTCGTTCGCGATGCATTTGACAATGGTGTGCTTTCTGGCACCGCCGGCTAACAGCGGTCAGAAGAGTAGCAACTGTTGTCCTTCCGGTTCTACTCTTGTAGTCTGGAGGCAAGGCGGGGCAGGAGGTACTACATTGCTGGGTAGAATTGAGTCATTCGTCTCTTGGCGTAGTCTTCGGAGGATCCAGGACATGAGTAAATAGCGCGTGATTGCCGTGTATACTTACTCAGTGTACTATGCTTCAATAATGTGTAAAGCTTTTGTGTGCTGTCAACGTCCCCTAGAGGAGCTGTTCTAGCTGTATTGGAAGCGGTTTGCCTGGCTCTGACAAGCAGACCGGGTGTGGCCGAAACGAGTAGAACACTATCTGTCTGTCGCATACTCTATGTCCGTCCTCGTAGCTGACATGATGAGGGTATAAGATATGGTCACGTTGGGAACGGGCGAGGTCGCTCCCGTTACGAGTCGGAAGCCGGTTGTGCTTCGCGATGAGCACTATGAAGTAAGGGCCCGCTGCCTAAGGCGCCATTTTTTGACTGACAGCTCTCCTGTCTCATGACCTAATTATTGGTATGTGTAAATATTGCAACTTAGGGCCAAACCGGCTGGTGAAGGAACATGAAGGTTGTGTTGGCAGCGGGGATCCAGAGTTGGACGAGGTTACATCTCCCTAGACAGAAATGCTGCGAGTGGATAATTGATCAGACGTAGTTGTAAGGTCTTCGATGCACAGTCCATGAGAAATGTGAATAAGCAGTAGTGACTGCGCAGGCGTGCTCGCCTTGCGGGGTTTTCTCAAAATACTCCAGATTTGGCGTCACAACACCATGACAAAACTCTCCGCGGTTGACATAGTACCATGCCGATAATCACATACTTATTGAGACGATATATTTGGAAGAGAATCAAATAATTAGTGATTTCCAATTTATAATGGCCATTGAACTCCGATTGGTGATCCATCGCTCGTCGGAGATGGGTGGACACGTCCATTTTGCTCCGAGGTGCCTTCATCCCAGCATTTTCTCCCCGTTTCGCGTGACAGTCGACGATTTGAAATCAACTCGCCATCTACAACAATGCCGCCGAGAGCTTGACTATTTGTACTGCTGAGAATCGTCCAGGTTCTCGTGTCTCAGGCCATCGCTCCTTTCACCGAACCAACAGACTACCTGTATGCAGAAGAACCCACCACAATGACAGCAACAAAGACCTCTCTGTACCGACTCGGCAATATTGTCGTCGGCAAGCCCATCACACTCCTTGTACCGCCATACCCTGCCGCCAAAATCACCCAAACCGAATGGACCCTGCATCCAGGCATCTACACTCCTCGCCAACTGGTCCAGGGCTTCGCCCCTCTCCTCGACACAGTCCTACACCACCTCTCCCCAGACCCAACCCCTTCTTCTCCTGCAGACCTACCACGGACACAGCTCCTAGACAACATCGCCGCAATCCTCTCAACCGACACCCGCGAATCCTCGCTCCCCTTCCCATCGCACGTCCCAGACACCAGCCGCGCCGAGATCCGCAACCAAGCACGCCGGATTGGCCAACGCCTCGTGAAATGGGCAACGGAAGCCACAGACAATTTCATCAAACCGGATCTCGTCCTCCGCAGCCGCTGCGAGGGCCACCTGCTGACGCCGCCGAACGTTGACCTGATGTTCGGGCGCCGCGCCAAGCCGCATCTCATGCAGCTGTACAACGAGTATATGCACCAGATGGTCCTGCTGCGCGATGCGTTACTTCCGTTTTATAACTTTGAGGATGTTCGTATCCCTATTAGCGGGGGTGGCAATGTGCGTGGGTTGAGGTTCATGGAGGGCCCACGCGAAGGGTTCATGGCGAAGTTGTTCACGAAGCAGGTTACGCAGGCTTCTGTCGTGGCGATGGCGCGGGCACTGCTTGCGCCGAGCTCAGGGAAGACATGGACCGGGTCTGAGACTAGCGGGTATGGGTTTCAGTATGGCGCTGGACTAGTCATTCCGGCTGTCTTTGTCGACGATGCGCAGCGGCCGCTCCATCTGCTGCAGTATGTACCTGCGCACGTGGATCCGTCGCGGGGGGATATACTATTCCAGTATGAGTTTGGGGATTACTACGCGGCACCAAAGGTGGAGATTCCGGTTGGGACGGTGGATTCTTCGCTGTCGGCGTTTCCGGAAATTGCTTCTCCAGGGTTGAAGGAGGTTTCTCTTGGGTTACGTGTCTCGGATACACCGAGTGATTCAGTGGGTCAGCTGGATCTACGACTCGCGTTTAACGATGGAGAACTTGCAACCGTCGATGTTGGTCAGATCGCTCGTGGGCATCGCTACTCGTATGACGCCAGTGAGCCTGGAGTCGTCGATACACCGAGTATTGTCCACGCCGCACACGATATTCTTCTCCAACCAGGCACTGGACTTGTCACGGCGCAGGAGGGAGGTTTCCATGTTGTCTCCACCAATGAGCGGATCCTCGCCTTAGCTGTATTAGGCAGGCTATATCCAGAGAACGTGGTGAGGCTCTCGCGGAAGGACGGGTTGGAAAGAGCGGTTAACGCTGGGAAGGGTTTTGAGCCAAAGTTTGTAGTGTGGGCGTGAGCGTCGCTTTTTACATAGTACTCAATTTCTTTCTTGATTTATGACTTTAATATAGACTGGCTCTTACTACTCATGATCATATAGTATAATAACGCTTACCCTCAGCGGTCCTGTACATATCCCCGCTAATCTCCCAGGAGTACGACCCCTAGGTTTGGGACGACATGTTTGGCGAAAGCGTGGGTACGAATCTTGTCAAGCGCGTAACATACATACATTACAGCAGTTTGTTTCTGAGAATTTATTGTCTTCTTGAATACGCTTGGCCGATGTGATAGCATCGGCAGAGCCCCACGTCTCAACTCCGAAGGCGCCGGAGTTCAGACAGTCAGGATCCTCTCCTGATCGCCACTATTTATATCGCCGTTATCCACCACATTTCCAGCCAGCCGCAGTGATCTAGTAAAATTAAAACATAAACCTCGATTGAATATGGCTTTACAGGATCACTCTAGCTCATGCCAAACAAACACACCATTTGATCCTTGCGCTGCGCCCTCACCCCCCTACAGCATCTTCGACAAGCGCCAGAAGTGGCTCATCATCACTGTCGTCTCAACAGCTGCAACATGTACGTTCTAGTCCATCTTTCAGTGCCTGCTATACTTCAGCTGATCATTCAATCTAACAGTTTCTGGCTTCGCCTCAAACATCTACTTCCCCGCCCTGCCCACAATCGCCGCCGACCTCTCCGTCTCCCTCGAACTCGTCAACCTAACCGTAACGACCTACTTAATCTTCCAAGGCCTGGCGCCTAGCCTCTGGGGCCCCGTCTCAGACGTACACGGCCGCCGAACCGCTTACATCGGGACATTCATCATCTTCCTAGCTGCATGCATCGGCCTCGCCCTGAGCCGGAACTACGCTACGCTCATCGTGCTACGGTGTTTGCAGAGCACTGGGAGTGCGAGCACGATTGCCATCGGGTCTGGTGTGATAGGTGATATCACGACGCGCGCTGAGCGCGGCGGGTACATGGGCGTTTTCCAGGCCGGGCTGCTTGTCCCCGTTGCAGTTGGTCCAGTCATCGGGGGTGGGATCGCGGGTAGTCTAGGGTGGCGGGCGATCTTCTGGTTCCTGGCTATCTACGCCGGAGTGTTTCTCCTCGTTCTTGTGGCGCTCTTACCGGAGACGCTAAGGGCCAGAGTTGGGAATGGGGGATATACTCCCGAGCATCGGGTCACCAAATATCCGCTCATCCTCTATCAGAAGACCACTTCAATTCCCTGGCGCGATGCAACCAGTGCGCAAGCCGTCGAGCGCAAACGAATCAATCTTCTCGGTCCCATCCGTATGGCCTTGAGCAGCCACTCCGCTCCCATTATCCTCTTCCTCGCGGTCTACTACGCCGTCTGGCAAATGAGCATCACAGCCATGTCCTCGTTGTTCAAGTCGCGGTATGGGCTCTCCGAGATCCAGATCGGGCTTACCTTTATTGCGAACGGGGTTGGGTCGATGGTTGGCACACTGGTAACCGGCAAGATCCTCGATGCGGATTACCGACGGGTCAAAGACAAGTTTGATGCAGATCAGGATAGTGTACGGAGATCCCCAGGCGCACACGTAGACCGAAACTATGATGGTGCTAGTGATGGTGATGAAGACTTCCCGCTTGAAAACGCCCGTCTCCGACTCATTCCTATCTTCTCTCTCGCACAATGCCTCTCTATCCTCCTCTTCGGCTGGACGATCCAGTACTCTAACACCGTCCCGCTCGCGATTCCCATTATCTCGACATTTATCACTGGGTGGACGGCTGTCTCAACGCAGAGTCTCATCATGACGTATCTCGTCGATGTATTCCCCGACCGCAGTGCCGCAGCAAGTGCCAGTCTAAACCTCGCGCGGTGCCTGTTTGCGGCCGGTGGGGCGAGCTTCGTCATGCCGATGATTAATGGCGTCGGTGTTGGCGTTGCGTTTACGATCTGTGTTGCTGTCCAGCTCCTTGCGTTGGTGGGGCCGTGGGTGCAGTGGAGGTTTGCGGCTAGGTGGAGAAGGGAGGAGAGGGAGGGATCCAGAAGAGAAGAAGGGAAACCTTGATTTGGGGACCTTTTTTGTCAATTAGAAGAGCAATGATAATAAGAATAGAGAAGTGAATCAGCTGAGATTGTACAACTGGAACCAAATGATGATGACTGACGCTAAACCCAATGCGGCCGTTCGACTCCGAGCTTGTCGGAGTTCAGGAGCTCAACTCCTGCCATTGTCACCATCAACACAACACATTCTTAGAGCCTTGCCAAGTCAAGACAAGCAGAACTTCACTCTACGGAGTATCTTAAAATACAATGCATCCACCGAGATACTCAACCTCGCGCCAGAAAGCCTGCCGGCAGTGCGCTACGGCGAAAGCGCGCTGCGAACGCCGACACGAGAGTGGCAACTGTGTTCGGTGCGCGCAACGCGATTTGCCCTGCTCCTATACCGGTACTCAGGCGGACGCGCAGAAAAGGTCGAAGCGGACAGATAGAGACGGAGAGGAGGGTGTAGTGCACCCAGCAACTCCGTTCTCGCTATCGCAATCGTCGTTTTCATGGCTCGAACGTGGTGGACTGTTGCCGGAGAGTGCGGCGGATTCTGACACTCGAGTGCAATCTCAGGGGCTGAATACCCCACGAATAACTGTATCAGCAGCGACCCCTTCAGACCGTTTAAGGAATACTGAACACGCTGCTACCTCGCTGGCGTCGAGCTCCGGGTCCCACGACGAAGTCGACTTTTCCTCACTCGATCTCATCTGCCCTATCAATGCGGATGATATCCAGAACCGCTGGATCCAGGCCTACATCCCCGTCCCGGGCCAGCAAGTCAAAGATTATCCAACAGGTGTTGCGAGATTCATCTACCGGACTCTAAAATCCTATGCCGATGCCGCCGTGCGCGGCCGCGGCATCCTCCCCTTCATCCACACGAAGCAGATAGTCGCACGACTCCCCGGCTCGCCGCTAACGACGTGCCTGAGCCTGGTGCAGATATGCGCGAACCAAATACCCGGGAGCCAGCACGGCGCAGCGAGCGTCTTGCAGCGTGAGATGCAGGCCGTCTACGATGGCCGTAGTATGTACAACGCGGAGGCCCTGTTGGCCGCGTTTCAGGCGTATCTAATATATGTGATGGTGCTCTTCTTCTGGCTCAACGAAAACACAGACCGCCATTTTCGCGACATCATGACGAACCTCCAGGAGCTGGCCTGTGCGTCTGCACAGCATGGGCTTGTCTGTGCGGCCGATCAGCTGCGGGCGCGTCCGCGATGGGAGGAATGGATCGTCGCCGAGGCGAAGCGGCGCACCTTGTTTGTCATGTATCTGTTTGATAGCATCCTCTCGACGCAAGAGGGGTTGCCGACATTCCTCGGGATTGAGTTGCACGGGTTGCCGGCGCCGGCGAATAAGCTGTTGTGGCAGGCGAGCAATCGTTATGAATGGGAGAGAGAGTACAATATTCATCTGGTGGACTGGATGGAGGGGAGTCTAACCATCGACGAGCTTTGGCCGACGCCCCCAGATTTAGACGAGGATGCTGTTGCAAGAAGAACCGATCGAGCAGATCGCTGGTTGGAGAATCTGGATGAATATGGGACGATGTTCTATGCGATCATGCAGTGCACTCATGGTGGATGAACGGTCCGCAAAAGACAGGATCTGGAATAACTCATATGTGAGCCTGTCCCAATTTGTTGCGACATCGGAGCTCCCCGAGAACGGGGGTTTGTCGCCCAGTCTGCTTATAAATGAGTTCGGAGCATTTTGGACATATGTATCAAAGATCATCCTTCCTTCGCCTTTGCAGTTCCCATCGGAAACATTCTCCGCCGCGATTTTAAAGGATCGCGTTCACAAACCTTATCTCATTGTCAGCCGCCCGAATTTAGCGACTGGGGATGACATGAACCGCGAACTGGGCCTCATGAGGCTATCCACATTTGCGCCCCCAACGCGACGAAACGCACTAGTCTGGTTTGACTAATTATTATCGACAAATTCATCCGCCTTCCTGCTTTTGCCATCTGGCAGGAACAGTAATATTGAATCGCACGAGGATCGCAACTTGCACGCGCGATGGAAGATAGTGCACAGCTCGAAGCTGGCGGGAGCGCGACCCAGATCCCTCCAGCGCCACAGCAACCAACACCTGATGGGGACTTCCGTTGTGGAATCTGCCACAAGACGTATAGCCGGCGTATGGACCCCCCACCACTCGTTCCAAGTTGTTGATTGACATACGTGGGCAGGCGACCTGCGCGACCGGCACCGTCGACGCTGCATCAAATCAATTGGCCAGGAGCGCCTCTCGAAGCGCAAGTCGTGCGAAACGTGCGCACAGAAGAAGCTGCGTTGCTCGATGACCCGCCCCGCGTGCTCGCGCTGTCTCCAGATCGGCATCCAGTGTGAGTATCCGGCCTCCGCTGTCCCACAGCCCCGGACTGGGGAGAATCCAGTTGCGACTCCGGCGGACCCTGGTACCATCCAGCCGTCGCTGTTGGAAAACATCTCGCATTTTGGTGATCAGGCGCAGGCGAACTCATGGAGTCCATTTGGTGCTGCTACCGTTGACCCGATGGCGACCGCGTTTGTCGATGCGACTTTTTCAAATGCCGAATTCGTAGCTCCGATTTCCTGGAATGAGGAGTTTTCAAATTCCTCGCATTCACTTGGACAGGATGAGGAAATTCTCGCGTCGATGAGCACCAACTCAACCAGTTCCCCAGGCCCGCTCTTCCCCCTCCCCAACCCAAACCGTGCGCCAGAGTCCATCCCATCCGAAATATTCAACACGGGAAGTTCCCAAAGCGACGCATCGCAGCAGAGCTATAGCGATTCGCCCTACGTCGACTTCAACCTCGACAGCTCAGCGCAGCTCATTTTCGGCCGCGACTTCCTTCCCAAGGTCGGCGCCGTGACACCGTACGACATGCACGAACTCGACCAGCAAATGTTCGGCGTGCTGCGCGAGTACCCAAGTCTGATCCTCCAGCGCGACCACTGGTCTCCATTCGTACATCATCGCATGTACCGCTGCTCGATGGGCGGGATGGCGAAGCCGATGGGCGTCGCGTTAGCCTGCGTCTCGGCACATGCGGGCTCGTCGGGATCGAACTACGGCTTCGTCGACGGCCTCATCAACGAGCAGCGTGAACAGCTGATCCGCGAGTTCCAGTCGTACCTTGATACGCCGGAGAACTGCCTCGCGGCCGTGCATGCGGTCTGCATATACCAGATCCTCGGACTCTTTGGAGACAACTTCCTTCCTGCATCCATCAAGGCAACGCCGAGTATGAAGAGTATCCTTGACCAGCGGCGGACCGATTGTGAACGAAAGGCTGAGCTACACATCTCGTTCCTCCTCAAGGTCGACTAATCTACCGAATCCTTTTCATTTTACTTCAAACTAATCGATCAACTAGATGACCCGCCGGTTATACAAACACTACCGTCCCGCAATCGAAACAAACCACGATGACGAACTAAACTGGGAGCGCTGGAAATTCAGCGAGTCGATCCGCCGGAATATCTTCTTCGCAAACATCATCAACATCCTCGGTGCGCGCGCAGGAAAACTCAACGGCGCCTACTTCGAGCCGCTCGACGACGACGTCGTCCTAAATCTCACCTTACCGGCGCCCGAGTGTATGTGGCGTGCGTGCAGTCTACGCGAGTGGCTTGATGCGCGCGAGTATGCGTTGCGAATGTCGCCGCCGCCCGCGGAGAGGAAGCAGACGCCGCGGCTGACGCAGACGTTACAGGGGTTGTTGGATGATGAGGCGGCGGGGAGGCTGGATATCTCGGCGCTGATGCCGCTTACGAGGGTTATTCTGGCGAGCACAAAGATTGCGCCGGCTGGTTGGGTGTTGTGACGGCTATCTACTAAGCAATTGAGTTGTAAAATGCGAGCAAACAGGCCGCGTACATTCTTGGGCCTACACTACTTGGAAAATGACTTTTGAAACTTTTACATCAATCCCTACATCTCACCTTCGCCCAAAGTGAACGCCATAGGCCCTTACTCCTAGAACTTCTCTTGGGTGAGTCCAACGCGACAACGGTCTCGCTGAAAGCACAAGACACATCCCAGAAAACTGTAGGAGTAAAAACACTAAGACGCGCTCAATCCAAGCCCTGATCCTAACTTTTCTTCGAGGCAGGCGACTTTATCCTCGCATAGCATTTTGACGTGATATCCCAGTTCCGGTTCGAATCGAGCCAAACCGCAGCAACAACGGCTTCCACATTTGTGGCAAGTTCATGAACTGACGGATGTCCATGACATGGACATGACTGATGAGCACGGTCAAAGTGCGCCACACGCGCTTCGGACGCCATTATTTTGTTGCTCCCGTAGTATTTGAGCACATGATATCCGCATGCCAAGAAAGAGATGGGTGAAGGCTATGTATCAGCGAGCCAGGTACATATATAATAATACAATTGCGGTCTTGACTCACAACAGTTTGTATTAGTTCTGTACCACTCATCGAGCAGGATGAGACCGATTATCTTGTCGCCCAGGAAACCAAGCCGTTTGTTGCTAGGCGCGTTAAGGGCTTCCGAGACGATGGAAGGCTTCTTGAAGCGATAGCCTATATAGATTTCCACGTCGTGAGTGTCCATCATTTCCTACCATATAATATTATATTATTCATAAAAGATGCTCGGAGATTAGGTGGGTTGTCCATGCGAGTTGCGATTTGGAACGCTCTTTATGTACTGTCGGAACTCTCGGAATGGGGGTCGAGTTCCACGTCATGACTTCCGAGCTCGTAACTCTATCTCTACAGCACACACGCGATCTGAGTGCTGGTACGGAAGATGGCTGGCTCGTGGTATAAGCCCAGCTTTGTTCTCATTTGTGGCCGATCTTGGTGTTGCCATGCCCTTGGTCCACCAATTGTGCTTAGTCCAACCAGAAGTCCAGTTAATACAAGAAACTACTCTATATTCGTGTTCTCGAATCTTCTTGAATAGAACAACTAGTAAATGATCTTAACCCTGAATCTCCTCGGCAGAAAGAACCGTCCCAAACGCATCCGCCACCTCACTCAGCGCAACGTTCACCAACTCCCCGGCCTCAACACCAGGAATATGTCTATCGCCAACAGCATCCCTCACCACAAGCACATCATACCCAAGCTCAGCACCCGCGCGCGCCGTAGTCGACACGCAAACATGCGCCATGTACCCAACAAGCACAATCTTTTTCCCCACATCCTCTCCTAGCCCCTGCAGGTACTCGTGTAGCTCGGTTTTCGCAAACGAGCTGGGGTAGTTCTTCGAAACCACCTTCTCGCCCTCCCTGGGGGTAAGCTCATCGAATTCCGCCGCCAGCGAAGTCCCCGGTGTGAAGACGGGCGCGCCCGCGGGGACCTCGTGCACGACGTGCACGATGTTCTTAGTTGAGCCTACGGCGCGGTAGCGGGAGAGCAGGTCGGCGATGACCTTGCGGCTCGCGTCGACGTTTTCGACTTTCAGGTGGCCTGCGGCGTATTCGTTTTGGGCGTCGATGATGATTAGTGTTGAGTCGGTGGTTGTGGCGGTTGAGGGGGTCACGCCGATGATTTGGCGGAAGGATTTTGCGGACGACATTGTTCTTTTTTTTCCTCGGAAAACCGTTGGGAAAGTCAATGAGTAGATGATTTGACTTTGTTTCTATGTGAGTACTTGATTGAACTTGAATTAGAAGCGAAGAAAGACGGATCTCAAACGAGTTTATATAGATGAGCGATCTTGGGGGAATTGAGGGGGACTTGCGGAAGATTTCTCCACTTTCTTGGTTGCTTTCCAATCAGCCTTCGCAATTGTGAGTAAGCGTGGCGAGCGATGGTGGGATTCCGGTGGGATTCCGGTGGGAGTCCGCTCGGCCAACCTCGGCCCCCGCGCCTGCCCTATAAAACGATGCCCTGGGTTGCACCTTCCTATTCCGCTGTTATGCTTAGAATTGGAAGGTGCCGTGCATTGCACGTGTGACCCTTTTGGAAAAGGAGCGTCTGGCCCAGGCGTCGGTAGCGCCCTTCGTTATTGCTTGATATATATATTGCTTTGAAGCTTGGAGAGAATGTAGCATAAAAACACTCGGAATATTTGCGCCTGGTTCAATAAAGAACCAAATATATAAACTGGATTTCTCTCATATCCATGGAAAATCCATACTCCCGTCAATCAACGTCCCGAAATTCGATATCCAATTCGTCTCCTGACTCCCATCCAACTTCGCTACCCGAGCTTCAGCATCAATATACAATAGCCGCGAGAGCTCTGCGTTGGAATTCGCGTTCCAAAAATGTGCACTGTCGGGGACAGGCAGCTGCAGATCAGACAACCGCAGAAGACGGCCTTGCCCATTATCCCCGCATAGTCGGCAGAGTTTGTATAGTGCTAGACCAAGTCGTTTTATCTCTTCGACTCCGACCCAGATGCAGGTTATGTCGTCGATGCCGAGATAGCGCTCCAGCATGCGCGGGTAGTAGAAGATGTTGTTCTGGAGGCAGGTTTCCGCCAGCGCGGAGAGGATCTGGCGGTCCGAGGCTGGGATCGAGAGGGTTAGGTCGAGGGATTCGACTCTTGTTCTCGAAGAGATCAGGGAGAATATCAGGTAGATGAGGATGGCTTGGTATGTCGCGATTGGCCAGCGCGATGCAGGGATTTCTTTTCCTTCGCCTTCTTCGCGTTCGTCGGGGCACGTCTTGGCCCATCGGGCCTGTTTCAGTTAGCCGTAGCCCAGTTAGAGAGCGTATAGAAGGTGACTTACCCTCTGCTCCTGAATCGAACTCCCCAATTTCGAATGCAGCTCAACTGCTGCCTCCCTTCCGGACTCAGTCCCACTAACCCAAAGTCCAACCATGATGACTGCCTGAACGAGAAACGCCGGCTCATGCGCGATATCAAAGGTATGCCGATGCAGAATCGGCCAATGGTGATGGAAATGTGTAAAGTACAGATGCACATAGTGCTGGATCTTGTCGTTGCTACTACTCACGGGCACACTCGCCGTATCATCGGATTCCATTCTGATATCGCCGTCTTCGACTTGCTCCGTGGTTTTAGAGTGTGGGGGTGCACCAGCCTCGGAGCGTGATGCGTTGCTGCTCGTTGACTGGCTGAAGATACACTGTCGCCGCCGCAGCTGGCACTGCTCGCAAGGCGGCCCGCCGTGACATCGCACTTTTGCAGCGCGGCAGCCCTCGCACGCTTGTGCGGCGCGCGTCGAGTCGAGCTCCGCGTCTGCATGCTCGTTCCGGACATGGCGTCGGAGTGTGTCACTGCCCGCAGTCAGTAACTGTCATAGATCATCTCATACCGCTTGAAATAGAAACTTGCCTCCTTTGAAATGTCCGTTCACAAAATGGACATGTGGAAGCCGGTTTGCCACGGTGCTGCGCTTCGTGGCGGTTGAGGTGCTCTTTTCGCTGGTACCGCGACGTGCAGCCAGGATACTGACAAACAAACGGCTTGGCGGCGGCGTCTGGCATATTTGATTTCTTAAAACTACTTTCGAGTACAATGCACTTGCAGTCGCAGAGTCGTTGGATGTGTTGAAAATCTCGGTATCCCGCTACATGAGGAGTTGTCATTGCGGCATCCCACTTCAACTGGCTCCACCAATCAGAGAGCGATTTGAGAACGATTGGGATGCGACCTGTTTGCCACACGTCCATGATCTCGTGTATGTACGGGGAAGCTCTGCTGATATTACAATATTTCAGGTCATGATTGTGAGAAGATTATCGCTCAAGGAGCCTGCGCAGGATGCGCCCACCTATGCCTTATGGTGCTCGAGCGCATCTAGTTCCCTGCACGGCGCCTATTTTGCATCATCACCCTCTTTAGCAGCTTCTTTATCGCCATTCTCACTATCCTCATCCGCTCCATCCTCCTCACCCTCCTCATCCTCTTCCTCCTCACTGCTCTCAGGAACAATCGGATCCCCAGTCATGCTCCCCCAAACCATAACCGCCGCCAGGCCACCCACATCCTTCTCATCCCACTCTCCCTCGACGAAAAGCCGTAACTGCAAACCCTTCTTCACATACCAAACACAGTACCGGTCGTCATGCTCAAAGTTGCCCGGGTGGAACGTCTCCTCATCTGCCACCTGGCTGGGTTCAAGCGTTTCGACGCGGATCGATATACCCGGGGCTAGGTATGCAGGTGCAAGGAGCGTCTCAGAGTCGGGCCAGACTTTTGAAGAGGCAGGAATCAGGCTCTTATTCTTATTCTTGTCTTCATTGGGATCGGTATCGGCATCGCCATTCCCATTGCTCTCCAAACGGGTCGCTGTCGGTGCCGGAAATTCAATCGTAAAAACCTCAATCCCGGGCGGCACAAACCTCCTCGTCCCATACCCACTCGACACCCAGTTCCCCACATCGTAAAACACATGATTCCACATGTAATATATCTGCTCGCGCCAGGGCGTGATTGCCGAGACCTGATCCTCATCCCTCGGAAGTCCTTCGCGCGCCTCGCGATCAAGATCGCCGACTTCCCTCCCCCACGCCGCGAAATCGCCCGTGGGCGGGTCGGGGCATGGATCAGGCTGCGGTCGTGCGACGCCCCAGCCGTGGACGAGGAGATGCGCGACCGTGAATTGGGCTGGGTCTTCGGCGAACCCGATGCGGCGGATGCCGGGGCTTATCCAGGTGGTGGAGGAGGCTGGGCCGAGGGTTGCGAAGGAGTGCATTGTGAGGTATGCTTGGAAGGTTGGAGGAGAGGAAATAGAGGAGTTAAGGTTTGGAAGCGGTCGTCAATTCCTCGAATCCGATTTTATAATTTGTCCTTGATATACTGAGGAAGGCCGTGGAAACTGAGAGATAGTCAGTTTTGGTTTTGGCCCCAATACGATGTGATGTTGTTGACTCACATCTGATGCAAGAGAGCGCTAGTCTGCTCAATTAAAGGCTAGTTTAGCCGGCACGGGTGTTCTACGTGGATCCCTGTGGGCTAATCTATAAGTTATCATCGACGATGAATGATCCATGTCGGGCGATCAGCATGAGCAGGGCGGTACAATGCGCCCAAGTGGGGGGTGGATCACGCCAGATTGGCGCGCTTGCCACTGCGGCTGAACTGACGAGGGGTATATTGTTTAAATGGGCCTGCCAAGCCAATCTGGGGCGAGAAATATAATTGGCGAGGAGCTGCGCCCATCTAGAGAGCTACTAATATCACACAGTAACATCAGGATAGCACCGAAACCTCTCATCATTGCTATCCCATCCAACTCCGTTGTGCACGCTGAAAAGGTTGGACGGGTCGACCTCCCTCTTGATCTTCAGCAACCGGGCATAGTTCTCCTCACCCCAGAACGCTCCTACAGGGTCCGTCTCAAATGCGTCGGCCTCATTCTGATAAGCGCCTCCATCCGGCGTGAACTCGCGGAGCGGGTTCATCGTGTCATGTGCGGCTTGAAAAATCTCTCGCACTGCATCTGGATCGCGAGTTTTCGCAGGCGAGAACCCGCGTAGGTGGATTGCGTGCCAGAGGCCGGTTCGCCAGGCGGGGGTAACAGACGACGCGCCCGGTCCGTTCGGTTGCTCAGATTCTGGCAGATGCTGCGAGTACGTTGTCGGTGCGGTCACGCAGATAAACAGTGGATCCATCGCCGGAATCAAGCCACTGTCTTCTTGTGTGGTGGTGAGTATATCTTGTAGAATCGAAGAAAGCTTTTCCTGGTTAGCTGTCCCCTGGAAGTATTTTCTCGGAATGATGCGTGAGGACATAGCTGTGGCACCGCCACTGCCTAGCGACTCCGCTGCACCACTACCAATGAGAGTGTCCATGATTTCGTAGTACGTATTGGTCGCGGTAATGTTGGCAATTGCGAGAGTGCCCTGACGATGTGCAAAGTCCGTTACCGGCTTCATGGAGATCTCGGCAGCTGACTGGTTTAGTAATGAGGTGGCCATGAAGAAGCTCGAGACCCCATTACCCAGTACACCCGGTTGAATGTAGCCACCCCAGCCCTCCGACGCCCATTTATCGGCATTGGCCACGATGATCGAGATGAAGTCTTTAGCACTGTTAGGACTGAAGCTGAGGACGGATATCGAGACCATGGGCTTTTCAGGATGAACGAGAGTGCTCATCTCGGAGATCACTCCGAATGTGGCGCCGCCTCCGCCTCGTAGAGCGAAGAAGATGTCTTGGTTCTGACACCGGTTGGCTGTAATGTAAGTGCCATTTGGTAGGACGGCTTTGAGCTCTTGTACGTTGTCTACCCCGAGACCTGGAGGAAGTTAGCGTGTCACGGCGTTAGATAAGAAGTCTAGACAGACTTACCGAGCTCGTTAGAGAGGAGACTGTGTCCGCCCCCAGTAATCCAGCCGCCAGCTGCACCAACGGTACTCGAGCTGCCACCAACGACGCGGTAATTGTGCTCATGGGCGAACTTGTAAATACCTGCAAATTGCTGTCCAGCGCCAAAGGTGATCACATCTCCAACTGGTTTGGAGCAGCCCTTGGGAATGAAGTTTTGCTGGAGTTCGATCGCAGGTTGGATATGATGCGTCCTTGTATAGGTCAGAATTATCGAGCGAACAGAATGTAGCGCGACATACCAAAGACCTAGGGAATCTGGAGCAGAGCTCCGACCGGTATAGTCATGCCCGGTATTCTTGATTACCAAGTGTAAGTTATTTGCCTGCGCGAACAGCACGGTCTTCTGTACATCCTCGACGCTGCGAGCATCCACAAATCTAGGCGAGACACTACCCTGATCGCATCTCTTCGTCACGGGAGTGATGAGATCAGGGTTTGCCAACCCGATCGCGCAACTCTCCCCGGTAGCCTGACAGGCAGCCCAATTGACCTGGAATAGGTTAACAAGGTGGAGACGTCACATTTGCCTCGTGGGGCCATACGTTTTGATATCCGCCAAAATGGTCCGAAACAAACAGACCATTGGTCCTATTTTTCTGCAGGACCGCACACTCCGCAACATCGGGTCTCTGGATATGTCCGTTGTATCTGGTATAGCATGGAGCTAACAAGGGTTCACCGTTGTGCAGATGCCCATTGATACTCGAATTGAGGGTATTCCACGCCGATTCACTAACAGACGACAATGAGCTACTGCGAGGGCGAAGTGCATTCACAGGCCCAAGGACAGCCAACAGTACAAGAAAAATGAGGGTCATATTGTTGCAGGCAAAGCACTAGATTCTGTTCTGAATGGGACGGTTTCTTTCCTGGATGGTCACGAGTATTTATGTTCCAAGGCCAGCTCCCCGTGATGCATTTCTCGTAGCTTTCCATCGAACAGCAGTGCTGGGAGCATATTTCGTTCCTCGGCTAGAAGTTGAAACAAGCAACTAACGAATTGCTTGCAGGGGGCTGGATCGGCAGTTGCGTTCGTATCTTCATCTCGGTATTGCACTAGCCGAACAACTTGGCCGATCTTACCCCACAAAGCTTCGTGTCTCGCGCGACCACGGCAAATACCGACTGCCCGCAGCCAATCAAGGTATTCAGACGCTCATGCTGACCTCGGCGATTGACATTGTATGTTTCACGCATAGCGGACGGCAGCGGTCAGGGCGGATGCAAGGTGTCTTTCCCCAAGCAAGGGAGGATTCCGCTGTCGAATACTTACGGTGACTGCTGCCCTAGATCCAGTCGCTTCCTGTTGACAAAGTGTGACGGCTGCCAATGACCCTGTACTAAAAACCGTGCAACCCGAGACGTAGTTATTTGTAACGAGGCTCATATCCAAAGCTATTCGCTGGAAATGACCCCCAGAAGTTCCTTTGCGTAGGCAGCAGCCACGGCAGCTGCGTACCCCTGCCAAATCTTGCTCTTGTGGGAGTCTGCATAGTCGCAAATGCCTCGAATAACAAGGCACGGAAATATATCCATTAACCCCGCAGCTTCCATCTCAAAACAGAGAACATTAAGATCTTTTCTTAGGCTCTCACGGGTACGTCCATGTCTCATGACCTGGTTTCCAGATGCGATCAAGCCATAGTGGATATGCGGCAAATGGGAACTCCGCGTTACTCGTGGGACTATCTCAGCAGTATTGCATTGCTCACAGCAACCATCAGTGTTAGTCGGATCGTGGTCGTAATCGCAGTTGAACAGAAGATCGGTCGTCTCAGCTGGGCGAGAAAACTCTGCGTTCGATTCTGGGAACCTTTGTATCATCGCTTTTAAGTAATCGTTCAATAGAGGTCGCGAACGGTAGTGATTTGCACGGAGGCGAGAAACAGCAGTGAGCAGCACGTCTGGAGGTCGATTCAACGATCCCGTTCGTCGAAACTTGCAATCCTCCACGGTTTTGCCAAAATCATACTGGATGACGCCGCCGAAAGTATCGCAAGGCTCACCTACTACAACGTCTCCAAGCCGAATATCCTTTGAACCGGGAACTCCCCCACCAATGCCGACCATCAGACCAAACCGGATACCCTTGAATGTCGATCGCATCTGTTGTGCGACTCGGGCGGCAGATATAGTGCCTGTTATGCCGGCTGGAAGGCAAGCCATGACCACATTGTGGGTTCCTATACGCCCCAGTGTATAGCTGTTTGGGTCGCTTCTGTCTTGGGGCAAGGACGGATGAGTTTCGTCTAGCATAGCCTGCGAAGCCGCCATTTCTTTCGGCAGGGCACATATCCATCCCACAGTATATGTTTCGTGTGTGGAGAAGCTGGTGTGGGTTCGATCAGACATATGAGAGTACGCCGATTCACGCCGTACAATATAATCCTGACCTTGGCCCTCGTCGTCGGTAAGGGACCGCTTCATTGGCACGCTCGAGGGGGGTACAGGCGAATGTTCGGGTGGATGAGAATCCGGCTGTCGCTTGGATACCTGGCCCCAGGCGCTCAGGTCCATACATTCGGCTGCATCATCGAGGTCTTCCACTGAGATAGTACTGCCAAATCCACTGTCCAATTCATCCTCAAGAGGCCGGATAATATTATCATAGATGGCAAGTTTGAGGCCTTGGGCATCGAGCTCTTTATCGTTCGGGTCAAGACCAATGTTGGGATCTAAGCATTTATCCACCGAACTGCGATACTTGTCGGGAAACTCTGTCTTGAAAAACTCAAACGCCGCCACAGCGACCGCATACCTAGCATTGCTGTCAAGAGAATTCCAGTCATCAAGCTCCATACCTCCTCGTTCGGCAAGCTCCCTAATCGGTTGCTTCATGTACAGCTCCATCAGGATGATGGCTAGCATAGTAAGCTCTGGGTATGGATGCAATGGAAGATCATCGGGGTCAATTTCTAGCTCTTTACCAACATGGCCGGACAGGCTAGCGGAGTCCTCGTTCTTAATATCCTGTAATGCCATATGGATGTACGGTTTTAGCGGAAGAGCACCAGTTGTTTTGAAGAACAAGATATTTGTGGCGGTAAAGTGGTCAGCGTGTAGCCACTGAGTGCCACTGAGGTGAAATATCGAATAGGCAACTAAGACAGCGAGCACACGCTTGACCTTCTCGGTCAAATTGGTTGGACAATCTCTGATGAGATCCTGGAGAGAAAGGGCGGGGTCGGCGCGACTGATAGCAAAGTCACTTCGTGATGATTTCTCCTTCCACAGTCTACCCTCCTCCACTTTCAAATTCATGCGCATCGAGGCGTTTCCCCTCATCCTGGATATCTGCTCGCACAGGCGCTTCACGGCAACCCTAGGGCCGGGGGTCTGGTTTCCGCGGCTCCTACCATCGTCACCGGGAAGCGCAAATCTGACGGTCGGCTGCAGCTTTGGCAGAGAATCCGAAAGTATGACATGGATTAGAGCCTCCTGCCACGAATTATCTACCAAGTTCATTGTGACGAACGTTTCGAAAGCATAGTCGTCTTCACGGCGCTTATTGTGTGTCGCTAAGCGAAGCCTCGCCCCGTACTTGTGATCATGGCTAGGAGCGCAGTTTCTTGAACTGGCGATTAGAGCTTGATAGACGGAATTGGCGGCACTCCAAACAGAAGATGATGGTCTCCGTTTCTTATTCCGTGACCGGTGATTTTGGTCGTCGGCTCCATCCGTCGGGCCGTCCCGGCACTGTGAGCGGAGCGTAGCAACACAACCCCGTAGTAGCAGGACCAGTTCATCCCGTTTTTCCTGGCTGCTAAAATCCAAGCATTGTCTCACATGCGCTAGCTTTTGGTCTTGTGTTCTAGATAACCTCCAGTAACGCTGCAATGCGACGAGCTGTGGGAATGAACCGGAGGTTGGAGCCGACGTCTCATCGTCTTGACTAATTGGGGACCGTAGGTATGAACAAAGTTTGTTAAGTAACGGGCGGGTTATTGAGTCGAACTCTGTTGCAGAACCGGCCTTATATAAGGGGGAAATATAATCGATCAGGAATAGGATATTGGCGTTGAGCTGGAGATGGAACAGGCGAAGGGCATGAGAGGTTTCGGTGCGCTCGAGGAGATCGACGATTTCGCGGAAGATAGGTAGGATATTCAATAGGAGTGCGGCGCTCTATAGAGTGGATAAAATGACGTCAATATATTTCAAACAAGGAGCGGGGGTGTTTCCTTACTTGTGATGCTGAATCTTCCCCTGCTGACGTTCGAATCACCTGTGAGCCTGTCGCGCGTTCGTTCGCAAAGGAATTGATCAAGATCGTTTGCATCTCGGCCTGATAAGAGGCCGCTTCAAGCTTGAGACCAGAGGCGAAGCAAGTGAAAGGTCGACTGGGAAAGAATCAAAGTGTGGGTGCGAAGAGGATTGTTGTTTGGGTTCTCATCTCCGCGCGTGCGGGGTCACGTTGGCCACAGGTCTTGGTGTCTTGGCGCTCAGCCTCGAGCAATAGCGCAATAGCGACAAGAATCTTCTGCGCTTCTCCTTCTTTTCGATAACACCCAGAATTGAGCTCTCTTTTCATCCTACGTAATGATGGATGAATCTCCCCAACAACCTAGTCTCGCTGAAGGAGCACGCTTGTGTCTAGTCTCATTCAATAGATCTCTGGCGCACTTTGATTCGATTTCCCCGCGGTCACAAGCCGCGATCGAGGATCAGCGAGGGCGCTTCTTGATCTGGGCCTCGAACACTGGTGTCTTCGCCGGCACTCGTGCATCTCTGGATTATCGGCTTCGGGAGGCCGAAGATGTCCAACGACTGGTGTTGGGTCTTTTAAAGACGCTGGAGGAGAGCGTTCAGCAAAGTCAGATACCTTAATGGGACCGGCCGGATATGCTCCGCTGACGCGTTTTCCCCCAATTAGCTACTTCCAGCTCAGGCCCTTTTAATGTTTTGGATCGCGATAAATCACGCCTCGGAGACTTTGAGTCTGTTTTGAGCGACATCACGGAGCAAATTAGCCTATTACATCAGCTCTACAACATGATTCGAAAAGCAAGCAGTAAGAACCAAAACATCAAGGCTGCAACATCCTTTGTACTACGAGATGAGCAAGGGGACGATTACGGTCCGAGATTTCGAAACCTCTTCGCCCTAACCATGATTCAGCACATTTTTCCGCAGTGCCCGCCTACCATTCAAGAACGACTCGCGGACACGATGCTCCTCCGTCGAAAGCGGATCCTTTACCGGCACTCACGATACGCAAAATCGCCGCTGAAAGAAACCGCACCTGAGGGCCGGATAGTGCGGCCGGTTTCTACAACAGCTCAGCTTGAACCCCAGAGGATGTATCCGGAGACTGAATCTGGGACTGTTGAGAGTGGATCCCGCTCACAATCAACTCTGGCACCTAGTGTTGCTAGCACTCAAGCAAACACAGCAACAACATTTGACGTCGAATATTGGAAAAAAGTCTCCACAAGCCCATCCGTCGTTAGTCAGTCGACAACGGTCCAGCTGGCGGCTGATCAAAGATTGAGCTTCCCTGGGCCACCAAACAGGCCTATACGACAGCGCTTGGAGGCAATGAAAACAAGTCACCTTTCCAATTTGGCCCGAGAACTTGAGTCTCTTCCGCACTATAAATTATATCAAGAACACAATCATCGGCCACCACTTGAACCTACAGTTATTGCCGATCTGGTCAAAAGCGTGAATAAACTGACTACAAGAACATCAACCATGATAGACGATGACCGAAAAGCTTGTGAGGCTGGGAGTATGGAAGTTACGTGCCCGTACTGTTGCTGTGTTATCTCAAGCGCAACAGCTATGAGTAAAGATAAATGGGCGTAAGTTTAGACAATTCTTTCTTGAAGAAGCGGGTTTAATGTCGTGCAGAGACCATGTTAAACATGACATCGATCCTTACGTGTGCCTTTTCGTGGATTGCGATACCCCGGATGTGCTTTACAGTCACAGCCAATCATGGCTAAAGCATATGCGTCAGCACATCAAGCGTTGGCGCTGCCCAGCAAAGTCTCACGAACCCCTGGTATTCAAAACTCAATCCGAGTATGAGGCACACATGGTGGAAACGCACAAGGTACCCGGACCGCAGCTTCTTTTAATAGCACAGAGACATCATCGGTCTTCAGGGCCACTCTTCGAATCTTGCCCGCTGTGTGGCGCCTCGGGGCCCAATCTTAGCTTGGAAAGCCATATTGCTGGCCATCTTGTGCATCTAGCGTTAAAGTCGCTGCCGTCCTTCGACGATGACGTGGATAGTGAGGATTTGGAAGACATTGGAACCAGCTCTGACAGATCAAACACACAAGTTCAAGATAATCCTCAAGAGGTCGAAGAAGCTAACACGAGGCCCGAGGTTCCACAATTAAGCAAGGATCCCATTGGAAGCAAACAGATGTTAAAGCTAAGAGTGGAGAAATCACACAAACCGATGCTCGTCCGACGCTCACTAATCATCCCAACATTTGACGGGTTTAGCGAGCGAATTGCCCAAGATAATCCTTCCCTTTCCCGCATACTGATTCAGCGGTTTGCCTCTGAGGAAGCCCATCGATATAGAAGGTTGCTTGAAAATCTGAAGCAGCACACCTTCGTGGCTAGCATAAGAGAATGTCCATCTGGGGAATATTGCCTAGCACAGGGTGGCTCACCAAAGCTCCTACGACCAGGTGCGGAGAAGCCTATCATATCCCGACTAAACATCCCCCCACCACGTGCAGTCAAGGGGCTGCCGTCCGAGTTTGAGTGTTCATGGTGCTTCCGCACCCAAACAATTCACAAAGGGTCTGAGTGGGCTACGCATGTTCTTGATGATTTGCAGCCGTATACCTGCACCTTCCATGATTGTAAACAGCCACCGACATTCAAGGTAAAGGAAGACTGGATCAGGCACGAAGGAGAGTCGCATAGACGGCTGGAATGGTGGGAATGCGATATTATGAGTTGCCACTATAAATCTTATGGAAAACTCGATTACATCAGGCATCTTTCGCTAGAGCATCATGTGCCAGTGCCCGCTGTCAAGACAGGTACGATCAATCGATCCCGGGCAGATCTGTCTCATAACTCAATTTTTGCTAACATTTTGGAGGTACCTTTGACAAACGAACAGGCGGGGAATTATGGGCCATTCTTGACCGCAACCACCATAGAACGACTAGGACGCCCAGCACTGAACCATGCTGCTTTTGCGGTAATGTGGCAACCACTTGGAGGCAGCATATTGAGCATCTAGCTAGACACCTTGAGCAAATGGCCCTCCCCGTTTTGAGTCTTCTTCAAACCTCGGTATGATCAACATAACTCTAGCCTCACATCAGAGCGGACACGTGTCGGAGCGCACGGCCGAAAATTATACCCCTGAGCCGGACTCCTATGGCGTGCGGGTTTAAACCGCTATCCTGTGTGCAACAGTTTCTCTTGGAGATGCGAACAGGAGCATGAACCCGAACTCGTCCATAAAACATGAGATCCAGGTTTAAAAGACGCATAAGCTGCCCCTAAAGTACTACAACCTGCTTCTCATGGGTGCGATTTTTTGTGACAGTGCTTGTTGCGCTGGGAGGAAACAGGGCGTGATAGAGAGCAATCAGAACTGCGCAGATGAGAAGGCGTAAAGCAAGATATATGGAACCCCCTTCAAGCCACTCGCTCCTGCGAAAAACATTTCAGTTTTCACAATCGACTCTCCTGATTCCAGGATTGCAGAAGATGCCAAGAATGCTTCGGCATAAACCCGCCCGACAGCGAAAGGTGGAGGGAACTCTCTCTTCTCCTCGTATCCGCAAACACCGAACAAACTCTGATCCGTGTCTCGGCTGTTGCTCCCTCGATGCTCCCTTTTCCGTTCTCCCGATGGCCGAGAGGAGTTGCACAAACAAGATTATGCCAGCCATTTGCAGGTGGGGTCAGCTCGGGTTGACCTCGAACTCACGCGAGCTTCCGACCCAGTCAACGCAACCTATAGTCTCACGTTTCCAGCAAATCGTGTCAGGCTCCAGTTGCAGATTTAGCCACGCGATCTTATCTTAGACTCTTTAGGGCCAATCTACCCTCAAGGGATCAAGAGGTCGCAGTTCTTTAGCGAGGTACGTTCGGGTGAGTGGATGTGCAAGGGTATTGAGAGGATCAAGGGTCGTGGGGTGATGGAGCGAGGACAATGGGTTTTTTCCACCACTCACGACCAAGAGGACTTGGGAGGTGACGCGGCCTACACGAACGGTTGAGGGTCCGCTTTCGACTAAAGTTTAGTTTGTCCCTGACGTCTGCGCCACGAGGTAGGAGCCTTAGGCGATGCTCAGGTGGTAAATGCCTCTCGTTCGGCCGATCGAAAACCGGTAGAAATGGCCCATTAGATCCAGGTTATACTCTGGCTTTCTGCCGAGGTAGATCTCGTGCCGATGTGCTTCGACTACAATAGGTACTTGGAAATATTTAGGCGCCACGCCAAGCAATATGTACCACCCAGTTGTCGGCGTTCGTACGCACCACGTTCGTCCAAGCGAAGCTTGAGACGTCGTCTCGGGTAGAAAGACACCGAGAAGAACAGGGTACCCTCCCACAGCCCTTCCGCAACGGGCGCTAAAATGGAGCGGCATCGAACTATTGTCCACGCGAGGTACTAAACTACCCCGCAGGGTCCGTGTCAGTTGTCGGAGGTTTGCAGCCGGTCTTCGGACCATCTGCCTCGGCACCGGCTAGCCCCTTTCGTACAAGCTATTGGTCAAGTCTTACGCGTCCTGTTGTCTGACAGGCGCTTGAGCGATCGTGTTCTGCTACAGGGTTGGAACGTTAGATCAAGGTCGGGAGAGTGGCCAGCGAAGAGACGTAGCCGGCGACCCCGGCGACCCCGGCCCCCAAAGTTCCCCGGATTTGTGGCGGTATTCGTCATGGTGAGTTCCAAAAAAGAACTCCATTTAATATGGGGTAAAGGAAGTTGGCCCGAATAGGGAGAAGACGGTGTCAATCAGCAACGAATACTGGCGACGATTAACTTTGGTAGGATTTAGTTCTTGCCAGTGCATAACCGTGGCGCCGCCAAAATGCGTTGGGGTGTTTTTTTTTTGAGGGATATTTTCAGTCGCTTGGTGGGTGAGAAAGTCGCGCGAAATCGAGCCACCGTCCCTGAATCGAAGTAAGTGGCGTATATTAAGACAATCACCCTCTTGACGAACCCACAAATTCTTGGTCTATGACTTCTCCACAAGCGAAGCATTCTACCACCGAAATGTCGAATTCACAGAAAGCCACCCCAAAATACCAACTCTCTTGCGACAAATCTGACAGAGTTCGCCGCGCCTGTGATCGATGCAACACATCACGTACTCGTTGCAGCGGTGAATCGCCATGGTAAGGACCTAAAGGTGTTAACTTACTTGGAGTGGGGGAATGCTGACTTCTAGCCGCTATTCGTAGTCGACGATGCGCCAGTGAGACTCTCTGCCGATGTATTGCGCCCCGACCCGAAATAACTGACTCAAGCAGAGCTCAATTATTCATGCGAATATCAAAGGACTGCAAAGAAGCGCGGGCCGAAACCAAAGTCCGCTCGTCGCGCCTCCGAACGAGGGCCGCACAGCGATAATATTCCCAAGGCGTTTCCTTCGCGCGAGTCGACGACTTCCTGGGACAGTGCAGACATCAGAGCACCATTGGGCATTTTCACAACGCCAGACTCTGATCGCGAGGGATGGACTACGTATAAAGAAGAGCTGCCGAGCCCTGTCAGCACGACACCGGACGCTTACTCCGGGTTTGGCACCTCGTATAGTCAGCTCTCGTTAGTCGACGCTCCAGCTTGGGATTGTCCAAGCCTATTGAACTACGGCCGCTTCCCTATCGATTTGTCGCCATTGGCTACAGGTTATTCAAGCGACAGCGAAAAATCATGTCGTTATCCATGTCTGAGCGCAATTCTTCCTCTTTTGAAAGGCACGTTAGCACCCCGAGATGCCTGCGATCTGCTCGATATCTTCTTTGCCGGCGAGGACAAGATTGGGACGACGGCCAGATGTCCTTATGTCCTTTCTCCAGTCATCAGACGAAAATCCCTGTTGAGCTCTTCAAATCCCCGACCAGTATCTTCTGCGCTTCTCGCCATAATGCTGTGGTCTGTATCACACACTGCAAACCTACAAATCTTCCAAGATAGCACTGCCCGTAACCGAGTGACGCAGCGACTATACTTTCTGTCAATGCAGCTTCTGAAAGTGAGGGATGGTGATAGTTGGCACCGGGTTTCAGGTGAGCACCAAACTCGTGTCTGATTTGGGCCAGCTTCACTGCAACTATTCATAACGTTTGGGCTAACGCTGACAGACGGTTGGGTCTTAGATGACACTATTTCGAGCTGTATCTTGGCAATTGATCAATACCCGCAACACGCCTACATCGAAAAGGCGGAGCAGAGCGTGGATGACGTGATCAGCTTTGTCCTCCTAGCATGTGTAATATCAGGAAGCGAATTTAACAACGAATGCCACAAATGGTGGAACAAAGCAGTGATGCTGGTGAAGAAACTCGGGCTCAATTCTGAGGCACGAATCACAGAGAATACACCTTCATCGCAGCAGATGTCTTTACCTGCGCGCGAGGAGCACGAGGAGTGTCGGCGCACATTCTGGCTAGTTTACGCGCTGGATAGACATCTTGCGCTTTGTTTCAATGAGCCATTGCGGATACACGACTCTGAATGTCAAGTCTTGCATCCGTTATCCGAATGGATTTGGCAGAACCTGGACGTTATTCCGGTAGAGGAATTGCCCCCAAGGGCGTGGGGGCCAGCGACTCACATATCAGGGACTGGGTTCTTCGAATACTTTCTCCCACTCATGGTGATCCTGGGCGACATTATCGAGCTTCGTTCACGAGTCGAGCATCCACGGCTCGGTAGCTTTGCTGAGGCGCACATGATCAGTTCGATCGAGACGGCTCTTGCCAACTGTGAATACAACCTCGAAATATTGCGGCTCGTACAAAAGCCTCCAGACAACATACACCCGTCCGATTTGTCTCTCTCCGTGCCGGCTTCTCCCTCGTCATTCGACACCTCCTCATTTGGTGAGTTTTGGGATTCCACCCACACCATACCGCCTAGTCAGGATCGGATTGAGTTGGTAATTGCGTACTGCCAATATATCATCCGTGTCCTGCACATCCTCCTGTATAGCAAATGGGACGCAGTCTTACTCCTTGACGATAATAATGGATGGCTCGCGTCGCCTGAATTTCTGGCGTGCACCTCAAACTCGCTTGCCGCAGGGGAATTTGTCAGCCGCATTTTGGAGGGAGATAAGGACATGTCGTTTATGCCGTTTCTCTTCGGTATATACCTAGTCCACGGCAGTATAACATTCCTTGTGCTCGCCGATCGCATGACTCAGACAGGCCCGGGCCTGTCAGTACAGCAGGCGTGCGAGGTATCGATTCGAGCGCATGAGATATCGGTGATGACATTTGATACGGCGTTTCAGGTGAGAATCTAGAATGTATATTATGAATAGTAAGCTAACTAGGATCAGAGAAACTTTTGCAGGGCCCTTCGCTCGGCCTTGTACAGCGCACAGAACCAGGGGCCTGTGGACTCGGAGACACGGTTGCTGACGAGGAAGGTGCTCTCCACGTATCGATGGGCGAGGGGGACTGCAGGCCTCCTGCAGTAAGAAAGATGCACCGGTCGCACTTTCCATAACGGGTGCTATGGCCCTAGGCAACTAGGCCTTTTGCCGAAGCGCGAAGAATAGATCCGTGGTAGACAGAAACCCAGAGCAAAACAGGCCGCATAGTGGCATTAGCCTCATCCGGTATGAACATCTGGGGAAAGTCGCAAGGAACGAGTGGCTTTTGCCAGACATCCACATTTTACATATGGATATCAGTGCTTGCAATTGACCATGCTCGCGCAACCCTATCGTCCGTTTCACTCATGGCTCAGGGTCAAGCCTTGCTTGACTTGACGTCTTCAGACCCTTGATGCAACGGGTATAGGCAGGTCTACAACTCCCAATGATAATGACCACGCATTACTACTCTACGCTTGGGCCACATGTTTTTAGCAATCTCGTCCAAGTGGGTTGGTGCTAATAGCCTCGTCATCGTCACATTGTTGCCCATCGTGGAGGGATACCTATCTTTCTATTTAGACTAAGCTATCCAAATATACCATGCAGTATCAATATCTAGGCGCTCTAGAGCCATCACCATGTGCGCAATCCCCGAAACGGATCCGCATCAAGATCGAAGCCTTGTGGCGACTTGTGGGCGGCGAGCATGGCTGTTACTCGGGTAGAGAGGCGGCATTTGTCGTGGGCAGAGGAGCTGCTAGGATCCGTGACAGCTGGTGAGTTCATCTTCTTGCAGTCCTGGAGCAGCTTCCAAATCTGTATTCCTGCGTATGGTGCGTCCGGTTTCGGTGTGAGGAGCTTCAATTCCATCAACGACTTTGTAAACGCACCCAGGACGGTGTAGGTGCATAGCTCATTATTATCCAGCGTGGTGGGCGCTCCGTTAAGACAGCCCTTGACAAGCTCAAAATTTAATTTGTGCAGGTCATCAATAATGCCTTTGATGAAGCTGTATCGTTCCTTGTTCATTTTGTCTGCTTGGGAAGTATTCAGTTAATCGCAGGACGGAATCGCCAGCATGACAATATTAAAGACGCACCAATAATAACGGCAGGAATGGGCCGACCCCCAGATGTTATCGTGCTGTCGCTGGTCTCGATCGCTATACGGGTCGTTTCATAGAATTTGGAGTGATATCCAAAGACCCAGGAAATAGTTATCCAATCCAGAGCCTCCGAGACAAGTTTCTCCGCCGTCTTTTCGATAGCCTTGATCCACATATCTGAGAACACCTCAACGGCTTCATGGCATTGGTAATAATCGACAAGCTCGGCAACATGGGTCAAGGTTCTCTTCGAGAGCACGCGCGGGACGCGCCGATGTCGGCAATGAACGATCATCATGAGCACAAGGAATGCAAGCCCATTGGGATGATCAATATCGAGTTCGACTGAGCCTTGAGATTTGAGCTCCACGCCCTCGCTCATCCCGCTCGCAAAGCTACGGGCAAAGTATGAGCACGACAAGGCAAGATGTTTTGTGGAGGCACGGATCCGGAGAGCTTTCGCTTGCCCGCCCTTGGATTGGGCAGAGGAAATTTGAACCTGGGATGTTCCCGCAAGCACTTCGGACTGCACACTTGCCAAGTTTCGGGGCAGATTCTGGGGGACGTTGGTGACCACAAGAGTGACGTCTCCTGCGGGGTCCAGTTCATAACAAATCCTTCCGTCGGCTTTCTGCATGATTTTAACTTGGATTTACCTTTGTCTCGCACTCTGAGTGATTGGTTTATTTGTCAATTGGCGAATCCGTACAAGTAATCATGCAGGGAGTAACAAGGAGAGAAACATTTGGAAATTGCTGCCCCGCGGAGGGTTTTACCTGATTGCCAGCACATACATATGTATGAGCACGTGATTTCTCTGCCAGGTGCCTTTTTCGTTCTTGCTTTTTGCTTCTTCCATCATTATCGCTTACCAAACTGTCTCTTAGAGGCAACTACGCCACTAACGCATCTATACGATCTCGAAATACGAGACTTAATCCATGGTCCCCTCCACTACTACTGAAGATATGTATACTACACCTTCTTAAAGCGGCACGAACATCAAATTCTTCGAGATATCTCCTAGTACTGTAAAAGAAGAAAAGCGAGTGACAAATGTAACGATAACAAAAAAAGAACATACCTAAGCTCATCTTGCTACCCACCTTGATCAAACAAGCATGCAAAGGCGAAGACTACTCAGAAGTCTCAATCGGTTCAACCCAAACAGTTCGAGGTGGTCCATTCTTCACCTTTATCACCTTTCCAACTCCGACAAAGCACCCACCCTCAGGCGAGCGCCAAAACCCAGGTGCCTGGCTCCCAACCGCAGGCAGCGGCTTCTGCTTATGATCGCGGTGACTCCAATTCCACGCACTTGGTGGATGACACACCGGCATCTCTGCCGACTGATAAGGCAGTGTCCGATGGCCCAGATGGCCCCTGACCGGGTGCACCCAGACCACAGGCTCCGGGTGAGGCGTGACGCCGACGACGCGGCCAACGGCGGTGTAGATCCAGCCATGGATAATGGTGTAGCCGACGGCCGTGGTCCCGACTTTGGGGAGGGGGCGGTTGGGCTCGTGCAGGGGGAGGTCGACATAGAGAGGCGGCAGGGTTGAGGGATTTTCATTGCCCACGGGTGGGGGAGCATACTTGGGGTAGCCCGCGGCGTGGTACATCCAGCCATTGCTTGCGCGGTACATCCCGAAGACTATTCTGTTCTGGTCGATGTTGGCTGTCAGTGAGAGATCTGTAGGGTGTGTGGGGAAGGCACCCTGCTCATCCTCTCCTTCTCTCGTGTCGAGGCTAGTGGCGATGCCGAATACGGTGAAACGCCATATCATATAGTTCATATTGTCGTTGCCGTCCATATCTGCTGTTGGTATATGATGGACAATGGTTCTGGTTTGAGCTGATTAGTCAAAGTCTGAATAGAGGTTTTGTGTCGTTCCAAGTTGGGAATTCCGTATTGGGTTAGCCATTAGAGAGATCAGTAGCTTGTTTTTATACTTGCTCGTTTAGAGCTACCTTTATTGTCCACTTATTCCTAGAGACAATAGGCCCAACAAAGCCGATTGTGCCTGAGACTTCCATGTGATATAACAAACACCCTTTATGCACCCCACAGAGCGTGTTGATTGAACGTGTTCATGTTTTTATCCGGTAAGAAACCATCTGTAAGTTGGTTCAATGCCCTGTGTTCGTGGCTCCAAGAGAAAACCTAAAGCAATTTTGCTTGGGCGAAAAGGCATGACCACTACAATGTCAGGTGTATCCAGGCCGAGGCTGATGCTAGACGTCTTCCCTTTTAGAGATGCTTAAGCAGCGATGAAGTGGTCATTAGTCGTCCGTCGTATTCTTTTGATATGGGGTAGGGCCATGTTGTTGCTCAGGGTGCTGTGGCGGGCTTTCTATTCACTTTTGTACTGCTACTGCGTCTTCATAGATAAAGGGCATAAACCAAAAAGATGTTTGTCCTGATTCCTTGCAGCCTGGGTAACGATTAACTAGATGATTTATATGTGCCAGCAAAGCCTGTGAATTCTTGCAGGTTTGTGTGAACTATGCTTAGACCTATTAGTTATGCCCTATCATTTTTCGTACAAGGGTTTTAAGTTGTTAGAACATTAGTTTTAAATACAAGGCAATTATCTCGCACATTATAGTATCTTTCTCGGAAAAAAGGGCTGGTTCATTGGACTTAACAGTCCAATCCCATATGGTGAATGAACATTGAATCAGCGAAAAAGTGGCTTATTAAGGCTACTCTGTACATAGTCCATCTCTATGATACTCCAGTCTGATAGGCACGGGATGATGTCAGACCCGGAACTGCCTTTTTCATTCGTGCAACCTAATCTCCAGAATTGATTTAACAGTGCTCTCGTCTCAACCTGATATCCACATTGAACTCCGTTGGCTTGACAAACCACAAACACTCCAAGTCCCACTCCTTGTCGGTGGTAAGGTTCATCTATCCGGTTGTTAGTCACAGCAACCAATAGAATGCCCAAACCATGCCAAAGAGGCGAGGTCGAATCGGTAGAGAAGGGGGATCACCCACATCAAACTTCCTCAGAAAGCTTGGGACAAGCTTATACATCTCCAACAATGCAATATGCTTCCCAAGACAAGTTCTCGACCCACCACCGAAATGCAGCATCGTAGCTTTCATCTCCGCCAGCCGCGTGCGCTCTTCAGGTGAAGCTGAAGACTCATCGAGAAGCCACCGCTCCGGTCTATACACTTCAACGTCGTCTCCGAAAATCTCCTTTCGCCTTTGCAGAACCCACGGGTTACAGCTGACGACTGTCCCTCCAGGTATATACTCGCCCGCGATCTCAATGCCCTCGGGCGGGGTCACACGCTCGAGATTTAGACTGATGGCAGGATGGACCCGGAACGTCTCCTTGATGCAAGCGTCGAGGTAGGGGAGGTTTTGCGCGTCAGCCCAGGAAATAACCTCTTCATCTGCAATTGATCCGGATTCAACCGCTCCCTCAATCTCTTCCCTCAACTTATCGAGAACACCTGGATTGCGCAACAAATGGTAAAACACTGCTGAGAGCGAGATAGCTGTGGTATCGGATCCCGCAAGCGCAATTGAGGTCGTCATTGTGAGAATACGACTATCGTTGAAGAAACCGGACTTGTCCTCTCTCTGCGACTCGAGGAACATTGTTAGTAGGTCACCCCGGTCTTTGATTGAATCCAGGCCTGCGGCTTTTCGATCAGCGAGTTCCTGCAGTCGTTCGGACATGCGCGCTTTGCTGAAGCGCGCTGTGCCGGAGGAGTTGTCTATGAAGCCGTATTTGTTCAACAGGATGAGAATCGGGTTTTTGACGAGGAATTTGTCCAGGATGGGCATTTGGCCGATCTGTAGCCGTCAGCGTCGCGTCTCTCTCTTTGCCGTAGATCTTGTAAGTTTGGAGGAAATAGCTATACCGGCGCCATATACTGGAAAATCCGATCCAACCACTCAATAATCCCCTCGACATCGCGGCACTCGTCGATGAATCCCACACGCTTCGAATACGTAACCTCGGTAATAACATCAAACGCAAAGAACTGCAGCCACAGCTTAAAGTCGCAGCGCACTGGCGAGCCCGTGCTGCTGCTCGCGGCGAACAGCTGTTCCGTCCGATCAAGGAAGACTTTCGCCGTCTCGCTCACGCGTGGCTCGTACTGCACGATCGAGCTCATTGAGAATGCATTGCTGACGGCGCGTCGCAGCCGCGCGTGGTACTCCTGGTCCTGCGTGCCGAAGAGCGATTGCAGGATCTCGCCGCGCGAGACTTGCATTTGCACGGGGTAGAAGTCGCTCTGTATTGAATGTTCAATAGCCATCTTGTTTGATACACGTAGGGAATGGGTAAAAAGCGCACCTTGCCAAGTTTTTTATTCATCCCATATATCGTCTTGATTGCCTGTGGATTCGAGAATGAGAGCGTGTTTGGTCCCAGCCGGACGACATCGCCGTACTCCTCGTGCAGCTGCAGATAACGGAAGTGTGCTTTCCTTGTCCAGACTGTGTATAGCCTCCACCAGTCGGTCACGGACGCGAGGCGTGGTCCGGCATATCTATTCAAGCCCCTGTTGAAGTAGTTTGCTGTAGGCCACACGATCACAGCGGTGAGGAAAAGCCAGGGCCATGAGAGGCTGTATAGAGATGTCAAGATATTGGAGAGCATCTTGCCGTTGTTCGGGGTTGGCGATCTTTGGGCCTTCTCAGCATGGAAAGTCTAAAATCACAATGAGAGCTAGAGGTTATCACAAAATTAATAATGATAATCATAATAATAATCTTCGCCATGTCGGTAGATGGCCTGGGCTGGACTAGGGCTAAATCCTGCCGGGCACTACAAAACGACTCCAAATCACGCCATTGGAGAAGGCTGCAAGAGGCGAACCCCGTTATCCGATGTGTGGCATCGGGATCATAAGTCAGGTAACGAATATTTCTTGCCTCTGCTAATGGTAGTGAGACAACCGTACAGCGAGATTTGGTCGATTGGCGATTCGGCCAGGAAAAGAAGCTAGAATTTGCGAAGTAGACGGCGGGGTGTCTCAATTCATTATTTATTTATATATAATCTTCATTTTATGTTAGTAGTTATCAGCTTCTACCGGCACTGTTTCAAGCTCCTATCCCTCGCAATGCATGGGGGATTAATTGTACTACGTGACGAAGATGAACCTCGGACTCTGATCACCCAACTCCTTAAGCTCTTCCTCTGTCCGACCATCCGCGAGCGCCTCTCTCCTCCCAGACATCCTCTGCTTATTCTCATACAGGTAATACGCCCACACGGTGCCAAAGGAGATAACGCCGAACGCGCCCATCGCAAGTGAAATCGCATGGCCCTTGATATAGCGAGGGCCTTGGTCTGACGGATACAGCTGGTGAAAGTAATTAAGTTAGGGGACAGATTACAGAGAGGGAAACCTAGAACTCTATAAGATGGGCGGAAGCACTTACAAAACTGGCCATGATCCCTGCGCTGTTCCCGATAGCCGCTTGCATCGCAATCGTTGTTGTTCGCTTCCCGTACCGGGGGATGTTGGTCGGAAGCCAGGCTAGCGGAAGACCGACGATCACGTATAATCCGCCGGCAACGAGAAAGCACCCTGCGTAGTGCACGGCGACTCCGCCGTTTGAGATCAACATTCCGTACCCACAGACGGAGATAGTACCGAGGGTAACAACGAAGATACCGCGGCGCTGAGACCGATCTGAGAGGTAGCCCACGACAAGGTATGTGACTGCGCCGAGCATGTAGCATGGGATTGTGAGGACTTGCACGATGGCTGTTGAAAAGTCTGCACTGATCCCTTTAATTATCGTGGGAAGGAATGTGGAGAATGCTAGAGGGCTATTAACGAAGCACGCAAATTGGATATGGATGATGACGCATATAGAACTAACCGTAGAGCATCACGTCGGCGCCGAATTGAGCGAAGCAGAAGACCCAGATCTTCCAGTCGTAGAATGCTTCAAGAACGTCGGCCCAGTGAAATTGCTTCGCGGACGCAGTCATGCCAGGTTGTTGGTCTAATCGGGTCTGCACGAGAGCGCGTTCGTCTTTGTTCAGATAATACGCGCCTGACGGATCGTCCGCGAAGATAAACCAGGCCAGAATACCGAAGACAATGGTTGGGAGACCCTCGATAATCAGAATCCATCTCCAGCCAAGGTAGCCTCCGTGTCCTAAAGTTTCCCCATTAGTCGGGAGAGTCTTCACCGCTGCAGCTAAGACGAACGTACCATCGAGATATCCTATTGCGAAAGCAAGTAAACCACCGCAAGCCCCAGCCAGCGTAGAACAGGCGAAAAGAGCCGCAATCCGCAGGGCGATTTCCCGCCGGGTATAGAACATGGTCAGGTACGTGACGAGGCCCGGCCACATTCCGCCTTCGAAGGCTCCCAGCAGGACGCGGCAGGCGAGCATGCCGCCAAAGTTCTGCGTGACACCAGCAAGTGTTGCGACAATTCCCCAGCTTGTGGTAATGAAGGCAATCCATCTTGACGGACGAATGCGTTTGATCACCCAATTGGAGGGCAACTCGACGCTGATATACGTTGCAAACAGGATTGATACGAGGATCTGGTACTGATTTCCGTGGAGGCTTAGATCTTCTTCTAGCCCGTAAAGGCTGGGAAAGTCAATATCGGTTAGATAGTGTAATCTTCTGTCGCTGAGAGAGAACCTCACCGAGCGTTCCCGATATTCACACTAGGAACGTTAGTACTCGTGCGGATATCAGGAGTTCGAGCTAACTCACCGGTCAAGAAAGCTGAAGATGTAGATGAGCATGGCCAACCTGCAGAGTATTAGTTAACCCGCGCCTCGACGCTTCAAATAGCCACTCACGGCATAATATGCAGCTATTCTCAAGTTAGTCACGGGTCCAGCTAAACAAACGGCATCATACATCTATCTTCCTTAGCACGCGTGTCTCCGCCGCTGGATCAAGGACAGCCGGCTCAACATCTTTCGACTCAGTCCCACTTGGTGAATAAAGCTCCGCTGTGTCTTGCAGCCCGATCTTGAGCGACATGTTAAGTGTCTCAGGGTAAAAAAGAGCCTCGACAGAGGTAAGCAAGCGAGCTGTACCTAGGGTCAATGCAGCAATTGGGGTACATATAAGGGTAAATTATCCGGAAAGACATTATGCCAGTCGATTTTGGTTTTGATCTATCCGAATCCTGTGTCGCTAGGCCGGGTCATGATATCTGGAACTTGAAAGTGCCATATCACCCTATAATTGCGAGATTGTTAGCTCGACCTCCAGCCAATTGCACGTTCTCCGTCAACCCATGTCCAGTGTTGTGCTAGTCAATTGCCGGGCCTTAATTGCACTCGGGATCTGCTCAGACCTTAGCGTCAGTTGCGCCTTTGAGGCCAAGATGTGCTCATGCGCGCCAGGAAGAGCAAGTTGGAGACAAGCGTCCGGCAGAGGCTTGGAGAACAACCCCATGGAAGCCGATGATTGGATATTCCCCATAGTAATTAGTATACCCTGGGCCTCTGCAGTCCCAGATTCGCAGGGCCAACGGGAGACGACACCGAGATTGGTGCCTTGGCGACTCCAATTCCTGGAAATTGCAACTGTTGACGGAAATAACAAGACGCAATCTGGGTCCCTCTTGACGTTATCGCCGATCATTTCAATCGTCTTTGCTCATGGGAAAAGAGCTACAAAAGTTCAAGACGTGCCCGCTTGCAAAAAGACCTGCTTCGGACCTCCCTGTGACACTAAATTGGCCAGAGAAAAATATCAACTTAGACCGAGCAGCATTTTGGGAGAGGTAAGATGCCAAAAATAGCCAGACTTTGCGCGTCCTTTCACCGCCGCATAGACTAGTCAGATAAGAATACAAAATTAGCCTGTGATCCTAACGGCAGCACATCGTTGACCTTCCCATAAAGCATATCCCCTTTTGCAAAACGTCGTTGTGAACATGAATACTTTCGATAAGTAGCAGAACGAGTCTTAGCGTGGAAAAATTGGATCCCAACACAGAGGCGAAGGCTGAGTCGAAAGTCCAGAGCCGATATGTCTGGCATCTTGTGGTCGCAAGAGCGATCGCCCAGTATACATGTCACGAATAAACTCAACCGATTCATTGGTAAGTTCCACCGCTGGAAATTATAAGTTCTGCCACTTCATAAAGTCCGGTAAATACGCACGAAACTGTTGCCGCCGCGCTGTGCCGGAGGCACCCCATTTCTCGACAAAGCCGTCTATGAGTGTGTGCCACGAGACAGAGAGCTCCTCAACGCGATCATGCCGTTTCCCAAGCACAAGCCGTACATCATCTGGGGTATGTCGGGAAACCGACATGTTGCGCCATCCGACAACACACTACATCTGGACATGACATGTTCCTCCCACTCGCCGCGGCTCAAGAGCGTGGCATCACACCCGGAATTACAGCATTCGATCCCGGGCCCGGGGGCGTAGCGGAAGTGTGTCTCTCGGATTAGGTTACTAATGCCTTTCTTTTCCAGATTCCAGAACCACCGCTTGCGTTGCTGAGTTATCAGATCGTTCAGCACACCAGGGGATAGCCTCCTGACCGGTGTAATTGCCCGCTTCGGTACCCAGGACCACTCGATGAGGGACCAGGCTGCATCTTGCGACTCACTTTTGTCTGTCCATTGCCAGAGCTGGTAGGCACATCCAGAGATATTGATTAATGCGACAAGCGGAGTAGGGCTCAATGTGACGATGGGTGGAAGTCGTGTCGTCGGTTTGTTCGGCAGGGGAGATAACCCTATTCAGGCTATCCGTCATCGCGCCAGAGAGCACGACCTTCTGTGCTGAGGGAAACAGAGCCTTCACATGGCCTCAGAATGCTCGTGCCTTGTCAACTGTGTCACACGAACCGTCACCTTCGAGTATCTTCCAATCTGACATGCGGAAACTCAACTCAACCTGTGTGATTTGGCTGGCAAACTCCAGGCAGTGCAATGTCCGGCCTAGTTCGTGTGGTATGCAGCTCGTGTGCTTTACGGCGACGACCTCGACGTGGTACCAGATTTGTCAGAGCTGTGACCACACCCGCTTCCTAGTCAGAGCCCGTATCCACGAGCTCGTGTGCAAAAGCTGAAACAATGTGGGCAGATCGCAGAAGCGGAAAATCTCGAGCTGGACTTCCAGCGGAAGGCGAGAGAATTGGGGGAAGGAGGTGGGAGTGACTTGTGGAGTGACTTGTAGAGGGGCAGGTTTGGGAGAAACAAAAAAGTGGAACGGAACAACCGGAGTACCGGCTATATGTAGACAAAGATCAAGGTCCCACAGCATTGCGTCTTTGCTGCCGCTGTTGTGTTCTGTTAGTCCATGCAGTGCGAGTTGGAGATGAGAGAAAGAGACTCGGCATTGGAAGCCACGGCGCGAAGTCACCTAATTCCGCCGCTCCTGCTGCGAAATTTCTCAGATGGCTCTTTCCACAAGCTTTACTAATGTCTTATAAACAGTCTCATCGACCTCGACCTCCCCAGCGGCCAACGCCTCCGCCCTCACATTCGTCGAACGCTCAAACGGCAACCGCAGCGCCTCTGCTCCCTCGGCGACAGGGCTGTCCTTAACACCTTGACAATACTTATCGACCTCTGTCTTGTACTCTGCAATGGGCCGAAACCTCGCCGGATCAATCGCAATAATACTGAGCCCGAACTGCTCCAATGGCGGTGGGAACGCCGGTGATCCCGCCAGCACACCAAACAACTGAACCATGGACGCAAGACCCGACCCCTTGTACCCGCCCCAGGGAGCAATCGAGCCCTGAAATACCTCAAATGGATCAGTTGTCGGTTCACCCTGCGCGTTGAACGCGGAATTAGTCGGTAACTCCGTCCCCAGTCTCTGCGCAAGTACAATATCCGCGTGAAGAATCTTCGATGTCGCAATATCCAGAATAACAGGCTTTCCACTCGACGGAAACCCTATACAAACAGGATTCGTCCCATTGAGCCCCTTATACCCGCCTTTAACGGTAACCCATGGCGTCGAATTCGCCGTGATAATCGTAACGAGATCCTCCTTGGCCGCCTTCTCTGCGTAGTATGCGAGCATCCCTGTTGTCCAGGTATTACATGCTACGACGATGGCGATTCCGCACTCCTTGGCCTTGGCGATCACCATCCCTGTTGCTTTCTCGCCGACGAGGTATCCAAACGTGTCATTGCCGTTGAGGTGTGCGAGGACAGGGGTCTCGGTTGTGATGCTGATGTCTTCAACGGGCTTTTTATCACCGAGGCGATCGCGGACTGCGAGAATTCGCGCGAGGCCAGCGGAGGAGTAGCCGCGGAGTTGGCTGTCGAGGAGGTGGAGGGCAATCCGTGTTGCATTTTCTGGGGTATACCCGATTTCCACGAGGACATCGTGCGCAAGTTGTTGCGCTTGAGCGATTGGGAGCTTCATGGTGTCGGTTCTGGTTACGCGAAGATGTGAGAGAGATGCAGAGGTAAGAAATGCAGCGGCCACAAGATGAGGTGGGGAAGTAACTCATGCCAAAGCGCCCTTCGAACACCCCTTGGGGAATCGCCACAGCGCGTCCATCTGTAGGATCAACCTAACTCGTCTAGGTCTTACGTGCTTTTGGAGTAAAATGCCGAGTGAGAATCCTGGCCCACATGGCTAAGCCACGATTCAATGCCGATGTTGCTACCAGGGACGCTTGATGGATCATTGGCTACATACCTGGAATAGCTTAATTGACCAAATCCCGGCCTCCATATTTGGCGTAGCCCGGGGAAATGAAATCCACATGCGGCGAGGCCATCGAGGCATGGGGCGCACATCCAAAACCGACCTCATCTAAATACCTACTAAAGTTCGCTTTCTTGCGTCCTAGTAATAATATTCTGCACAGCTTGGGAAAATTGAGTCCCACCTAGAACGCCAGAACCCCGTCACACGCACTGCGCTTTGACCGAGCTTCGAGCAGTCTGCCAGACCCGCACGCCAAAGCAAGCGACCTTTTTTTTCTCAGCAGATCAAATCAGTCAAGATCCGTCTCCCTCCTATGCCTTGCTTACTCCGACTCAGTAACAGCCCTCTAAGCGTTTTGCCGCTGAGCGCAAATATTATGATATGATAAAGTGTACTGTAGTGTGCTGAGACGACCAGGCGAGAGGGTGTTTCCTATATGCAGTCAGATGTAGGTTTTCCCTAGCACGCACGCCCAAGCCAAGGCCTCTGCCAGACACGCTTGGCTCTTGTGCCCACAGGATAAGGCCAACTAATTTCAGGAGTATGGTTAGCACTCAGGGGGTAATTCAAAGTATTGCCGATACTCGCTTAACAAGGTGACAACCCGTGCCGGTCTCAATACCAGTAACGCCCGACTAGGCTGGGGACCGCCAACGACGGTGCGAGCCTACCCCCCATGTAGAAAGTCTAACATCTACATTCGTTCTAGGTCGGGTAGGACCTAATTAATTCTAGGGTTGGACATCGTAAACAGATATACCTAAGGACAACGTTGACGCCTGATAAGAGGATGGTAAGAAGAGAGCACTTGATACGCCAGCAGGCATGTCTTTTATTTCAGTCGTAACAAGCTGCATAGCTTCCATATAATACATCAAATATGAGCAACAACCTCACTCCTAATCCATATCTAAGGCCTCTTTTAACAACGTGCCATCGAATGCTTCGGGGAGCACATGGCGATATGTACAAGTTAGAGATGTTTCCACGATAATAGAAGAAATACATATACAAAGACAACACAGTTCTTCGAACCGTCCATATCTTGGGCAAGCTCACAACCTTCAGACTGTCTGTCGCGCATCGGATGGTGATACCCCAAAAGTCGAGTCCTCCGTCATGTAAATGATTCGGCAATGTAACAGGTAGTCACCATAGTTCTAATCTCAACATTAGTCATGATCCACTGCAAAGAGAAGAGAACCAACAACAACACACAGATATGCTCAGAAGGGAAAGCTTCGTCTCACTCGAAGTGACATGAGGCTGAGACCCCTCCCCCGTCGTTGCCCAAAGAAGACCCACTACTCAATCGGCATTTCCGCAATATCGAGGCCCTTTATGCTCCTGCCACCGAAGGCTCCCTTGATGCGGCTCCCGACGCAGCATCTTTCATGGCCAGCCATGACCGGTGACGTTCTTGTCGCGAGAAACTCACCAAGCTGGTCGATGGATAACCCATCAAACGGTGGGCGGGGCTTGGGGTAAATGAGGCGGCTCGTGCTCATATGCTTATCCAGAGATGTAAGCACAAATCTGTTGCAAAGCTTCTTGCGGGCCTGGTCTTGCTCCATCTCTGAGATGCACCCTTCAGTCGTGATTCTGTGATGCAGCCGGTGGAGGTCGTCGATTATCTCGCAGATGTAACGTTCCCGACGTTCGTTCATTCTATCTATTTCACAGTTAGCAAAACCCATACCAAAATATGTGCATGCACTTAAGAGAGGTGGGAGGAAGAAAGGTACCAAAAACGATCTGCGGAACCCCCAGACGGCAGCTATCGATGGGCTTGTCGGCTCTCTGGATGGACAGAAGAGTGCTGCGGCTAAATCCGGCGCCATATCGGAACGCATGAGTGATCATCACCAAGAGATGCGCGTACTTTGCTGGCTCCATACCGGGAATCTCGTCGTGACGCATAAATTCAGCCACCCATGGATGGAAGACGCGGGCCACTGCATCGGCACAGTGGAAGCGGCGCACTCGAGCTGCGATGTGGGCGAACAGATTGTGGGTGAACTTGATCGGCAGCAGATCGGTTCGGCGGTAGATTGCGACTAACATTGGCAAGATCTCGAGGCCTCTCTCGCCGCGAAGGTCCAGGAATTTGTGCTCTGGTGAGATGCGTTGCCCGGATGGCTCAGTGTGTCCGTTCTGCGCCTGATCAAGGATGAGGTGGGCCCAGTACTTACTGCATCCAGATAGGAGTTGGGATGAGACACGAACAGGGAACATTCTCATTGGTGTGGGAGCTAGCATCCTATTGGACAGCTGAACGCGATCTGGCTCGAGCTGCTGGTACTCCGACGCAACGTTGCCAGGGAGGTTGAGGATCAGTGTGAGGTCCCCACGAGGGTCAAGTTCGAGCCCGGGATGGACACCTCTCGCGACGGCCACTGCCAAATTCCGCAGTGGGTGAGACATTGCAGGAACAGGAGTCGGAAACTGGAAGTGCTCCATAAGAAACAGACGAAAAGAGAAAGGGGGGTAGAGAGATGCAGTAATGAAACGTCTGGCAGAGTAATGATGTTAATGAACTGGTGGTGAGGAGAAGGAGATGGGAAGAAGGAAGATCGAGGAAGAGCAACACAAGAGAAATTGGCTGTTTATATGCCTTGCAAATTTTTCAATGACGATTAATTCACTCTTGAAAGTTCAGTTCACTTCACTATCTCTGCTATTGTCCAGCATATCAAAAAATGCATCGGGGTGGGGCTGTATAGAAACTCCCGCATTCTCTTTAGGCCGCCAGTCACAATGGTGACAAACACAATGAACCTGACAGAGACTCGGCAAGGACGGAGCGAGGGAAAGGTACAAACTGTAAACAGAAAGTTGTCCTGCCTTTCTACACTTGTACGGATACCAATGCCTGGTACGAGAGAAGGGGGTAGGGGTAGTTTATGAGGATTTGGATATTCGATTTCATCACGACGGGCGAAGGCTCGACAGAGCCCAACTTCACAGAGGCAGCAGCAGAGTTATGTGAAGTGTCCTACCAGAATCACTGTTCCTCCAACCCAACGTGCTACAGACTTAATGTTTGGCCCAATCCAGCGATACATTCTTGATAGCCACAGAGCTCTCTATATCGTTGAGCCAGGCCAATTGCAAGAAGTGGGATTCCAAACTATGCCCGAGCACCCCGTTGGGCATCACACACGGACACATTTGCCTCCCATTCAGCTATTTACTTAAGCGCAGCGCTATGTCAAGCTGCAATTTATCCGGTTCCTAGGTCTACTCAAACACGAGACATTATCATATAAAGCTTCATTAAAAGTCCGCGCAGCTATCCGACTGAACGAGCTTGTCACCCTATTGCACATTATCTACTTCATTACTTTTACCTAGCGCATGTACTATGGTCGAGACAGGCCAGCCTGTCAGCTTCGCCCGCCTTTCAAGCTCCTCCGTGATCTCTTTGCGCTTTGCCGAATCCTGCAGCCAGGGACCACAGAAGGCAATCGGACCAAACGCATTGACCCATACGGGGGCCGAGTCACTGGAAAAAGCCAGGGCACAGACTTCGGTGGCGTGGTAATCTAGTTTTTTTCGGAGGCTGTTCATGTTGCTGGTGCGTTGGAAGATATTCAGCGGCTCCGGCTGAGATTCCGCAAGCCAGAGGATTGACATGGCAGTGTGATAGTAGTGGAGGCTCGAGACTGGATACGTTAGCTAGAGGCCGGCGAAATGGGTTTGGAGAGGAAGTTTGAGGAAGTGAATGTTGTGAAGGCAGGAACGTGGGAAGCAACGCATGACAGAAAAGGTTGGGCAAGGGAGGTATATAAATTGGGGGGCCGGCATACCATGCCAATCTTGAATAGCCCAAATCGGCGGGAAAACACTGCCCTCTTGCAAACCCGGGGACCGTATCGGCTCAAACGAGGGCGGAAGTGAAGTTTTCCAGTTGTCCAGTTCAGTCTTCATTGCTTCCCACTCCTCGAATGTTAGAGGAGGGGAGTCGATTGCCAAGCAGCGATTGATGGCTTTACCAAGAAGAAATGTAACGTGATTTGCGTGGTCGGCGTCGTCTCCGTCAGTTTCCTCGGTGGTCTCGGGGCAGATCTGTTGGGACGAAAGATCGATCATGAGGCTCCGGTGTTCAATGAGAGAAGCGGTAATATCCTCTCGTAGATAGTTCCAGAACCCGGCAGTTAGCAGATCTGTTGTTAGGCTAAGGTGACGACTAGCCAGAAGGGAGTAGCATCCCTGAAGGTGGTTTTGAGAGCTGACGTTCTCTTAGCTCGGTATGTTAGCATTTGAGAACGATGGTGGGAAGGGGGAAGCGGTACTAACGTGTAATTATCTCATACGAGCGGAGCAGGCAGATCGCTGCAAGGGATTCTCCAATCGGCAGCTCCTCCACATTTCGCGTGAGAGATATCAAACGCCGGACGCTGTCATAGTGATAGAAATCGGCAATGTCCAAGTACTCGTCTTCGCCGAGAGTCCGATGTTGATGAGCGGCGGCAAACGCAAGGATAGCACTGAGAAGTAGGGAATTGTATCGGGCTCGGACCGGAACGACATCCTTGAAGTGGCGTCTGCTGTCATTCAGATCGTACCATCCGGCTAGTTTGTCCATGTAGTGGCGGAAGATCTTGGCGATCTGCGGATCTTGCAATGCAATCCCGGGATTCTGAGTTGAGGTGTAGTCCGCACCGCGGTAAGAAGGCTTCGAAGAAGGAGTCTGAGAGACAGGAGATTGTGGGGTTGTTTCAATCCAGTGACATTCGCGGCCACCTTTCACACAGCGCCCGCATCTCGGTCGACGGCCGTCACATTTGACTCGGGCTGATCGGCACTTTTGACTGCGATGATAAGTAACTGGGTTGAAGGCGGGGCTTTGGATAATGAGAGCATCATACCAGCCTGTCGATATTAGCCAAATGTGCCCAAAATAATAAAGTCATCCCAGAACTCACGGTTTAGTTCGATTGGGCGCGGCATAGCAGTGCACTTGTCAAGGAGGCGTTGCTGCCTGAGCAGCCAGGCGATCAATGCATTTGGTGCGGGAGCTGATAGGTAGAAACGGGTCCCGCTAACAAACTTGATTGCAAGGCACAATATCGGAGCGTCCGTAAGGCGTAAAAAATGACGAACGCGGAGACAGTTGGAGTGGATATAGAGACTGCCAGGGAGAGTCCAGAGCGATGGATTTCGCGTGGACGGGCCCTCGCTTTTCAGACCTCGCTGGTCTTGCCTGGCAAAATCCTCGGATCATTGGCCAATCACACCCCGCCTTCCTGAAGCAGCTTGGCCGGAAGAAACTCGGGCCGACTTTCTCCCGTTTGGGCCTCACAACACAAGTGATCCCTTACCTCTGAATAAATCATTGAGATTCTAATCTATTGGATCCAACTGTCATTTTTCATCATCTAGTCTTGGACAGGCGATGTGTTTTCAAGATCCTACATCCCGAGTCACGACAAAACTCGAATCAGAAGCATCCAATGCACCGCGTAGTGAATATAGATGTAGTTCAGCAACTACAGGTCTCGAATAAACAACATTTTCACTTGCTGCATGTCAGACAGATTTTTATTGGTTGAGGACTACTAATTTAGTATAGGAGAGCTCTGTATTAACGACCGATAGAACCTCCATTCCTTTACGCACTCTGGTTGAAATTGTACGCATTCCCGAACCCACGATTCAAATACCTCTGGATAGCGTCCGACCGGCTCACCCAGTCGACAGGAACTTCAATGTCACTCGGACCTTCAATCGTCTCCTTTAAATCATGCGCAAACTCCAATTTCATCGGGTTCCGGTACCACGGCGCGAAATGAACTACAAACAATCAGAGACCTTGGTCTCAAATATCTCACGGTAGAGGTTGGTGGGGGGGGCGGGGAACTCACTCATCGCCAGCATAACTCTTGGGATCTGAGTTTGATTCCCGATTCCGGCATGCCAAAGCCTCAAGTCCCTAATCACGACCGATCCCTTGGGCACAACTGGCTGGCACGGGGCCCGAATCGCACGGCGCTTCTCAAGCTCCTCGGCCTTGATCCGCCCGCTTGCGCGCTCGCCATGTAGCCCCTCCTGAACATGCAACCCTGTGTCTGTATGTGTACCCAGCCAGACCTCCGTCGAGCCATTCTCGGGCGTCATGGTGATAAGAGGGACGTTGATAACGTACGCGAATGGGTGGACCGGGTGCGTGAAGTCGGCGTCGGAATGTACGGGCTGGGACATTGGCGGACAAGTCTCGGTTGGGGGCATGGCCGTGTTTCCGGAACAGAAGGTCCATTTCGGACGCGGGCCAAGGGCCGTCGAGGTGATTTGCGATGCGATGGGGTCTAGACGAGTGAGTTAGCATAATAATTCTTCATGAGAGTTTAAGACGGAAGCAACATACTCATGAAGATGTCCTTGTTGAAGAACTCTTTCACCGGCGGTGCATCTTGCTGGATATTCCCTGGGTTGTAGTTGTATGGGCTATCTCCGCGCTTCGCCTGAAGGGTGTATGCGTCCTGTACCATTTTCGTGTTCAGATGGTCGAGCGCGTCATGCGGAACCACATCTTCGACAACAACCAGTCCGTCCCGATGCAAACTTCGCATTGCGACTTCAAGGTTCTGGGGTGAAAGCCGTGCATTCTGGATCTCGACATCTGAAGGACGGACTGATCGGGGATAGCTTGTCAGCCGACGGATTTGAATTGACGATGGACCTGATCGGTTCGCGAGGGACTGGACTTTGGTGAGTGTTCGGCTCATTGTGGTTGATTCAGAAAATTGAGTTTGGAGCTTGTGCAGGGAAGAAGATGATAAGGGTAGATGGACCTTTTGCCTGTTGAAGAGTCTCGAACTTTGCGCACTCACCGGGTTGAATTGTCGAGCAATTTATAGATGCTCGCAGGTTGCGATTTGCTTCTTTGTGGAAAGCCCCACAGGATTTCCACTGTCTCGATCAGGCGGAGATGAGACACCCAATCAGATAGCAGTGGAACTAGAAACAGGATGTCTTGTTCAATGGACAGGGCAACAAAGCCATCCTGGCCCTCCTAATCTGGCGGTGCCAGTTGCTCGAAATGCGAATTTAAGGGTCCATTCTAATAGAAATACCGTCTCTCAATATAAGAGTCATCAGAAATCTCAGATGAGGGTGTGATCCTCCTTCTTTGACAGCCCCAGAGTGAGTGATGTGCTGCTTTCCAACTCACCAGCCGTTCATCTGGACCAACTTCGGAGTCCTGTTTGGTGTGGAACCGACCCTGTATATTTAGCAACTCGCTTCTCATCGCAAAATCGCTCTTCAGGCTCGCTTTACCATATTGAAAGGCGAAGGACGAAGACTCCGCGAAACGACCCAAAATTCCTCGTCACATTCATTTCCTTCGCGAAATCGATTAAGCCTGACGAAATCAATCCGTGGCGACTGTAGAGTCTATATAATGCCGTCATCTTGTCCCTCCTTGTCACCTTTTAATCATCATTCTACTGCAAGACGATAACAGCAATTGAAAAGCAATGGAATTCGACCCGCAGATCCGTGAGTTGTCAGCCCCAAGTCGAACTGCGATCTCCGCACGCTAACTTTACACGCTCTGCATCAGCCGGCTATCTTACTTCTGACCCGTCAAGCTTCGCTTATGTCTCCGCGCGTGAGCGATGGCCGGTTATCTTAGTGAGTACTTTATACAGTGGCCATTTATTTTAGTCAGGAGGCATCTAATGACTTCGTTAGGATGGGATCATTGACGATGTCACGGAAACGGTCAAGGGTGTTCTCGATGCAGTTGCGGAAGCCGAGGGGAACCAAATTATCAACGGTGTGGCTGCTTTGAAGACAGAGATTTTATCCAATGGAAAGATTACGTATGATGAACTTGGTACGCCCAGTCCACATTTTTGACAACATACTGACCCGGGAAAACGGATGTAGACCTCTTCCCGAAGATGGCTTCGACGACATTGCTGGGTACAACAAGGAGTTAACCCAGAGAAACCCCACCTGGATGAACGGCTTTTGGCTGTATATTGAATGCTATCTGTGTAAGTCTTCAGGGGGCTCTTCTACTTGGATTACCAAGTCACTAACGCGGTGGAGATATAGATCGCCGGATAAACACGCTGTTCACATTGACAAAGTACTGGAAAGACTATGACCCGTTCCGCCGACAGAAGCTGTCAACATTCAGGTCTTCTAGACCTGCGGTTCTTGAACTAGCCACGAGATATAAGGAGATTGCCAGTGGCGACATGTCTAACCAGAGCGAGGAGTCAAGGATGCTCCTCTTCCACGAAATGTGCGAGATCAGCCTCTGGGGTAACGCCACGGATCTATCTCTTCTGACCTCTTTGACATACGAGGATCTCCAGAAACTCCAGGGCGCCGGGGTCCGCCGAGCGCAGCAAAAGAAAATCCTGAGCAACGATCTCCCCGCTGCATTTGCAATGCTAAAGAATGCACAGCGGTCTCGCACCGGCGGCGAGGCCCGGGTTGACATCATCCTAGATAACGCGGGCTTTGAGCTATTCGCCGACCTCATTCTCGCCGGGTGTTTTCTTTCCACTGGACTTGCGACGAAGATTGTCCTGCACCCGAAATCAATCCCGTGGTTTGTCTCCGATGCCCTCCCCGTTGATTTCGATGACGTCCTCGCCGCGCTCTTAAACCCGCGCGCGTTCTTCAAAACACACACGGAGGGGCCGCTCACCGAGTATGAAGAGCAATATCTCAAATTCCTGGGGAGTCAATGGAGCGACTTCCACCAGAAGGGAAAGCTCGTCGTCCGGGAAGACAGATTCTGGACGACAGGCGGAAGCTTCTAGCGTCTACCGCATCTCGCTCCGGAGCTGTTGCAGGAGTTAAAAGTGAGCGACCTTGTCATCTTCAAGGGTGACTTGAATTATCGAAAACTAACCGGTGACGTATGTTCCTCTTCCCCTTTTGTACAATATCACAATCATGAGCCTGCGGATTGTGACTAACGTGACACATCTTCTATACAGGCTCACTGGGACCCGACGACTACGTTTCCAAGCGCTATTGGGCCGTTGGGCCCTGAATCTGGGGTACGCACTCTGGCGCTGAGGACGTGCAAGGCGGATGTCGTCGTTGGGCTTGCGGACGGCGACGATGAGCGGCTTCGGGATACAAGGGAGGGAGGCTTCGACATGGCGACAAGGAGGTGGGCGTGGACGGGCAAGTTTGCTGTTGCGTCACTTTGTGGTGGGAAGGGTTGAGGTTCTCCATTTTCTTTTAGTAGTATAACATAAACCCAATCTATTTTCCGAGTAAATGAGTGTCAGCAGTCAAATTATCTAGGCCCCCCTCCCCCTTTTTTTCGCCCTTTTTGTGTGTTTCCACAGCGTTATAGCAGACAACACTAATGGTGTTCAGTAAATACAATAGGCTTAATGTCATGCATAGTCGTCCTCTGGTCAGCGCTTCATTTCGCCTGCGCATGAATACCTATACGACCCACACCACAACACTCATGTGCCAGGCTCATATGTGTTATGTGCTCTAGTCGCACCTCTCTTCCTTGGGTTTCTCGTGCTTTCCCATTTCGACAGAGACGCGCGAGGAACGTCCGACCTCCCCAGCCCTCGGCCAGAACCGCACCTTCCAAATTAGCCCAACAGCAACAACAACAGAAGGTCAGCTCTCCCTATCTTTGCGCAAACGAATATGCACTAGTCAGAGATAGTAACCGCCGAGCAAGCTGGAAAGAGAAGCATTCAACGCCAAAAAAAAAAAAAAAAAAAAAAAAAAAACGAGGAGTAACCCCTTAATGAGATGATGTATGTAGCTTATTGCTAACTGGTATCTATCCATGTTTAACCTGGGGCAGTTGTATGCCTCCTCCCGGGGAAGGCACTGCTTAGTAAATCTTTTATCGAGATAATTAGTTAAACGGCTCGCTGTCTGTATGGCATAAAACATACGGCTGAGGACTACTACTATGTACATACAGCCACCGCATGGGCCGTGCATATATGTCTCGCGCGGGTTACTACTATTTCATACCCTAACTAGGACGCTGAGAGTCAACGCTGGCCATGTCTTGCACAATAATGAATCCAATATCGAACTCCGCAGCCCTGGCGCCTGAAGTAACAAGGGTCTCCCGCAATCTCTTGTACCCCCAGCGTGAGTGGCTCCCTCTTTCTCAGCTGAACTGGCAGTCGGGAAATGGGACGCCTGAGTGTCAATGCGGTGAGAAGTGGGCGCAGGTGTGGGCGCCTAAGGGTCCGGGGAGAGAGAGAGAGAAGCTTACGCGACGACGTCGAGGATGCTGGCTTAGAAATCACGTCTAGCGCGCGCGCGAGAGAGAGAGAGAGAGAGAGAGAGAAGGAGAGAAAATAACGATAAATAAAATAATACTTTTTTTTGGACCTACGAGAATAAATAAATGTCCGTCCGCAGGGATAGAAACGCGCTGCAGAAAATGAGACCGCGAATTAGTGCTAGGTGCACCTAAAATCGACTGTTGCTAGCTGAAATCTACGAGCACGGCGCTTGCTTGCATTGCTCATACGATTGGTTCCTGTTAAACAGTCCGGTTCTAATCAGAGCACCGTCCCATAAAAGGCCAATGGGTGGGAAACAACACCCACAGGCTAATCGCGAGGTAAGACTGAACTCGTAAATTGCTATCTCCTGAAGAAACACACTTAAATGAAGAACGCATTCGCCCCCATCCCCTAGCCGATCATTCAGCCTGGCAAGGCGACGCCGCCAGGAACGTACGGTGAACATGTGTGTGTGTGGGGGGGGGGGGGGGGGGGGCAAAAAAAAAAAAAGAAACATACCAGGGTAGTATAGGGATTTTCCAGATGGGAAGGTCGTCGTGTGGGGATGGTGGGTCATCATACTGTTAGAGGGTGGTGGTGGGGGGGGGGGGGGGAGGGTGTTGGGGGGGGGGGGGGGGGGGGGGGGGGGGGGGGGGGGGGGGGGGGGGG